>CM064484.1:31252098-31334598 GCA_032716605.1 Paralithodes platypus | reverse complement strand
ATTAACTACTTATACCAGTTACATGCATTAACTACTTACACCAGTTACATGCATTAACTACTTACACCAGTTACATGCATTAACTACTTACACCAGTTACATGCATTAACTACTTTCATCAGGTGTCTGTGCCGATCAGTATAACGACCCGCACCACACATGTTTCATACATAATCGGGTACGGTCGCGCTAATAAGTCATCCCCCAGGTGTCATTAGGTTTGGCTTGCTCTGTGCTGTATTTATGTCTGTCAGATGTTGAATAGGGTGGGTAAGTGTAGGAACGTGTTTGTATATTTCACTCAATATGAACAAATGAAGCTTAGATATTGCTGATACCAATTATTGATCCAAATATACTTGGTGCCGATACATCACTTATTAGCGCGATTGTACATACATTAACCACTTACAGTCTCATAAATATCAATTACCTGCATAAACCACATAATTAGGTAATTGTCTGAATCACTCACCCAGATCACTTATGTACGCCAAACAATCGATATCCATTAAATTGTGTTCATGTTTTCAACATTTACTAGTGATATTAACAAAGTTAGCTTACTCACGTTAGAAGAAACAATCATAATATACACTGTTAAAAATGGAAGGTATATAACGGTATGAAATGGAAGGTATATAACGGTATAAAATGGAAGGTATATAACGGTATAAAATGGAAGGTATATAACGGTATGAAATGGAAGGTATATAACGGTATAAAATGGAAGGTATATAACGGTATAAAATGGAAGGTATATAACGGTATAAAATGGAAGGTATATAACGGTATAAAATGGAAGGTATATAACGGTATAAAATGGAAGGTATATAACGGTATAAAATGGAAGGTATATAACGGTATAAAATGGAAGGTATATAACGGTATAAAATGGAAGGTATATAACGGTATAAAATGGAAGGTATATAACGGTATAAAATGGAAGGTATATAACGGTATAAAATGGAAGGTATATAACGGTATAAAATGGAAGGTATATAACGGTATAAAATGGAAGGTATATAACGGTATAAAATGGAAGGTATATAACGGTATAAAATGGAAGGTATATAACAGTATAAAATGGAAGGTATATAACGGTATAAAATGGAAGGTATATAACGGTATAAAATGGAAGGTATATAACGGTATAAAATGGAAGGTATATAACAGTATAAAATGGAAGGTATATAACGGTATAAAGAGGAAGATCTGACATGGAGTAGGTGGTAGCGTTCCCAAGTTGTATACGGGAGTCTCGGGAATCTATCCTCAATTGACCACTGGCAAGCTTCGGACTATAAGGAAGTTGGAGCTGTAGACATCGATAATTAACAGAATGATCACCTAAATTGCGGTTGTAGTGCTTATATAAATACATAAAACCCAATTCAACATAATTTTCATCCATTAGACACCTACATTATTGTTGCATTTTCTGCTTGATATCGAGGTTTACGGCTCCAACTTCCTTATAGCCTGAAACTCGCAATTGGAAAACAAAATATTTGGCACTCACCCCCCCCCCCCCCTGGCCTCCTATGGTCGATTCGCTGTAAGTAGGCGAGAAATCATGACCTCGAGCCTCTGTAACTCAAAAAAGGGCTGGCGCAAATGGGCTGTCAAATCTATTCCTTGACTAACTCTTCCCAAATGGTATAAATATTAGGTCGATTACTCTCGTCGTTTTTTGAGTTACAGAGGTTAGAGGTCATGATTTTTTAGTTACAGAGGTTAGAGGTCATGATTTTTTAGTTACAGAGGTTAGAGGTCATGATTTCTCGCCTACTTACAGCGAATAGACTATAGTTCGTCTCTCCAATGGCTGGTATTTACAATGTAGTATATATACCACCTATTCAACATGATCGAGCTGATTACACCGGTTAAGGGGGGATGGGCCGGTTTGCTGGACCACTTTCTCCCTCATGTTTAGCTCCATTTGTTTTCAGATGTTAAGATGTTTGCCCCATTAGTTAGTCGATTTTAAGACCTTTCGCCCCATTTATTCGTAAATATTTAGACTTTTCGTGCTATTTAGGTGTCGATTGTTTCCCTGGCGAACGATAGTGAGCCTGTAATGTTGGAAGAATCGGCCTTCGGCCGAGATATTTTTCTACCGAAAAATTTACAAATTAATCTAGAAGGGGGATCTAATGGATTTTTTAAAATGTGATGGAGGTCTATGGAGGAAACTAGAATAATAATGAATACATGCAAAAATGATGGAGGTCTAGGGAGGAAACTAGAAAAATAACGAATACATGCAAAAATCGCCCAAAAAGTGAATCATCCCCCCTTAAAGACTACAGTCACAACCACAGCTATTCCAACAATACGATAACCCTCACATCCACCCCCACACACTGGCAATAGACACGTAGATAAAAAGCTAAATCAAATCTGGGCCGGATAAATTGATCATGATTGACCTCTGTTTCATTATATAAATTTCTACCTGTATATTAGTTAGATTTGGTGACCGGTCAACTCAACCAGTAGACCATTTCAACCAGTAGCTCTCAACCAGTACCAAATCAACCAATACGGTTAGGTTAGGTTAGGTTAGGTTAGTACTATATTGTGGCACTGGTTTGGTTGGTTTGGGTTAATTTGGCACTGGTTGAGAGCTACTGGTTGAAATGGTCTACTGGTTGAGATGACATGGAACCATTGATATTAATGATTGACCTCTGTTACATTACATACATTTCTACCTGTATATTAGTTATATATATTGATCATGATTGACCTCTGTTTCATTATATAAATATCTACCTGTATATTAGTTATATATATTGATCATGATTGACCTCTGTTTCATTATATAAATATCTACCTGTATATTAGTTATATATATTGATCATGATTGACCTCTGTTTCATTATATAAATATCTACCTGTATATTAGTTATATATATTGATCATGATTGACCTCTGTTTCATTATATAAATATCTACCTGTATATTAGTTATATATATTGATCATGATTGACCTCTGTTTCATTATATAAATATCTACCTGTATATTAGTTAGATATATCACTACCCATATATACCTTCCGTGTGGACTCCGCCATTATTCTCGCCTTCCCCTTTTAGCCATAATGTCTTATAATATACACAATCTTTTCATACCGGCCGTGCCCCTCATTTGTCTGCTCATACCGGCCGTGCCCTCATTTGTCTGCTCATACCGGCCGTGCCCCTCATTTGTCTGTTCATACCGGCCGTGCCCTCATTTGTCTGTTCATACCGGCCGTGCCCCTCATTTGTCTGCTCATACCGGCCGTGCCCTCATTTGTCTGCTCATACCGGCCGTGCCCCTCATTTGTCTGCTCATACCGACCGTGCCCCTCATTTGTCTGTTCATACCGGCCGTGCCCCTCATTTGTCTGCTCATACCGGCCGTGCCCCTCATTTGTCTGCTCATACCGGCCGTGCCCCTCATTTGTCTGCTCATACCGGCCGTGCCCCTCATTTGTCTGCTCATACCGGCCGTGCCCCTCATTTGTCTGCTCATACCGGCCGTGCCCTCATTTCATACCGGCCGTGCCCTCATTTCATACCGGCCGTGCCCTCATTTCATACCGGCCGTGCCCCTCATTTGTCTGCTCAATTTATCCTTGTTAAGGGGGGATGGCCCGGTTTTCTGGACCACTTTCTCCCTCATGTTTAGCCCCACTAGTTTTGAGATTATAAGACGTTCGGCCCATTAGTTTGGCAATGTTAACACATTTCGCCCCATTTCGTTGTCAATTTTAAGACCTTTCGTGCCATTTAGGTGTCGATTATTTCCTTAGCCTGCAATTTTAATAGGAACCGGCCTTCGGCCGGCACATTTTTCTACCGAAAAATTTACAAATTTATCTTGAAGTGGGGGTCTAGGGAGTGTTTTAGTAAGCTTGATGGAAGTCTAGGGAGGAAACTAAAAAAATATGTAAATAAATGAATTAATAGACCAAACAAACAGCCAGTCTTCCCTTAATTTAAACTGTGGCGCCCATAAACTGGACAAACAGCTTTATCGACTGCGGCACTATTATGAGGATAGTGTAGATGCAGAGATCCTGTATATTAAGAGAGAGAGAGCAGCCATCTTTTACTTAGGACTATTATATTTTTTACACCAACCAACTTCACATCTAAACTCAATTAATGAAATCAACAAATACATGTGGCACTCCAAGGACTCGAGCCCAGGATACTCACATCGAAATGCCACACACTATGCATTACGCCATCAAGACAGTTATATCATTTTGGTGCCCACATTGCCCAAATCGGTCACATGCACAAGTTTGATACAAAGAACCCAACTATAAATCCGTATATATTAAGTCAGGTCTATGCTGCCTATATTAAGGCAGGTCTATGCTGCCTATATTAAGGCAGGTCTATGCTGCCTATATTAAGGCAGGTCTATGCTGCCTATATTAAGGCAGGTCTATGCTGCCTATATTAAGGCAGGTCTATGCTGCCTATATTAAGGCAGGTCTATGCTGCCTATATTAAGGCAGGTCTATGCAGCCTATATTAAGGCAGGTCTATGCTGCCTATATTAAGGCAGGTGTATGCTGCCTATATTAAGGCAGGTCTATGCTGCCTATATTAAGGCAGGTCTATGCTGCCTATATTAAGGCAGGTCTATGCTGCCTATATTAAGGCAGGTCTATGCTGCCTATATTAAGTCAGGTCTATGCTGCCTATATTAAGGCAGGTCTATGCTGCCTATATTAAGGCAGGTCTATGCTGCCTATATTAAGTCAGGTCTATGCTGCCTATATTAAGGCAGGTCTATGCTGCCTATATTAAGGCAGGTCTATGCTGCCTATATTAAGGCAGGTCTATGCTGCCTATATTAAGGCAGGTCTATGCTGCCTATATTAAGGCAGGTCTATGCTGCCTATATTAAGTCAGGTCTATGCTGCCTATATTAAGGCAGGTCTATGCTGCCTATATTAAGTCAGGTCTATGCTGCCTATATTAAGGCAGGTCTATGCTGCCTATATTAAGGCAGGTCTATGCTGCCTATATTAAGGCAGGTCTATGCTGCCTATATTAAGGCAGGTCTATGCTGCCTATATTAAGGCAGGTCTATGCTGCTTATATTACATTCACCATAGGTACGTGTCTCAAATTTAAGGGGAGGCAGACCGTTTGTTTGGTCTATTAATTCATTTATTCATATATTTTTTTTAGTTTCCTCCCTAGACCTCCATCAAGCTTAGAAGAAAAAAATCCTAGATAAATTTGTACATTTTTCGGTAGAAAAATGTCCCGGCCGAAGGCCGGTTCCTCTTAAAATGTTAGGCTCGCTATCGCTCACCAGTAAAAAATCGACACCTAAATGGCACGAAAGGTCTTAAAATTGACAACGAAATGGGGCGAAAGGTGTTAAAATCTCCAAACTAATATGCTGAACGTCTTATAATCTCAAAACTAGTGGGGCTAAACATTAGGGAGAAGGGGGTCCAGAAAAACGGTCTGCCTCCCCTTAAAACGGGCAGTGGTCTGTGAAGTTGTAAAACCTCATGTAAGTTTAGCTAAGCAAAACACAGAAGTTATAATTATATATAAATACAAATAAACGCATAATGAACTTTTAATGTTTATGCGAGCAAGGATATAACAAGGAATGGGGCACAGATCACACTAAAGATCCGATCTCACATATAAAATATATAAGAAACCTACAAAATACAGATAGAATATATGACGACCTTCACATTTTATAATACACTCTGTTGAGATTTTCTTCATTCTTATGATAGTGACGTTATTGCAGTCAATGACAAGTTAACCCGTCCAATCCCAGCGACGGCTACTAGCCTTCAATATAGATAAGTCACTCCCCAGTCCCAGCGACGGCTAGTAGCCGCCAGTAATGTAATTTCCTTGTAACTGCCTGTATCAGGCTGTACCTGGTACCACGACCATTTGAGCACTGCTCTCGAAATGGCAACACTTCTCAGTTCATATAAGACCCTTTGAAGGCTGGGGGAGCCAGTCTTCCTTCATCTATTGAGGTGGAAGATTGTTCTATCTTGCCATTTTGACCACATTTCTTGGGACTGGGGAGGACTTTTATTACTGTATCCTACGGTACAGTAGAGGTTAAGTAAAAACCAGGACTTGTGAGTAAATAGAGAGAACACACAAAGATGCTTCTGAAAATGAGTCAGAATTATAGTGTTATTGTGGAATGAAGACTAAGACAATTAAAAGATAAACAAAATGGAAATAGCGTGCCTATAATCAAGATCAGAAGCCTGAACATCAAACCGGTAAGAGTGTTACATAATGGAGTGTTTGAACAAACACTGCCACTGACATGTTGATTATAGAGATTCGTTGATGCCCGTCATGTACTGACTGTTTGTAATTCCGTTTTCTGGTTGATATGCGTTGTGTTTACTGGTTCTTGGTTCCAATGGCAGCTTTGTGTAGCCTACCACAGACAGCTCCGGGGAGTCAGAGTATTGTGATCAAGATTTAAGGGGAGATTTCCACCTGGAGGATTTTTTTCTGGACCCCTTTCTCCCTCATGTTTAGCCCCATTGCTTTTGAGATTTTAAGACGTTCGCCCCATTAGTTTGTCGATTTTAAGAACTTTCATCCCATTCATGTCGCTTTTAAGACCTTTCGTCCCATTTAGATGTCGATTTTTTTCCTGGTGAGCGATAGCGAACCTGTAATTTAAGAGGAACTGGCCTTCGGCCGGGACATTTTTCTACCGAATAATGTACAAATTTATATTGAAAGGGACTCAAGGGGGTGCAATTTTAAGCTTGATGGAGGTCTAGGGAACAAACTAAATACCTCCCCTTAAAGGTTATAACTTGCTTCGCCACCTGAATTAATCCCGTCTCCTGATTGGCGGACGGAATTACTCCTTTAATAATAATAATAATAATAATAATAATAATAATAATAATAATAATAATAATAATAATAATAATAATAATAATACCAATAATAATAATACTAATAATAATAATACCAATAATAACATGTGCATTGATCATAATGGCAGCCAGATGGGGCTGAAAATATACATCTTACATACTAATTAATGATAATGGAGATAAGGTGATGATTGAGAGTAAATACATAACTACTGATAGGTAATAATAAGTGCAAGTAAATAATGAACATATGTGTAATCATTTGCACTAATCGTACTGTATTTATATCATACAGTGTGACTAGTGCAGTGAGACAAAATCTTGAAAATAGGTGGCGAAAAGTTGATTCAATTCCAATAACAGCAGGTATCCTGATCTTTAACCCCTTCTGCACCATGACGTAATAACAGCAGGTATCCTGATCTTTAACCCCTTCTGAACCATGACGTAATAACAGCAGGTATCCTGATCTTTAACCCCTTCTGAACCATGACGTCATAACAGCAGGTATCCTGATCTTTACCCTTCTGAACCATGACGTAATAACAGCAGGTATCCTGATCTTTAACCCCTTCTGAACCATGACGTAATAACAGCAGGTATCCTGATCTTTAACCCCTTCTGAACCATGACGTAATAACAGCAGGTATCCTGATCTTTAACCCCTTCTGCACCATGACGTAATAACAGCAGGTATCCTGATCTTTAACCCCTTCTGAACCATGACGTAATAGCAGCAGGTATCTTGATCTTTAACCCCTTCTGCACCATGACGTAATAACAGCAGGTATCTTGATCTTTAACCCCTTCTGCACCATGACGTAATAACAGCAGGTATCTTGATCTTTAACCCCTTCTGAACCATGACGTAATAACAGCAGGTATCCTGATATTTAACCCCTTCTGCACCATGACGTAATAACAGCAGGTATCCTGATCTTTAACCCCTTCTGAACCATGACGTAATAACAGCAGGTATCCTGGTCTTTAACCCCTTCTGAACCATGACGTAATAACAGCAGGTATCCTGGTCTTTAACCCCTTCTGAACCATGACGTAATAACAGCAGGTATCCTGGTCTTTAACCCCTTCTGAACCATGACGTAATAACAGCAGGTATCCTGGTCTTTAACCCCTTCTGAACCATGACGTAATAACAGCAGGTATCCTGATCTTTAACCCCTTCTGAACCATGACGTAATAACAGCAGGTATCTTGATCTTTAACCCCTTCTGCACCATGATGTAATAACAGCAGGTATCTTGATATTTAACCCCTTCTGAACCATGACGTAATTTTCGTCATATTCTGGCTAAATTTAGACGATTTTATGCAGTTTCAGATGGACCTATGTTGTTAAGGGGAGATCTCCACTTGAGGGATTTTTTTCTTGACCCCTTTCTCCCTCATGTTTAGCCCCATTGCTTTTGATATTATAAAATGTTTGCCCCATTAGTTTAGCGATTTTAAGAACTTTCACCCCATATTAAGACCTTTCGTGCCATTTAGGTGTCAAATTTATCCTGGCGAGCGATAGCGAGCCTGTAATTTAAGAGGAACCGGCCTTCGGCCGGGACATATTTCTACCGAATAATGTACAAATATAGCTTGAAAGGGACTCAAGGGGGTGTAATTTTAAGGTTGATGGAGGTCTAGGGAACAAACTATATACCTCCCCTTAAGAGGGTTGGTTGAGATCGTGTTTACCCATTGGAGTCTTAGAGATAGATTACACAATAAAGAAAATCGTCCAATGGTAACCAGAATATGATGCCAATTACGTCATGGTGGTGAAGAGGTTAACCCCTTCTGTACCGGCGACGTCTTTCTAATTATATGCTGGCTACTATTAGACTATTTTATTCCGTTTAAAAAGCGCCTCAAACCATTAGCAGGATTCCAATTATCTCCCTCAACCCTCTTTACTACCGCAGAGCCTATTTAAATTGCACAAAATCGTCTAAACATAGCAAGAATAGAATTTACAGAAGGGGTTATTAGAATCTATATATTGTATGCACACACATAAACATACAAATACATGCAAATATAAATAGATCCACATATACAGTACATATATATATATATATATATATATATATATATATATATATATATATATATATATATATATTATTTTACATTTTCTCTCTCTTTTCTTATTGTGTATGTGTATGTGTGTGTGTAATAGAGATGTAGAGAGAAGGGATTGTGTGTGTATGTGTGTGTGTGTGTAATAGAGATGTAGAGAGAAGGGATTGCAGGTGAATCCATGAATGCCGTTATATACCAAGGGAAATTAAAGGAAATTGGGTAATAAATGATACCTCACATTTGGCTCCGCTCCCAGAGAGAGAGAGACAGAGAGAGAGACAGCATTGCACCATGATACATATTTAGGTTACAGTACACATGCTCAGCCTAACTGGATTCTTTTGCACAACATTATTATGTTAAAGGGAGAAAGACCGTTTTTCTGGACCCCCTTCTCCCTAATGTTTGACCCCCTTGTTTTTTAGATTTTAAGACGTTCGGCCCATTAGTTTGGCGATTTTATCACCTTTCACCCCATTCCGTTGTCAAATTTAAGACCTTTCGTGCCATTTGGTGTCGATTATTTACTGGCGAGCGATAGCGAGCCTGCAATTTTAAGAGGAACCGGCCTTCGGCCGGTTAATTTTTCTACCAAAAAATTTACAAATTTTTCTAAGCTTGATGTTGGTCTAGGGAGGAAACTAAAAAAATATATGAATACATGAATTAATAGACCAAACAAACGGTCTGCCTCCCCTTAACATAATTATGATACTTCAAGGCAAATGAAAAATTGAAAGGAAAATGTTTTATCTATAAATAATTATATACATAATTCATACCCAGACACCAAGACATATACAGGTACATTATATTACAATATAATATACCACTAACATAAAAATCCAGGCCAGTCCCCTTGGTCTATCTATCTATCTATCTATTTATTCAGGCCCAATCCCCACTTTTTTTTTTTTTTTTTTTTGGGGGGGGGGGAGGGGGGGGGGGGGTGGCCGACTCAAGACAGAGCAAGAATAGGGACAACACAAAACACAACAGAAAACAATAAACACACAAAAACAAAATACAAATTCACACATCCCCTTGACAGGTAAAGGTAACCCCTGTTCATAGAGCTGCTTAGTGAAGTAACAGATGATGATGGTCTCACTATGATGCACAACACATCACCATAGTATCCTACACTCTAGTTCACTAAACTAGGATTATGTTTTTTACACCAACCAACTTCACATCTAAACTCAATTAATGAAATCAGCAAATACATGTGGCACTCCGAGGACTCGAACCCAGGATACTCACATCGAAATTCTGTGCACTATGCATTACGCTATCAAGACAGTTAGCCAATACTAAATACAATATTGTCAACTTTCATTAGATTTCGATATACATATATGCAGTATATATAATATATATTAAACCTTAAATTAACCTAATGCAAATAAAATCTACAAGCCACACCAACCGAAGAAAATGCACCAATAAAATGAAAAGGGTAGCTACACCTACACACCTGCAAGGATCACCACAACAACCGCGTGGGACAACACATTCTGCCGAGAATATGAAAGACCCACGGATGCCCACGTAACCTGACACAGCGCGCCCCTCTTACCCTCAAGCCACGCACACCTGATGCTGCAACTGGACTACCTTGGTTCAAATAATGCACAGATACTCAGGGCAGCAGCTAAACATTACCAGCTTGCAAACACTGGAATCCTAGGAGCAGAAATCCTGGGCAATTATTGCCTCCACAGTTATCTCACCAGCGCACCATACCTCTAAACACAGAGGGGCGACATATAAGAGGCGGTATAGTAGTTGGGCTGACGCATGACGCACACCATAATAGCTGGATGACATATGAATTGTAGCATTGTAACGGGCAGACACAAGAGGAACAGTATTTTAAATGGGTTGATGCATAAAGCACAGCAATATCCAGCACAGCTCTCCCAGTGTATACCACCACATCTACATAGGGCACGTGGTACCCATCTTGCAACACAATCCCACCCCTACTCTGTGCAACTCTCAAACCCAAGAGTGAAACATTACTCTAGACTTTCTTCTATTCAACAGCTTAGCTCTGGAACTCTCTCCCAGAATCAGTCTTTCCCTCTTCCTATGCCTTAAATTGCTTCAAACTCTGTGTGTCCAGGCATTTTAGCTCAAACATCCCTTGATTTTGGCCCTGTCACTCTTTCAACTCTGGGGGAGGCACTCGCTACAGGTAGTTCTGCCTTTTGCCTCCCTCACTCACATAGAAAAAAACAAAAATATATATAAAGTATATATACAGTATATATATATATATATATATATATATATATATATATATATATATATCTATATATATATATATATATATATATATATATATATATATATATATATATATATATATATATAATAATCATTCATGAGAGTTTACAGAATGGCCCTGACAACTAGCCTAAACCTTGGTAGTCTTGTATCACTGAGAGTGGACTGGCCTTATTTTGATTCTCTCCTTCTCTCCCCTTTCCACACCCTTCACCTCCCCTTCCTTCCCTTCCTATAACTCGCTTCACACCCGCTTTGCTCCGCCATAATACAAGGGAAATTCATGCCACTTCTGTTGTATGTTTATGAATATGTAAAATCTAAGGTGTTCACTGACTTGCATGTTACATTAAATTTGTTTTCTGTTTGTGTTTACACTTACTGTTTGTGTTTACACTTACTGTTTGTGTTTACACTTACTGTTTGTGTTTACACTTACTGTTTTCTGTTTGTGTTTACACTTACTGTTTGTGTTTACACTTACTGTTTGTGTTTACACTTACTGTTTGTGTTTACACTTACTGTTTGTGTTTACACTTACTGTTTGTGTTTACACTTACTGTTTGTGTTTACACTTACTGTTTGTGTTTACACTTACTGTTTGTGTTTACACTTACTGTTTGTGTTTACACTTACTGTTTTCTGTTTGTGTTTACACTTACTGTTTGTGTTACACTTACTGTTTTCTGTTTGTGTTTACACTTACTGTTTTCTGTTTGTGTTTACACTTACTGTTTTCTGTTTGTGTTACACTTACTGTTTTCTGTTTGTGTTTACACTTACTGTTTTCTGTTTGTGTTTACACTTACTGTTTTCTGTTTGTGTTTACACTTACTTTTCTGTTTGTGTTTACACTTACTGTTTGTTTGTGTTACACTTACTGTTTTCTGTTTGTGTTTACACTTACTGTTTTCTGTTTGTGTTTACACTTACTGTTTTCTGTTTGTGTTTACACTTACTGTTTTCTGTTTGTGTTTACACTTACTGTTTTGCCCCACGCCGTGTCTAGATTGATTGCATCCCAGTACAATATACTGCAAGTGAAGCTTATAAATATAAGAAGTATTACATTATGTGAATACTATTGAATCTGCTGATGTGGAAAGCTGATGGTCATGGCAATAGAATACACCATATATTATTATCAGTATTATAGTTGCAATGTGTTCGTGGCCTGTCTATACAGTCATGAACAATAAATATAGTTGATAGGGTTTAAGGGGAGGTTTTTAGTGTGTCCCCTAGACTTCCATCAAGCTTGAAATTACACCCCCTTGACCCCCTTTCTAGATAAATTTGTACATTTTTCGGTAGAAAAATGTCCCGGCCGAAGGCCGATTCCTCTTAAATTACAGGCTCGCTATCGCTCGCCAGGAAAAAATCGACACCCAAATTGCACGAAAGGTCTTAAAAGTGACATAAATGGGGCAAACGTTCTTAAAATCGCCAAACTAATGGGGCGAACGTCGTAAAATATCATAAGCAATGGGGCTAAACATGAGGGAGAAATGAGTCAAGAAACCAATCCCGCAAGTGGAAATCTCCCCTTAACAGAGTAGTTTGATGGACTATATGATACGGTCGTTACCTCATAATTGATGTATCCACTAATGTATAACAAACTACACTCAAAATAATAATAAAATACTTCAATCACACAAATATTACTTCCATACATACGATCTCGTGGAAAAACAGAATGAATAATTATAACAGACTATATTTCCTGACTGGCAACAGAGGTGCATGGGGGCGTTTCGTTCGTGGCCACCCCTTAGGGGATCACGGGGTCAGGCAATAGATAGATAGATAGATTTCGTCATATGATAATGTATGTTGTTTTGATAATGATAATATTTATTGTACAATGATGATAATATACTGATGATGATGATTATTGTTGGGGCTTCAAAGGCTGTAGGAGATAATACAGATTGTGTCGTTAAGGGGAGATTTCCACTTGAGGGACTTTTTTCGTGACCCCTTTCTCTCTCATGTCTAGCCCCATTGCTTTTGAGATTTTAAGACGTTTGCCCCAGTAGTTTGGTGATTTTTAAGAATTTCCGCCCCATTCTATCAATTTTAAGACCTTTCGTGCCATTTAGGTGTCGATTTTATCCTGGCGAGCGATAGCGAGCCTGTAATTTAAGAGTAATCGGCCTTCGGCCGGGACATTTTTCTACCAAAAAATGTACAAATTTATCTTGAAAAGGGGTCAAGGGGGTGAAATTTTAAGATTGCTGGAGGAGTAGGAAACAAACTAAAAACCTTCCATTAATAATGTATTATATCTTTACGAAATTGTTTCTGGCAGATTTAATCTCCATGTTTAATTATTTACATGATACTGATACTTGCATTTCGGAAGCTTGTCATATCAGTCATATCAGTTGTCATATCAGTCATATCAGTTGTCATATCAGTCATATCAGTCATATCAGTCTGAGGTTGTCATATCAGTCATATCAGTCATATCAGTCTGAGGTTGTCATATCAGTCATATCAGTCATACCAGTCATATCAGTCATATCAGTTGTCATATCAGTCATATCAGTCATATCAGTCTGAGGTTGTCATATCAGTCATATCAGTCATACCAGTCATATCAGTCATATCAGTTGTCATATCAGTCATATCAGTCATATCAGTCTGAGGTTCTTGAATGTATCATAATAAATGACTGCAACTGTACTGTATATGTCTTCAGTACTTCAACAGTCTTCAGTACCAAAACAAACACAGATAGATCAATTTGCCTCAAGTTCCGTCACACCACCGGCAGCTGCACCAATTGTCGTAAAGCTGATAGTACCGAATCAGAGAGTGTTACCTTTCCCAGCAGCAGCCCGTGCTGTGTTGTGATAAGCTCAAAGTTCCTCATAGGCCAGAATGAACCTAAATATGAGAGAGAGAGAGAGAGACAGAGAGAGAGAGATCAGAAGCTTAAGGGGAGGTGGTTCACTGTTTTGGCGATTTTTGCATGTATTAATTATTTTTCTAGTTTCCTCCCTAGACCTCCATCATTTTTGCATGTATTAATTATTTTTCTAGTTTCCTCACTAGACCTCCATCATTTTTGCATGTATTAATTATTTTTCTAGTTTCCTCCCTAGACCTCCATCATTTTTGCATGTATTAATTATTTTTCTAGTTTCCTCCCTAGACCTCCATCATTTTTGCATGTATTAATTATTTTTCTAGTTTCCTCGCTAGACCTCCATCAAATTTTAAAAAAAACATCCATTAGATCCCCCTTCTAGATTAATTTGTACATTTTTCGGTAGAAAAATGTCCCGGCCGAAGTCCGGTTCTTCCAACATTACAGGCTCACTATCGTTCGCCAGGGAAAAAAAATCGACACCTAAATAGCACGAAATGAATACAAGCCAAAGAGAGAGGGAGAGAAAGAGAAAAAAAGCGAGATGGGCTCCCTTAAGATGTATACAACCGGAAATGGAGCTCCTGAGATGCGAGTTATATATCACATGACCATTTTGGCTCGAATCCATACTATGTCTGGCAACACTGGTTAAGGGGAGGCTGGCAACACTGGTTAAGGGGAGGCTGGCCGTTTGTTTGGTCTATTAATTCATTTATTCATATATATTTTTAGTTTCCTCCCTAGACCTCCATCAAGCTTAGAAAAACACCTTCTAGACCCCCCTTCAAGATAAATTTGTACATATTTCGGTAGAAAAATGTTCTGGCCGAAGGCCGGTTCCTCTTAAAATTGCAGGCTCGCTATCGCTCGCCGGGAAATAATCGACACCTAAATGGCACGAAAGGTCTTAAAATTGACAACGAAATAGGGCGAAAGGTGTTAAAATCGCCAAACTAATGGGCCGAACGTCTTATAATCTCAAAACTAGTGGGGCCTAAACATTAGGGAGAAGGGGTTCCAGAAAAACGGTCTGCCTCCCCTTAAGGGCAGATTTCCACTTGAGGGATTTTTTCTTGATCACTTTCTCCCTTATGTTTAGTCCCGTTGCTTTTAAGGCGTTCATCCCATCAGCTTGGCGATTTTAAGATCTTTCGCCCCATTGCTGTCAATTTTAAGAACTTTCGTGACATTTAGGTATCGATTTTTCCTGGCGAGCGATAACGAGCCTGTAATATAAGAGGAACATTTCTCTACCGAAAAATGTACAAATCGATTTTGAAAGGGGCTCAAGGGGGTGTAATTTTAAGCTTGATGGAGGTCTAGGGAACAAACTCAAAACCTCCCCATAAATAGTTGGACCAGTTCCAGGCTCCAGTCCAAGAGTTGTGTTGGGGAGAGAGAGAGAGAGAGAGAGATGATTCACTTGTGATCCACGGTATACACAAACACATAATACAGGTTTCATTGCACATACCTAGTTTCAGTGCATTACCACAGCACACCGAAATGCCATAAAAATACCCTCATTGTTCCCTGATTAAATAGCATTGTATGAATTTTCCCATATTCAAAATATGCTACAGGGGGGCAATGCCTAGTGAGTTAATTGCTCAATAGGTGGCGTTCTGAGAGTGAGGGTCCGAGTCTGGGAAGTGCGGAGGCGGAGCAGCTTCAGAGATGGGGTTGCTTCGAGCCGGGGTGCTTCGCATGTCTCATTCCCTATATTAGAACAAGACCACACAGGCCTCACCGTGTTCAGCGGTTAAGTATGCAGGCTCTCAGCCTATGCCCGAGAGGGAGTATTGAAATATAGAAGAAAACAAATATATATACTGTATATAGGCTACTGTATAATCATTATCTGCATATTACGATTTTATCCGTATATATTAAGAATAATTTGTCTATATATATATATATATATATATATATATATATATATATATATATATATATATATATATATGTATATATATATATATATATATGTATATATATATATATATATATACTGTATATACAGTATATATATATACAGTATATATATATATATATATATATATATATAAAATATATGTCAAGAGGAAATAAGCTTCCAGACGAAGGAGAATGACTCGTCTCTTTAGGAGTGGCTATCTGGTGTAAAGTCGCTGTCACACGAGCGCTTTTTCCGTCAATTATCCATGAGCAAGTTTTTTCTCGTATTATTTCGGGACTTCTTCGCACTGGTATCGGTAACTAGACTGAAGGTAGATTATGTGAGAAGGCTGAATTATGTTATAGTGTAATTTTAGAAGCTTCCAGACCAAAATTGCCCTTAACAATGGCTCGAAAAACGGCTCGTGTGACTCCGGCTTTACAGGGGATGCGAGGAAAGGTGACACTGGTAGACCGGGCGAGGGAGGGAGGGAGGGAGGAGGACCTAGACAACAACAGTATTTGTATGTTTTTTACACCAACCAACTTCACCTCTACACTCAATTAAGGGGAGGTTTTTAGTTTGTTTCCTAGACCTCCATCAAGCTTGAAATTACACCCCCTTGACCCCCTTTCAAGATAAATTTGTACATTTTTCGGTAGAAAAATGCCCCGGCCAAAGGCCGATTCATCTTAAATTGCAGGCTCGCTATCGCTCGCCAGGAAAAAATCGACACCTAAATGGGACGAAAGGTCTTAAAAGTGACATAAATTGGGTGAAAGTTCTTAAAATCGCCAAACTAATGGGGCGAACGTCTTAAAATCTCAAAAGCAATGGGGCTAAACATGATGGAGAAGGGGGGTAAAGAAAAAAATCCCTTAATTGGAAATCTCCCCTTAATGAAATCAACAAATACACTCCAAGGACTCGAACCTAGGATACTCACATCGAAATTTACCGCGCAACTTATGCATTACGCCATCAAGACATGACCTTCAGAAAACAAGATGGCAAACCAACTTCCCACGAGAAGAAATATGTATGACGTTATTATGTGAGAGAGAGACGAGTGCATAGGAATTGAATTAAGGGGACAGTGGCTGTATTTTTGGTCTATTAATGAATTTATTAATTTATTTTATAGTTTCCTCCCTAGACCTCTATCAAATTTAAAAAAAACATCCATTAGATCCATAAAACCATTTAATGATTATATATAGAGTATCTACTGCATAACAAAATGCAATCAAAATTCAATCTCATAAAATTTGCCCCCACATTTGCATAAAGTTATACAGTGAGAAAACTGTTGCGCTCGACTGTACCTATGGGCCGGTTTTCTGGACCACTTTCTCCCTCATGTTTAGCCCCATTAGTTTTCAGATGTTAAAATGTTTGCCCCATTAGTTAGTCGATTTTAAGACCTTTCGCCCAATTTCTTCGTCAATATTTAGACCTTTCGTGCTATTTGAGTGTCGATTTTTTCCCTGGCGAACGATAGTGAGCCTGTAATGTTGGAAGAACAGGCCTTCGGCCGGGAATTTTTCTACCGAAAAATGTACAAATTAATCTAGAAGGGGGATCTAGTGGATGTTTTTTTTTTAATTTGATGGAGGTCTAGGGAGGAAACTAGAAAAATAACGAATACATGCACAAATTATGGAGGTCTAGGGAGGAAACTAGAAAAATAACGAATATATGCAAAAATTATGGAGGTCTAGGGAGGAAACAAGAAAAATAATGAATACATGCAAAAATGATGGAGGTCTAGGGAGGAAACTAGAAATATAACGAATACATGCAAAAATCGGCCAAAAAGTGAACCATCCCCCCTTAACCCTAATTATGACAGCAATGTTTCCGTTATTCTAGATATTCCAGACGTTGGTATTCATAGAGACCCTATACAAGCTGCGTAATATCATCTGGCAGTCGCCTCATTAACCCTCTCACGTTGTTTACGCAATTTTGAGCCTATTAGGGATACTTTAAAGCCTTTGTTACCATCAGGGGTATTTAGAAACCTTTAGTTTAGTTACTTCAACCTCTGCAGTTGTCTTTGAGTTAGCTGTGGGCAGAAAACTAATTTTGAAGAGGTAATTATAAGAGTGAGAGAACTCTATTTATTATTGCTAATCTGGCAATCTCTGCGTCATAAAAACGTGAAAGGGTTAAAGGGGGTAAACATATTTATCTTCTTGTTTTTCTATTCTATCTTCAATCTTCTTCCATCCCACATGGTCCGTCAATATCCGATTATCTTTCAGCACCGCACAATGCAAATATGTGTTCTCCTTTAACCCTTCCCCCACCCGCCTCCTCCCCCCCCCCCTCTCTCTCTCTCCCTCTCTCTCTCTCTAGCCCGCGCGCAATCAAAATTATAGATTTCGTAGATCATTTCTTATATCAGCTTGTAAATTTTGTTTCTATTCGGGCTCTGTCTCGAGTCGGCTACCCGCAGCAATGGGGTATGTGCCTGAGTACATACATACATACATACATCATACATACATATATAAGTAAGAGGTTGACTTAGCTATGGAAGTTGGTTAGGTGATTTAGGACATAAGAACATAAGAATATAAGAAAATGGGAGTCTGGGACGCGTGTTGGTGTTTACGACATGGGTCCGATAGCTAGAGTGAGCCAACTGGAAAGTTCAGACCTACAGGTATCAAAGACGCATGCGCGGAGATACAATAATAAACTTCGAATTATCTAATCATTCTAATGGCTATCACAAAAATATATTTATGATTAGATAGCTTATATTTGTATGGCTTAAAGTTATTAGATTCTGACCAACATTAATACATAAAGGCAAATTTATCAATTGGCGCCAGATTCAAAACACCTAATAATGTCGAGATACTCACCTACTACAGTATAAAGTCTCGACACATTCCCGCCACCAATATGTACTACTTCCATAAGACTATCCCTTATACTTCAACAATACACTAGTCAACCCTTCATCTTCCCTCAATATTCTAGGTATCTCTTTTTCCTCTGATCTCACTTGGAAAGACCATATTACCACCCTTGCTAAAATAGCTTCCCAGAAGCTGGGTGTGCTCAACCGCCTCCATTTTTGTTTTACCCCTGCACAGCTTCTGCTATGTACAGGGGCACAGTGTGTCAATGTATTGAGTATTGTTCGCATGTGTGGGGAGGATCCTCTCACACAGCACTTCTTGACAAAGTAGAAAAGAAAGCCTTTCGTCTCATTAACTCACGTCCACTCACTGACTCTTTGCAATCTCTCTCTTTGCTGCAATGTTGCATGTATCTCGCTATTCTACCGGTATTACAATAATCAGTGTTCCTCAGAGCTCTCTCAATGTATACCACCTCCTCTACGTAGAGTACATATCACTCGTCTTGCAACACAATCCCACCCCTACTCTGCAACTCTCCAATCCAAGAGTGAAACGATATTCCCAGTCATTCTTCTATTCAACAGCTGAGCTCTGGAACTCTCTCCCAGAATCCAACTTCCCCTCATCCTATGAATTAAATTGCTTCAAACTCCGAGTTGTTTAGATTTAAAGATGAATTCCAGGGATGAAACCTATTCAAACTACAATGTCCATTGGGATCTGCTTGGTTTTAGGTATATGATACTGAAGAACTTTCATCAATTTGTTTTAACAACATAGAAATATAGCTTATCTAAGTTTTTTTATGTGGCGTGAACTGGCGTGTTTACCATGACGTAACTGTGGCCAATGGCGGGAACTATCGACATGGGAAATGGGTGAATCTGTGTTTTGTTTTTTTATTTGAGAAACTCTAATAATTTGTATGCATGTTTACAGCTCAACATTTGGCTTCACCACTCTCTGGTCAAGGGACCGCGATATATAAATTGAACAGAAAACGATATTATCATTACGAAATAGGCCTTAGAACTGACCTCACTCAACTCTGGACCAGGCTAAACATGCATAAACACTGCATGTATGTTCATTGCTGGCGAGCTGGGATTATTTCTTGATGTGCACCACATCATCAAGACGTTGGTCGATCTTTTGCAGAGCTTGAGTATTGAATTGAAAGGTATTAATTACGAAAAACAGACCTCACTGTTCAGGACTGCATATCTTATTTACAAACGGCTTCTCTTCACAATGGAGTCACTCCAGCTGGCTGAAGATGCCAATTTGTCACCAACGACTATATATATTAGTATTGTGTTCTGGAGTTTAATGGAATTATATCGATATTGCCTATATACATATTACATTATATTCATGCCAACTTATGACCCTGCATTAATCTTCGTTGTTTCGTTCATCCCTGTAGTTCACCTTTAAGGACACAATTCCACTACACTTACATTCAACAGTTGTTTATATATTTACGTGTGCTAGCTGTAAGGCAGCATACACTGTATAGGCAAAACAAAAAGACATCTAAAATCCCGTACACACGAACACCTAGGCCGCTCAGTTCGAACGGGACAACTAATTACGGACCCGTCTCACTCAGCTATACGCAACCACTCCCACCAACACGACCACCCTTTTACTCAGTCAGACTTCACAGTTCTTGGTGGTAGCAACAACGACACAGACCTTCCCATCATGGAGGCCCTTCACCAATATAGCCACAACCCATCCATCAGTGACGCGGCATCTTGTGACCTATTCTGCTTCCCACGTTAAGGGGGGTGACCTGCGTTTTTATTTGTTCTCCTTTTATCTCTTATTCTGGCTTGTATCCATTCAGCCAACTATTTTAAGACGTTTATCCCCATCTAGGTGTCGCTTTCTTCCTGGCGAGCGATAGCGAGCCAGCATTATATGAAGAAATCCGGCTTCGCCGGAGACATTTTTCTATCGAAAAATGTATAAATTTAGCCTGCTAACAAACAAAAATAAAAAATATGCTGGCTCGCTACCGCTCACCAGTAAAAAAATTGACACCTGGATGGGGATAAACGTCTTAAAACAGTAGGCTGAATGGGGCCAAATGGATACAAGCCAGAGAAAGATAGAAAAGGACAGAACCAAAACAGGTGACCCCCCATAAGTGCTTGTATGTACTGTACATATCCCCCCCCCCCCTCTTATTTGGTTATCCTTCTTTATATAGTGTAGCTCTGTCATTTAGGTACTTTCCTTTATTTGGGGTTACTTTCCACTGAACATTTAGACCACTAACACTATTTGTCTTATTGTGACCTCCTTTTCCATTTCCCGTGCTAAATGTGTTCCCCTTTTATAGTATCCCTTTACAAACTTATACACATCATATTGGTAAGTGTTCTTAAATACCTTCAATAACTTTTTTGTTCCACTTTACATTTTAGGATTTGCGACGTAGTGTTTGCTTAATTTGATCATTATCTACCACATACTTTCGTGTTTTTTTTTTGTTTTTTTTTTTTTGTTTTTTTTATGTAACAAACTTGCTGCTCATTTTCACATTTTACCGCGCTATTTCTATGTTTATGATTCATAACTGTCCCCTTTCTTTACGCATTGAATATCTTAACTTAACTCATAGGCGTTATTTGTCTCTTATTGTATTAATGTAGAATATGTTTTTTAACCTTTCATTTGTTGACTTCGGATAAATAGATATTAAAATATTTCGTTGCATTCACACAACTATACGTAGCTTTATCTCTGTTGTTCTAGGCTCTGATGATGGAATATGTATTAATTCCGAAAAGAAACCAAATAAACAACTTACTTCTTCAAAATGAAAAGTAAGCAAAAAAACAACTTACTTCTTCAAAATGTTCGTGTTCTCCCTGGTGATTCTCTTCATCATAAGACTACGCTTGCCACGTTCGAAGTCAATTGCAGAAATTATATATACAGTATATACAGTATATATATATATATATATATATATATATATAGAGAGAGAGAGAGAGAGAGAGAGAGAGAGACTGTTATGTGGAACCAAAATACATAACGATAATATATGGGTACGTTATGACCTACTTCCCCATGAGTAATATATGGGTACGTTATGACCTACTTCCCCATGAGTAATGTGGCCTCAAACCACAAACTCTTCAAGCTTTTTCACACATTTTTCTATTCTACCATATAAACCTAAATGTGTAAAGTTATATGGGAGCTGGAATAGGAAATACAGATGAGAGAATGTACAGTTAGGTCAATAATTTATTACTGTTGAAAGCTGGCACGGGTTGAACTGAATCTCGTTATCAATTTGTTACCTGATGTTTGTAATTCAGATGTTCGTTTATAGAGTTCGAAGATTGAAAATTCATCATACAATGAAATATACAGTATATATATATATATATTTATATATATTTATATATATATATATATATATATATATATATATATATACAGGATGACTTTCAACAACACTTGCTGACCTTCGGTACTAATTAACCATTAAAATAATATTGACTTTTTTCTATTATGAAATACGAAATAAATTACTGATGATTTTTAGGACTGAAAGTTCAACATTAAGTGTTGTCCATGCCCATGCTTTACTCAGACACAGACCTTAGTATACCCCTGCATGCTACTGCTCCCATTCCCTTGTTAATACCCAAGGATATGTCAGTATCAAAACAATTACGTAGAGGGATGACATACTGAGAATATAGCTGTAACCTTTATACAAAAACAAAACAAAAAAAAGTTCTATAAAATTTGTTTTAATATCATATATTAGTTTCTTATATTCAACGTAAGAAATACATCACCAACGACTATTCCATGAAACTGATTCTTGATCTTGATCTTGATTCTTGATTTAAGGGCTTTGAGGGCAGAGCCCTATTAACCCTGACACGGTGTTGGTCAAAGCCACAGCGGCCTCCCAGTAAGGAGGCTCAAACGTCGGGGACCCAGGAGGGGCTGCAGAAGGGCAACAACACTCTCAGGACTCGAGGATAGAAGGGAAGATGAAGTGATGAACGATGGCACCCGGCAGGAAAAAGACACGTGGTGAAGTGAAGAGGCGAGTTCAGAGGGGCCAACACAAACCCCAGAAGCTGAAAGCGTCCCTGGCACTGACGGAAAGGTGGGGCCCACTATGTATCCCCGAAGATTTGCCGATACAAGAGCCGACAACCGTGGGTGCCGCGTCCCTCCAGCGGGCAAGCCACGTGTCACAGGTCCAGGGAATCGCCGGCCCCCACCAACCAGAAAAGAGTCAAGATGGTGCAGAGTGAAGTCGGCACAGTCGGATGATCAGAGGATGACGAAGGCAGAGCAGGGTAGCATGGCAGAAGGGGATGAAGCCGGGGGGAAAGGCCACTGAACCACCGACATGACAGGCAATCACCGGGACCGACTGAAGTTCCCCCAAATAAAGACACAGATTGCGCCAGGCACCGGGGACGTCCGACCACGACTGCGATCCAGCAGAAACCCCAAAACTGATTCAAGATATATTATTTGCATGGTCATGAACGCCATCGACTAAATAGGCAAGTTTTTCGCCTCCCTGAAGCAGACCCTGCTCTATAGAAGACAACCTTGAGTGGAGGAGGCCTAGGGGATAACCACAGAAATAATGGCTAAGGCAAGTCTGCCAGTCATGCGATAGGATACTTGGTATGGGCCAGGCATATGCCTGGAGTCTCGCCCAGGAGGATCCCCAGAATGGAGTCGGAGGGTGAGTGCCGCTATGTGCTGCCATTGATTGATTGCTCCCATCGATTGATTGATTGATAGCTTTGATATATAACCTTATGATTCTATGATCAGAATTTAACTCTAAATTAGTAACTAAATTTTCATGGGTAGTTATGACAAGATCCAGAATATTCTTTTCACACGGCTTTTTTATCTTTCTCTCCTTTTCTCTCTTTCCATGGCTTGTATCCATTCGGCCCCATTCAGCCAACTGTTTTAAGACGTTTATCCCCATCTAGGTGTCGATTTCTTCCTGGCGAGCGATAGCGAGCAAGCATTGTATGGAGAAATCGGGCTTCGCCGGAGACATATTTCTATCGAAAAATTTACAAATTTAGCTTGCTGTCAAAACAAAAATATATACAGTATATGCTGGCTCGCTACCGCTCGCCACGAAAATATTGACACCTGAATGGGGGTAAATATCTTTACACAGTAGGCTGAATGGGGCCGAATGGATACAGCTCCCGCGATAGATACCCCGAGTCGAGTCATCGTTACCCCTTGCGTTCCTCAACCCATGCCTCGATGCCAACCTACTCGCCTAGACCTGATACCGGACAGCCAACCACACGTGGCCTCCCGATGACTGACTCCTCCCATTCACCTATATAGCAACCCATCTCCTGCATCATTTATCTGCTGATGATGGAATCAGATTATTCCGAAACGTCCAAGCCAAACATAGGAAAGCTACTTCAACTCATCAACGAAGAACAGAGCATTAATGTCCGAAATATTGAAAAGTTAAATAATATAGTGACACTTCTATTTCCTTTAACCTTGTTTGT
The DNA here is from genome assembly GCA_032716605.1 of Paralithodes platypus. Classification (NCBI taxonomy): domain Eukaryota; kingdom Metazoa; phylum Arthropoda; class Malacostraca; order Decapoda; family Lithodidae; genus Paralithodes; species Paralithodes platypus. The sequence goes on along the minus strand of CM064484.1, from coordinate 31,310,068 downwards.
CTCAAAGAAAATACCCTCCCTGTCTATGCCAACTTGAAATATATATATATATATATATATATTATATACTGTATATACAGTATATATATATATATATATATATATATATATATATATATATATATATATATATATATATACAGGATACTTGCTTTTATCAACCTTGTCGAAATGTAGCATTAAATCAAAGTTTTCAACTGGCTTGTTATTAAACTCAGAATTGATATACAGACAGAAACGTGTAACAATCCAACGAGGGTCAATAAATTCCGGGCAGCTTAGCGCTACGTGTACCGACCTTGACCTAACATTACTATGGCATGGAGGTCAGCAGTCAACACCGGCTGCTTTATGACCAATAATGAAGACTTGCCAGAGATAATGTGATCATTAGGGTGGATTTACAGCCCTCCTGATATTCTGTTATGGTAGACGATGTGACCAGTATGCCGGGAATTGTGTTTTGTTTTATAATGAGGGAGTGAAGGACAGAAAGTAATTATGGAGGTGTGAGTTAAGGAAGGGGGGGGGGCTTATATTAAATTTTGTATTATTATATATATATATATACATATGCATACATACCGGTATATATATACATATATATATATATATATATATATATATATATATATATATATATACCAATCATATCTCACAAATACACATGAGGTAATAAATGTTTAAATATTCCCAGCCCGGGGGGGGGGGGCTTATATTAAATTTTGCATTAATATATATATATATACATATACATTATACATACATATATATATATATATATATATATATATATATATATATATATATATATATATATATACTGTATATATACCAAGCATATCTCACAAATACACATGAGGTAATACATTTTTAAATATTCCCAGCCGGGATCGAACCTCCGACATTCTTCAGAACGAGTGTTCAAGCTTTTAATCCACTACACCATGGCGTGATAAAGTAGTCTTAACCTTTTCCTAAACATAGCAAGGCGAAGGAAAATCCTACTTGAAGAATGTATTTCAATTCATGCACAAGTTGCAGGATCCATATTCTAGGATACCATAAAGGGATTTTTACACGATTACGGCCGCGGCGCTGAGGGCACTGAGTCAAGCCTCACGAGATATACAGTGCTACCAAAGGAAAATGTAGCGCGACATTAGCGATAATTGCTCATTTTAGCAAATGTCTATGATAGCGGTGCGGGTGAACCCGGTGAGCTACGAAGCTCGTTTTGGTGTCATTTTGAAGCTATTGTCTTCTAGTTTTTGGCTGAATACATTGAATTTCATTCAGACACTTGCCTAATCAATCGGGAGTGCCTGAATGAGCCCTAATATGGCAGAAATAGGCAGAAATAAGACCGCAGCATAAGTGTTAAGCTCAGATGACTACTGTACGCAACTAAGCGAGCAGTGAAAATGTTAATTGATGAGGATGGTACGAGAATGGAAGACGGACTCCCCTGTGTCTGAGACAGCCAACAAAATGTAAGAGATATCCTGAAGTGTGGTAGGCCAACACTAGTGCTGCCTGAGGTATCCTAGAGTTTCCATGAAGTGTGGTAAGCCAACGTATGTGTTGCTGAAATCCACCTGAAATATGGTGGGCTAACGCTTGTGTTGTCCCAAGAAGCCTAAAGTCTGTCTGAAGTGTGGTAGACCAACCCTTGTGTTGCCCGAGGTGTCCTGGCGTCTGCCTGAGGTGTGTGACCACCCGCGAGTAGTGTAGAATACATAAACGTGCAGTTTCCCCGCCCTAGTGTTCATGTCAACTCACAAGGTCGTACACATAATAACCTAACTCGTAATCACACCCCTATCCCCCTTGACTGTGCAACTCTAAGCTGGCTTGTACCAGTAAATCCAGTATATAATTTATCATCCCCCTTGTGTTCAATCAAGCATTTGTACCATAACCCTTTGAGGGTTCGTAGTGGTTAAAGATGGCTCGCATTAAGTTTAAATTATTCCTTTCCATTTCACTCATTGAGTCCTTGTAATTGTAATGTTTCTCTGACAAAGCTGAACTCTTCGCTCAAACTGTTGCTAGAAACTCCACCTTGGATGATTCCGGTTCTATTCCTCCCTTTCCACCCCCCTCTCCCCTACTTATGCCTAATATCCTAATTTCTTCTAAAGATGTACTTTCTACCGTCTCTGGGCTTAATACTACAGGCAAAGCTGCCTGTAACAAGTGTCCCTCCCCCAAGGTGGAGGGATAGAGGGAGTGATAGAGAACCAAACTCAAGGTACATTAGAGGTAATTTAGGTGTGTGGGAAAGAAGTGTGGTGTGCTTATAAAGTGAAATTAATAGGAGGTGACCTGTTTTTGTTCTGTCCTTTTCTATCTTTCTCTGGCTTGTATCCATTTGGCCCCATTCAGTATACTGTTTTAAGACGTTTATCCCCATCCAGGTGTCAATTTTTTACTGGTGAGCGGTAGCGAGCCAGCATATTTTTTATTTTTGTTTGACAGCAGGCTAAATTTGTAAATTTTTCGATAGAAGAAGCCGGATTTCTTCATATAATGCTGGCTCGCTATCGCTCGCCAGGAAGAAATCGACACCTAGATGGGGATAAACGTCTTAAAATAGTTGGCTGAATGGGGCCAAATGGATACAAGCCAGAGAAAGAGAGAAAAGGACAGAAATAACAAAAAGCAGGTCACCCCCCTTAATAGGAGGAAGAGATGTTTGTGAGAGTTGGCTATGTGAGAGTTAATTATGTTCACGGGCAGTTTTCAGTATTACGAATTTAAAACTATATACCTGTATATTGTGCCAGGATGTGTAGGTATTTATAAATATATTATTATTTGATCTCGAATTGCTACGTGTGACATTTACGGTAGGGCATGTGATGTACAATCGCCCTAATAAGTGATGTCTCGGCACCAAGTATATTTTTTATCATTAATTGGTATCAGCACTATCTATAAGCATTAATTCATCGTTTCGAGTGAGATATACAAACATGTTCCTATCTTTACACACCCTAAAGTGACCCTATTCAACATCTGACAGACATTAATACAGCACAGAGCAAGCCAAACATAATGACAACTGGGACATGACTTATAAGCCCGACCGTACATACAGATAAATCAGCTTCTAATGCTTCGGTAAACGCGGGTTTGCTTCATTTTCGGATTTCTTTCAAATGTATAATATAAACATATTACATTATTGTTATTATGTACTGTACTGTACCAAGAACATAAATAGTTGTAGTGTGGTTCAACGCTGATTGACTTTAAGGGGAGATCTTCACTTGGGGGATTTTTTTCTTGACCCCTTTCTCCCTCATGTTTAGCCCCATTGCTTTTGATATTATAAAACATTTGCCCCATTAGTTTAGCGATTTTAAGAACTTTCACCCCATGTTAAGACCTTTCGTGCCATTCAGATGTCGATTTTATCCTGGCGAGCGATAGCGAGCCTGTAATTTAAGAGGAACCGGCCTTCGGCCGGGACATTTTTCTACCGAAAAATGTACAAATTTATCTTGAAAGGGACTCAAGGGGGTGTAATTTTAAGCTTGATGGAGGTCTAGGGAACAAACTAAATACCTCCCCTTAATTCATAAAGTCACTTCTAGCCAGTCGTGCAAGGGCAAACAAATATCAGGTACAACTTAAAGGGAGGCAGACCGTTTTGCTGGACCCCCTTCTCCCTAATGTTTAGCCCCACTAGTTTTGAGATTATAAGACGTTCGGCCCATTAGTTTGGCGATTTTAACACCTTCCGCCCCATTTCGTTGTCAATGTTAAGACCTTTCGTGCCATTTAGGTGTTGATTATTTCCTGGCGAGCGATATCGAGCCTGCAATTTTAAGAAGAACCAGCCTTCGGCCGGGAAATTTTTCTACCGAAAAATGTACAAATTTATCTTGAAGGGGGTCTAGGGGGTGTTTTTCTAAGTTTGATGGGAGTCTAGGGAAACTAAACAAATATATGAATGCATTAATTAAAAGACCAAACAAACGGCCAGTCTCCCCTTAAATTTTTGTCGGGCCTCGGAGTTGAACCAGCAGATTAATTTACCCAGCGTCTCACGAGATACTATTATATAGTCGATATTAATGCAGCTGCCACCAGGCGAAAAACACACACAATAAGCCACTCTATGTAACCGAGAATCGTAACAGCGTCATTTTCAATACAAATCAATTTTGAAAATGTTAAGGAGGGTCACGGCTTTTTTTTTATATGTATTTCCTTTTCTCTCTTTCCCTGGATTGTATCCATTCGGCCCCATTCAGCCAACTGTTTTAAGACGTTTATCCCCACCCAAGTGTGGATTTCTTCCTGGCGAGCGATAGCGAGCCAGCATTATATGGAGAAATCCAGCTTCGCCGGAGACATTTTTCTATCGAAAAATATACAAATTTAGCTTGCTGTCAAAACAAAAATATATATATATACTGGCTCGCTACCGCTCGCCAGTAAAATATTGACACCTGGATGGGGATAAATGTCTTAAAACAGTAGGCTGAATGGGGCCGAATGGATACAAGGCAAAGAGAGAGGGAGAGAAAGATAAAAAAAGCGAGGTGGGCTCCCTTGAAGATAAATGAGAACATCAGGAACTCATTAGATCAAATTAGCGGTATTCAGGAATCGTAAATTCGAAGCTGCTTATTGCTCTTTTGACTTTGCAACAACCAAACTGTATATATCTATTGACTGATGAGGTGGGAAATTAACCTGCATATATTTAAATCCAACCAATAATGCACTCCCATTCTCTCTCTCTCGCGCGGGGGTGATATGTGGGCAGTTCTTTATTTCATGGAACTATTTATTTGGAAGTCAATTGCATTTTCACGGTACTTTATTGGGGACGGCTGCCAATAAAGTTTAAGGGCGTTCTCTGAAACAGTGCGTAGTTACGGCGCTCATCTGCATCTCATTACCATGGCAGCCTTCAGTGATTTACCCAATACAGGAGTTACTGTATTTGTGTGGGTTCCCACAGTTTACTTCCCTAGAGGTGACGTCACATCTGCCTAGGTACCTAATTTGCTGCTTAGGTGAACTGAGGCATTGGGGGTTAGAAAGCCTCCAATCTGTCTTTGCCTGCCCGGGAAACATATTTCCGAAGCCGAGACTAGTATATATCATAGGGGAAATTAGGACCAATCAGAGGCCGCAGTGGCAGTGACGTCACCCACAAGGGGAGGAGCCAGTCTGTCTGTCTCTCTCTCTCTCTCTCTCTCTGGGTGAGGAGCCTGCCTGCCTCTCGTTTGTTTATCTCTCTCTCTGGTAAATAGAAGAAGTAAGTCACCTAGTATAACAAGTTATCAATATTTATTCGCATAGTATCTGTCTAGATTAAATAAGCATCCAGAGTACAATATGTTATTCCCATTAATTATGGTTTTACTTGAAAAGCAATGAGTAAACAATGAACATTTTGCGATTCTGGCATCTTTCGTCCCAAGATTTGAGGAGGAGGGTGTTGCCAGTTCTCCTTAGACAGTTAAATTGTTTCAAATAGTTCCTGTTTTATTTATCATTATCATTTAAATTTACATTCATGCACAACGTAAATAAACTATAAATGGTCACTTTTCACTCTCTCTCTCCGCATATGTAATGATCTCATTCCATAATATTATGTATGTAGGCCTACAGATGTATGTCTGTATATATGGATGTATGTATGTATGTATACACTCAGGCACATACCCCATAGCTGGGGGTGGCTGAATCGAGACATAGACTAAGGGAATATGTAAAGATCAATGATAGGAGAGAAAGTGATAGATTGATATGAAGGGAATAACAAAATTCACAATTATATCTCATCGTACATCTGGAATCACAGTCCAACCTTACAGGTGAGTGTAACCTTTATGCCAAATGTCTCACTTCATATCGTATGGTTTCTTTATGTTCAGCGCCTTTCACGATAAAAATCGTTAATATTAGAGAACAGGCTGATTGAACTCATTGTTTTTTTGCTTAAAATCATTATTTGTTGTGTTCCCAGTGTCTTGATCAGGATTATTTGTAACATTGTGCTTTATTTAAAAAATGACATATTATATTGGCTTAAAGTACCGAGGGCGTACAATATTGTACAGCCATGGTTATAATGGGGTTAAGAGGTGTTCAAGTAGCCCTAACCACTACTGTACTTATATAAATATTCATTAACATTGTCACATCATAACATATCGACTACAATAAAAGTAATATTTAGCAAAATATAGAAATAGCTGTCATACATAAGAATAAAAGAAAATGGGAGTCTACAGAAAGTCGATTGGCTCACACAAGGCAGATCCCCTTCACACCCAACCCTAATGATAAGGCCTAAGTAGCCTATAGGCCTAGGCCCAACTCACTAACACGTATCGTATAATTATATAGCCTACTAATTAGCCTTTGGCTCTACCTTATGCACTTAAACCATTAACTATTTCATAACATTTGATGCTTAATATATTTTGTACTATCTGATAATGTTAATGTGTTAATGACATTTAAAATAAAGTAATGTATATACTGTATATATAACCCTTTAGATATATGAGTGACTTAAGTTCCTTCTTGAAATTATCAGCACAGGTTAACTGCTTAAGTGTCACAGGAATCAATATAGTTCGCCAGTGAAATAATATTGTGCCTTCTAAAATTGTCAAGGAATTTCTGTCCATGGCTGTGCAATACGCGTAATACGGTAGGCTACTCTTATTTACTCATAACCATAACATAGCACAATCATAATGTATCCTTAATGTAGTTAATATTTGAAATAACTTGTTATACTAGGTGACTTACTTCTTCTATTTACCAGAGAGAGAGAGAAACCAAAGAGAGGCAGGCAGGCTCCTCACCCAGAGAGAGAGAGAGAGAGAGTGACAGACAGACAGACTGGCTCCTCCCCTTGTGGGTGACGTCACTGCCACTGCGGCCTCTGATTGGTCCTAATTTCCCCTATGATATATACTAGTCTAGACTTCGGAAATATGCCGTCCGGCATGTAGGCTACCACTATACAGGGGGCGATACCACTCTGCTTACGCAGAGTTGATAAGATCGTCTAATATTAGCCAGGAAACGGAAAAGAAATGTGTCATCGTATCTTCTAAAGGCTGTTTGGATAGAGAGACATAGCAGTTTCATATATTCCCATTAATTATCGATAAATCAGCAGCTATTGGAGTTGTTGTTGTTGCTGTTCCCCAGGCTGTCTGGCCAAGCAACCCCAAGGTCCCGAGCAAGGCCGATGCCATAACCGAGCGCCCCCACAAAACCCTCCCTGCTTACCACGAACAAAGCCCAGGTGACTGAAGCCACTCCAAGGCGGGGAGCTAAGGAGGGTGCGGAAATGCCCCGGGAAACCAAAGTCCCACCCAAAGCCCTGTGCCCCTCAGCAACTATGAAAGGAAAGTTGAGGGGCAAAGGAAATATAAGAACATAAGAACATAAGAAAATGGGAGTCTGCAGAAAGCCGATTGGCCTAAGCAAGGCAGATCCCTGTCCCACACAACCCCAGTTCAATTACAAAGCCCAATTATAGGCTCAACACTCTAATACCCTGAGGATCATCTTACCAAAACGGTTAGAGATTAACGCAGGATTATGGGGGTATGCAGAGTGCTGATTGGCCCAACCCGGCTGATCCCCCTTCACACCCAACCCTTCTCGTCCATATGCTTATCCAATTTTATCTTAAAGCTCCCTACCGTTTTAGACCCCACTATAGCACTTGGTAGTCCATTCCACCCATCTACAACTCTGTTACCAAACCAATATTTGCCTATATCTTTTCTGAAACGAAATTTATCTAATTTGAAACCATTGGTACGAGTTCTTTCGCTATCACTGAGCTTTAGTACATTTGTCATGTCCCCTTTGTTAATCCCACTAACCCACTTGAACACCTCTATCATATCCCCTCTAACTCTGCATCTCTCTAACGAATGTAAACCTAATTTCTTCAACCTTTCTTCATACGAAAGATTTCTAATATTATGGATCATTTTTGTCATTCTACGCTGTACTCTCTCCAATGAATCTATGTCCATTCTGTAATAAGGACACCAAAATTGGACAGCATAATCCATATGGGGTCTCACTAATGACAAGTAAAGTTTTAAGATAACATCAGCAGTTCTGTTACTCACACTCCTAGAGATGAACCCGAGAATCCTGTTTGCCTTATTACGAACGCTTATACACTGTTTTCTAGGCTTCAAATCATTGCTAACAAACACACCTAGATCTTTCTCACAGTCTGAATTTTCTAATTATAAATTAGCTAGTTTATATTTAACATTTGTATGCATCTTCCCTATCTTTAATACCTTGCATTTGTCAATGTTAAACTTCATCTGCCAATTTACTGACCATTCATGTAAGGTATCTAGATCCCTTTGGAGGCACTCTATATCGCTATCTGAATCAATTGATCTCCCCATTTTAGTATCGTCTGCGAATTGACAGCTCATTTGCTCTAGGCCTTTTTGAGTTACAGGGGTTAGAGGTTACGATTTCTGCTCCACCTAAAATAAACAGACTATAACTAATCGCCAGGTTAACCCCTTCTGTACCGGCGACGTCTTTTGATTTAAATTCTAGCTATATTTAGAAGAATTTGTGCAGTTTAAGAAGGATCTGTGGTAGTAGAATTTTTTTTAGTGAGAAAGTTTGATGCCTGTTAAAATGCCAGAGGCCCTGTTGAAACTGAATGAAATCGTCATATAGTAGCCAGAATAAAGTTAAAAAGATGTCGCTGGTACAGAATGGGTTAACCCCTTCTGTACCGGCGACGTCTTTTTAAATTTATTCTGGCTACTAATAGATAATCTTGTTCAGTTTAAATAAGACCTTCAGCAATTAACAGCCTTCGAACTATCTCACTTAACCCTTTTTACTATCACAGATTCTTCTTAAACTGCACAAAATCGTCAAAATATAGCTAGATTGAAAATATAAAAACGTCCCCGGTAAAGAAGGGGTTAAAGAAAATAGACTATTCTGTACTTATCTACAGTACATTAACCCATTGGCTGCGGGAGACGTTCTGGAACGTCCTGGCAATATAAGGCAATTTACAGGCTCTTAAAGCCTCTTAAAGCCTGTGGGGACGAGTGTAAGAGAGCGGGAGGCTCCCCTCCACTCTCCAGCATTGCTGCTGGTGCACCGAGACTCGGTCTTCATATCTTGCGAGACAATGCAGCGCTGCCAAATGTAACGCGACATTGCTCATAATTAGCGAATATTTGCCGATGTCTATGGTACTGCTGCGGGTGAATCCCGCGCGCTACGAAGCTCGTTCCGGCGTAATTTTGAAGTGATTTTCATCTAGTTTTTATTGGATCTGGAGACGAGGATGCCATCAATCATGATCGATTCAAGCGACTGACGTGGATGTTGAATGGAGACTATTATACTAATAGGCAACATCGTCAATGATGGAGGGGCCACTATTAAATACGCTTATTGGAGCTTGAAAGGGTTAATTGCCGAAGGTCCTGTTGAAACTGAATGAAATCGTCCAATAGTAGCCAGAATAAAGTTAAACAGATGTCGCCGGTACAGAAGGGCTTAAGGGGGCCCACCTCGTTTTTTGTTTGTCTCTCTCCCTCTGGGTTGTATCCATATCAGCCCCATTCAGCCTAAGCGTTTTCCTGGAAAGCGGTAGCGAGCCAGCACATTTGTTTACATTTTTTTGACAGCAGGCTAAATTTGTACATTTTTCGGTAGAAAAATGTTTCCGTCGAAGCCGGATTTCTTCATACAATGCGTGATAAATTTATGAAATTTTTGGTAGAATAATGACCAAGCCTAATGCCGCTTCCCCGCTTCCTCCTAAATTGCAGCCGGGTCACAACCGAGCCTAGTCACAACCGCAGCCGGGTCACAACTGCAGCATACATCATGGCTATTAACCCCTTCAGTATCGTGACCTCTTTTTTTGTTATACTCTAGCTATATTTAAACAATTTTGTGCAGGTTAATCTGTGGTAATAAAAAGGGTGATGTGAGATAGGTCGAGCCCTATTAATTGTTTGAAGCCCTTTTAAAACTGAATAAAATCGTCTAATAGTAGCCAAATTAATGTTAAAAAGACGTTGCCGGTAAAGAAGGGATGCAGGTTAATCTGTGGTAATAAAAAGGGTGATGTGAGATAGGTCGAGCCCCAGTAACTGTTGGAGGCCCATTTAAAACTGAATAAAATCGTCTAATAGTAGCCAAATAAATGTTAAAAAGACGTTGCCGGTAAAGAAGGGGTTAAGGGGAGGCAGTTGTTTTTTCGAGTCCTCCTCCTCCCTCATATTTAGCCTCACTAGTTTTGAGAATTTAAGACACACCCTCTGCACGGGGGGCTACGTATTCAGTTGGCCTTTTGTCTCAATCCTTTCCGAAAAACTTAGTCATTCAATTCTTTAATGTTGCATAAAGTTCACTTACAGGTCGGCTTAGTTTGCTGGTTTGAAGCACATATTGCTCTGGTTCTTCCGTTATTTTCCATTCTATGACTTCCTCCATTACCAGCTTTCGCCCGTAAATATCTACATAACAGCTAGTCATGTTTATCTGTCTATTCATTAGCCGATCTGGATCTAGTTGAACCGCATCGGCGACCAAATCGATGAAAACCTTGTCCGATTTATGAATTCTTGAACTTTTTAATATTAACCAATTGTTGCAGTTTCTGGATAGTGTTTCATTACTACAGCTAACAACCTCCATAGGCCCAGTGTCTAGAAGTGTGGTATCCACCTTAATGTCTGAACCTAGCATAAACCAAACTCCCACATCAAACTTTATATTAAGACGGTCCAAGATAAGTGGAGTCAGGTCCTTCAGTGTGACAGTTTTATATTGGCCATTGACAGAATGGAGCAGTTCGATGACTTTTGAAATATGATCTTCATCAACTTCATCAATATAATCTTTGTGTTCCAATTAAATTATATCAATGGAAATATCGTTCCCGTTCTTTATCAGGGTTGTAAAAATATCAGTAAACTTTTGTGATGTTGTAATTGCTAAGATTTGTCCATGATTTTGTTGTAAATCTTCCATTGTACTTTGTACAAGATCTTGCAAGTCAGACCCTATAATCATGATTTCGTACCAAACATTTAGTAGACAATCTGATCTTTTATGATTAAAAAGTAAATAATGACGTAAAAGTCCTTCCGTTTTTGTCATCAATTAGCTTGTTCCATTACAAACAGCGTAATTAGCGGCATCATTGACGAAAATAATATTAATGGACAATGACTGACGCAACACATTTCTCTGAAGCTTACGGATTGCTGATGAGAGGCTCGTTAGCACACTGTCATAGATCAACCTGAATTCAGCTATGTCTACGAAGATTGTAAGCATGGCGGGCTACTTCTACGCCACCTTTGTTTTGGATTTGGATACTAGGATGCCATTAATAATGTCTGGCTTGGGAGGAATGGCATGCAGGCAATCATGATATAGATCCAAAGACAAGACTACCGGCCCACCCTGTGCCTGGAATCCCCGTGTCAGAAGCTATATCGCAGTCACCTGTGAAGGGTCTGCTTCCTTCGTCTCCTTGTATTTCTCGGGTTGATCACTTTTTTCCTCCGTCTTCGTCTCCTTGTATTTCTCGGGTTGATAACTTTTTTCCTCCGTCTCCGTCTCCTTGTATTTCTCGGGTTGATCACTTTTTTCCTCCGTCTCCATCTCCTTGTATTTCTCGGGTTGATCACTTTTTTCCTCCGTCTCCGTCTCCTTGTATTTCTCGGGTTGATCACTTTTTTCCTCCGTCTCTTTGCCACTTGCTTCCTTCGTCTCCTTGTATTTCTCGGGTTGATCAATTTGTTCCTCTGTCTCTTTGCCAGAATCGATTTCCTTTTCCATGACATCTTGATTCAGTGAATAATTTCCAGACATGTCCTCTTGAGGCTGTTGGTTAGCTTAATGCATGTTCTCTGGACTTTGCGGGTCAACTTCTTTTGCTTCGTCCTGATATTATGGGTCATCTTCATGACAGTTTTCTTCATTCAGTGGGTCAAAACTAGGAGACAGGTTATTTTTATTTGATTGCTTATCTGGTAGTGCCTGGGAAGTTTTGCTATCTGATTGACCTATTGGTTGTGACGTTTTCATATTTTTTGGCGCTAAAAGACAATGAACCAGCAGTTTTTGTTTGTTTTCTGCACCTGAGACAACCAAAAGAATATGCTTCTTATCCGTAGTTGCTTGAATAATATCAAACAGTATAACTTTGTTGCGCAAAGGCCTTTTACTTTGGTACCATGTAGGCCTATCCCGAAGTGTAAGTACAAGACTCGCATCAAAGCCATCGTCGTATAAACTCCGGTTGATAACAAAATTGAAATCATGCGAATTATATTGACCATCTGCATCCAACAACCAGTTCTCTTTGCGCAACCTGATCTTGGTCTTATACGTTTTAAAATTGAAAAACGGACATAGACCACAACAACACAATCTGTCTTCAACCACCACATCCAACCATTTTGGAAGCTTTTCTCTAGCACGAATCATCACTGACCCGGAGATATTTACCGTTTTATTTATAAGTAAAACTGACATTGTAATGAATTGTAAAAGAGTTTTTGGCAATATACCTGCAATCACTGGACAAAATTATACAATAATAATGACATTGTTGGCCGCACTGATGAAGACGGAACATTTTATAGTCCACCTGGAATAATTATGGGCATAATTATGGGCATATACAGTTCAGTATAGTAGATATCGTTTGGTATTATTAACCCCTTCTATACCGGCGACGTTTTTAAAAACTATTCTGGCTGCTATTAGACGATTTTATTCAGCTTAAAAAGGGCCTCCTACCATTAACAGGCTTCGAACTATCTCATTTAACTATCTTGGCCTTGCTCGGGGCCTTGGGGCTGTTCGGCCAGGCAGCTTGGGGAACAACAACAACAGTGATGATGTTTACAATGATGATGTTTACAGTGATGATGTTTGACAGTGATGATGCTTACAGTGATGATGTTTACAGTGATAATGTTTACAGTGATAATGTTTACAGTGATGATGTTTACAATGATGATGTTTACAGTGATGATGTTTGACAGTGATGATGCTTACAGTGATGATGTTTACAGTGATGATATTTACAATGATGATGTTTACAATGATGATGTTTACAGAGATGATGTTTATAATGATGATGATTACAGTGATGATGTTTACAGTGATGATGTTTATAATGATGTTTACAGTGATGATGTTTACAGTGATGATGTTTACAGTGATGATGTTTACAATGATGATGTTTACAGTGATGATGTTTACAATGATGTTTACAGTGATGATGTTTACAATGATGATGTTTACAGTGATGATGTTTACAGTGATGATGTTTACAATGATGATGTTTACAGTGATGATGTTTACAATGATGATGTTTAGGCTACAGTGATGATGTTTATAATGATGTGTACAGTGATGTTTATAATGATGTTTACAGTGATGATGTTTATAGTGATGTTTACAATGATGATGTCTACAGTGATGATGTTTACAGTGATGATGTTTATAGTGATGTTTACAGTGATGATGTTTACAGTAATGATGTTTACAGTGATGATGTTTATAGTAATGATGTTTACAATGATGATGTTTACAGTGATGATGTTTACAGTGATGATGTTTATAGTGATGATGTTTACAGTAATGTGGGCGGGTGCCCAACCCCGAAAGGGGTGAAATAGGGGAGCTATCCCCCCGCCAAAGGTGGCTTTCTAGTGCCTTTCCTAGCTGATGCGGAGAGGATTGGGTTCTAGTCATGTGGTGATGGGCTGGTCTATCAGAGTGAGAGCTGAGCGATCTCTGCCATACCCATAGCTTACTCTGACTTTTCCTTTAACTTATATATTTTCTAGATCTCAAGTGACGGCGTCTCTTCCGTGGATTGACCTCCCAATCTACCAAGATTGGAAACCAAAGCGTCACATTTTTCCCTTGCCCCTCAACTTTCTCTTTATAATTGCTGAGGGGCACAGGGCCCTGGGTGGGGCTTTGGTTTCCCGGGCGTTTCCGCACCCTCCTCAGCCCCCCGCCATGGAGTGGCTTCGGTCACCCAGGCTTTATTGTGGTCGGCGGGGAGGGTTCTGTGGGGGCACTCGGTTATGGCCTTGGAATTGCTCGGGGCCTTGGGGCTGTTCGGCCAGGCAGCTTGGGGAACAACAACAACAGTAATGATGTTTACAGTGATGATGTTTACAATGATGATGTTTACAGTGATGATGTTTACAATGATGATGTTTACAGTGATGATGTTTATAGTGATGATGTTTACAATGATGATGTTTACAGTGATGTTTACAGTAATGATGTTTACAGTAATGATGTCTACAGTGATGATGTTTACATTGATGATGTTTACAGTGATGTTTATAGTGATGATGTTTACAATGATGATGTTTACAGTAATGATGTTTACAGTGATGATGTTTACAGTAATGATGTTTACAGTAATGATGTTTACAGTGATGATGTTTACATTGATGATGTTTATAGTGATGATGTTTACAGTGATGATGTTTACAATGATGTTTACAATGATGATGTTTACAGTGATGATGTTTACAGTGATGATGTTTATAATGATGTCTGGACCTCTCGAGAGTCGCCCAGGTATAGTTGCTCTTTTGGACCCCCTTCTCCCTCATGTTTAGCCCCACTATAGTTTTGATATTTTAAGACGTTTCTTCCATTAGTTTGGCGATTTTGAGAACTTTTGCCCCATTTCTTTGTCAATATTAAGACTTTTCATGCCATTCAAGTGTTGATTTTTTTCTGGCGAGCGACACCCAGCCTGTAATTTTAGGAGGAACCAGCCTACCGAAAAAGTACACATTTATCTTAACACTATCTGGTGCAACATCTTGGGGGTTCTTATGATATTTTGCTTAATAATTATTGAAGGTTGTAATTATTTTTGCCTATTTCGAACAATATATTTTTAGTTTAGTTTAGACTTAGGAAGGCGTATTTCCAGACTACCTTCAAACTAAATAATCTTCCCCCAAACCCCCTTCAAGCTAAGTTTGTACATTTTTCGGTAGAAAAATTTCCCGGTCGAAGGCCGGTTTCTTCCAAATTGTAGGCTCGCTTTCGCTCGCCCAGAAAAAAAAATCGACACCTGAATGGAGTGAAGTGTGTAATAATCACCAAATTAATAAGGTGAAACGTCTTAACATTTCCAAACTAATGGAGTATAACAGGGAGGGTCCAAATAGATCCGCCCGGCATCGAGTAGGGTTAAAAGGGGGACTAGGGGGTGTTTTTTCTAGCTTGATGTAGGCCTAGGGAGGAAACTAAACCAATGATAGGTTAGGTTAGGTCAGGTCATACATTCATAATTATCATCAACCCACCAATTAGCCACTTGCGAGTTTCAGGCTATAATAATAATAATAATAATAATAATAATATTTATTCAGTTAGCAATTTACAGAGTTGGTACCACATAGTATGTTACAAATATGACATGTACCAGCCTTGCATAATTCCAACTAAGGATAGCCCAATAAGGCCGTTAGGCGTATTTCCATTGGGGTCCTTGTGGGATTAGGTTAGCTGGGGAAATGGGGAGGATAAAAGAAATAGATACTTTAGAGAAAGTATTTCTAGGGGGTTATTTTAAGATACCTTACTTCCTATAGTAAATATCAGTAATCATTTCAGTTTGGTTTGCCTATCTCTAGACATAAGCTTGGTGCTCCCTTCTCGCAGCTGTCCGGTTCAGGTGTTCCTTCAGGCTACGTCTGAAGGAATACAGTGTTCTCTTTTCACGGACTGACTGGGGTAGGTCGTTCCAGTCTTTGATGGCGGTGAAGAAGAATGTTTGCTTATTGGATTCTCGGGACCTTAAAATTAAACATCCTGTTTCTTGTATTATGTCCACTCCTCTCATTTGCTTTAACAAAATCATTCTTTAGATACTCTGGAGCTTTGTCATAGAACATTTTGAAGGCATTAGTGAGCCTGATTTGTTTGGCCCTGTCAGAGACATTGAGCATACCTAGTGACTGAAGTTGTTCCTGGCCAACATGTTGGAGCTGTAGACAACGATATTTAACAGTATCTACGGCTAAAATACAGTCATAGAACATAATTATAAATACATAAAACCCAATTCAACATGCCATTCATCCATCAGAAACGTAGATTATTATTGCATTTCTGTTTAATATCAATGTTTACGGCGCCAACCTCCATATAGCCTGAAACTCGCAAGTGGTCAATTAACCCCTTCCGTAGCGACTACGTCCTTTTAACTTTATTCTGGCTACTGATAGATGATTTTATGCAGTTTAAAAAGGGCCTCCAGCAATTGACCACTTGCGAGTTTCTGGCTATAAGGAAGTTGGAGCCGTGAACATCGATATTAAACAGAAATGCAAGAATAATGTACGTTTCTGATGGATAAATGGCATGTTGAATTGGGTTTTATTTATTTATAAATGTACTACGACCTTATTTTAGCTGTAAATTATGTTAAATATCGATGTCTACAGCTCCAACTTCCTTAGAGAACGAAACTCGCAAGTCGGCAATTATCAGTCTTCGAACTACCTCTCCTAACCCTTAAGGGGAGGTTTTTAGTTTGGTCTCTAGATATCCATCAAGCTTAAGATTACATTACACCCCCTTGAGCCCCTTTCAAGATAAATTTGTACATTTTTTGGTAGAAAAATGTCCCGGCTGAAAGCCGGTTCCTCTTAAATTACAGGCTCGCTATCGCTCGCCAGGATAAAATCGACACCTAAATTGCACGAAAGGTCTTAAAATTGACGGAAATGGGGCGAAAGTTCTTAAAATCGCCAAACTAATGGGGCGACTGTCTTAAAATCTCAAAAGCAATGGGGCTAAACATGAGGGAGAAAGGGGTCCAGAAAAAAATCCCTCAAGTCGATATCTCCCCTTATTACTACCACCACCACAGATCCTTCATAAACTACAGAAATTTGTCTAAATACAACCAGAACAAAATACAAAAGACGTCGCCGGTACAGAAAGGGTTAACTTACAAATAAACCCAGTGAAACTAATGAATACATGTGGTACTCTTAAGGATTCGAACCTAGGACACTCACACCGAAATTCCGCGCACTAACTATTTTACGCTATTAAATAAATAGACCAAAGCATAATATTTCCCCCCCCCCCTTTAAGGGAAGATTTCCACCGGGAGGATTTTTTTCTTCACCCCTTTCTCCCTCGTGTTTAGCCCCATTGCTTTTGATATTTAAAGACGTTCGCCCCATTAGTTTGGCGATTTTAAGAACCCTCGCCCCATTTCTGTCAATTTTAAAACCATTCGTGCCATTTAGGTGTCGATTTTTTCCTGGCGAGAGATAGCGAGCCTGTAATTTAAGGGGAACCGGCCTTCGGCCGGGAAATTTTTCTACCGAAAAATTTACAAATTTATCTTGAAAGGGGGTCTACAGTAGGGGGAGTAATTTTAAGCTTGATGGAAGTCTAGATAATCAACTAAAAGCCTCCCCTTTAAGGCTACTAAAACATAAGCTTTAACCCGTACAGCCCCAGCGACGCGTCTGACGCGTCGGCGATGTATGTAACGCACAGCCCCAGAGACGCGCCTGACGCGTCACCCTAATTGCGCCGACCGTAACCTCAGGTGTAGCCACTCAAGAGGGCTCAGATTTGTATGGGAACTGTGTACGTATCCCACGCAACCGTGCCGATGGTTGAAAACTCTCAAAGTCCACGTGCGTGCGCGCGAGCGCGCAATAACCTGTTTTTTGGGGATAATTGCCTTTAATTTTTTACTCTTGTAAAATCCATTTTCGGGGGCTCTGTAGGACCATTTTTTAAGCTTTTTGAGCGGTTTTTCGTGGTTTTTCCTTCATTCCTAACCCATTCGCTATTGTTTCTGGAATAAAACCATTTTTTGAAAACCGGCCGGGTTCTGGTGCACAAACATTACAAAACTAGCCGGGGCTCCACGGGTTAAGCGGAGATGGGCCGTTTCCTAGATACCCTTCTCCCTCATGTTTAGCCCCATTAGTTTTCAGATTTTAAGATGTTTGCCCCATTAGTTTGTCGGCTTTAAGACCTTCCGCCCTATTTCCTTGTCAATATGCTATTTAGGTGTCGATTTTTTCCCCTTGCCGAACGATAGTGAACCTGTAAAAAGGTCGGAACATTTTTCTACCGAACAATGTACAAATTTAAGTTGAAGGAGGGTCTTGGAGGTTTATTATTTGTTAACAGCTTGATGGAGGTCTAGGGAGGAAACAAATACAATAATATAGAGATACATAAATATATATACGCCATCCCTCCATAACCCTTTGAGTACAGTCGCGCTAATAAGTCATGTTCCAGCTGTCATTACGTTTGGCTTGCTCTGTGCTGTATTAATGTCTGTCAGATGTTCAATAGGGTGGGTAAGTGTAGGAACATGGTTGTATATTTCACTCGATATGAAGAAATGAAGCTTAGATATTGCTGATACCAATTATTGATCAAAACATACTTGGTGCCGGGACGCATATTTCCGAAGTCGAGACTAGTATATATCATAGGGGAAATTAGGACTAATCAGAGGACGCAGTGGCAGTGACGTCACCCACAAGGGGAGGAGCCAGTCTGTCTGTCACTCTCTCTCTCTCTCTCTGGGTGAGGAGCCTGCCTACCTCTCTTTGGTTTCTCTCTCTCTCTCTGGTAAATAGAAGAAGTAAGTCACCTAGTAACTATAACAAGTTATTTCAAATATTAACTACATTAAGGATACATTATGATTGTGCTATGTTATGGTTATGAGTAAATAAGAGTAGCCTACCGTATTACGCGTATTGCACAGCCATGGACAGAAATTCCTTGACAATTTTAGAAGGCACAATATTATTTCACTGGCGAACTATATTGATTCCTGTGACACTTAAGCAGTTAACCTGTGCTGATAATTTCAAGAAGGAACTTAAGTCATTCATATATCTAAAGGGTTATATATACAGTATATACATAGCCTATACATTACTTTATTATAAATGTCATTAACACATTAACATTATCAGATAGTACAAAATATATTAAGCATCAAATGTTATGAAATAGTTAATGGTTTAAGTGCATAAGGTAGAGCCAAAGGCTAATTAGTAGGCTATATAATTATACGATACGTGTTAGTGAGTTGGGCCTAGGCCTATAGGCTATTTAGGCCTTATAATTAGGGTTGGGTGTGAAGGGGATCTGCCTTGAGTGAGCCAATCGACTTTCTGTAGACTCCCATTTTCTTTTATTCTTATGTATGACAGCTATTTCTATATTTTGCTAAATATTACTTTTATTGTAGTCGATATGTTATGATGTGACAATGTTAATGAATATTTATATAAGTACAGTAGTGGTTAGGGCTACTTGAACACCTCTTAACCCCATTATATCCATGGCGGTACAATATTGTACGCCCTCGGTACTTTAAGCCAATATAATATGTAATTTTCAAATAAAGCACAATGTTACAAATAATCCTGATCAAGACACTGGGAACACAACAAATAATGATTTTAAGCTAAAAAACAATGAGTTCAATCAGCCTGTTCTCTAATATTAACGATTTTTATCGTGAAAGGCGCTGAACATAAAGAAACCATACGATATGCAGTGAGACATTTGGCATAAAGGTTACACTCACCTGTAAGGTTGGACTGTGATTCCAGATGTACGATGAGATATAATTGTGAATTTTGTTATTCCCTTCATATCAATCTATCACTTTCTCTCCTATCATTGATCTTTACATATTCCCTTAGTCTATGTCTCGATTCAGCCACCCCCAGCTATGGGGTATGTGCCTGAGTGTATACATACATACATACATCCATATATACAGACATACATCTGTAGGCCTACATACATAATATTATGGAATGAGATCATTACATATGCGGAGAGAGAGAGTGAAAAGTGACCATTTATAGTTTATTTACGTTGTGCATGAATGTAAATTTAAATTATA
The DNA here is from genome assembly GCA_032716605.1 of Paralithodes platypus. Lineage (NCBI taxonomy): Eukaryota > Metazoa > Arthropoda > Malacostraca > Decapoda > Lithodidae > Paralithodes > Paralithodes platypus. The sequence continues at coordinate 31,290,069 of CM064484.1, read as the reverse complement.
ATGATAAATAAAACAGGAACTATTTGAAACAATTTAACTGTCTAAGGAGAACTGGCAACACCCTCCTCCTCAAATCTTGGGACGAAAGATGCCAGAATCGCAACATTTTCATTGTTTACTCATTGCTTTTCAAGTAAAACCATAATTAATGGGAATAACATATTGTACTCTGGATGCTTATTTAATCTAGACAGATACTATGCGAATAAATATTGATAACTTGTTATACTAGGTGACTTACTTCTTCTATTTACCAGAGAGAGAGATAAACAAACGAGAGGCAGGCAGGCTCCTCACCCAGAGAGAGAGAGAGAGACAGACAGACTGGCTCCTCCCCTTGTGGGTGACGTCACTGCCACTGCGGCCTCTGATTGGTCCTAATTTCCCCTATGATATATACTAGTCTCGACTTCGGAAATATGCGCCCGGGAATCGAACCCGGGCCTCTCGTCGGTGAGCCACTCTTGATAACCACTGCATGACAGGTCGCAACTGGCAAAACCAGTGCTTTATAAATAATGATTTGGTTTGAGCTTCATTACGTGTGTCCTCATGTAGGTGCAAGATGGGCGGCTAGTATACTGTATATATATAATTATAATTATTTATTCATTTGTTTTGTGTAAGATAAGGACAAAGAGCAAAGCTATCTGTAACGAGTGAGAGAGAGACCCATATTACAAATACATTATAGTCAAAATGTCTGATCGAACACACGGAACTTGAAGCAGTTTAATTTGAGGGGTCCAGAGTTCAATTCAATTCAATTCAATTCAAAATAGTTTACTGTCATAGTAATACATTGTTAATTATTGCTACGTTTAACATCATATGAATAAACACAAACTGCGACAATGAGGATAGATACCAAGTGGTATACAGTATGTGTCCTTTTATCTTGTATACAAATACAATATCATTATATAACATAACAGGGGGTGCAAGTGCTGAGTGAAGTGAAATAATAAATAATAATAATAATAATAATATTAATAATAATAATAATAATACAAATATAAAGAAAAATCTTATAAAATGAAAATAATATAAAATAAATCAATATACCTCTGGTTTAATACTTTCTTTATTAGTTCTTTAGGTTTGATAAACATTAAATATTGGTATTCCATTATGCAATAGTAAGGTCTTTAATTTCTACTTAAATAATACAAACGAACAATGGTCCAGATAATCCGCTCCACATATGAGCACCTTGATGTATAAATGTTGTCTGTACCATAGCTGTTCTTCCCCTAGCCACGTGAAGTTTATTACACTGTCTATAGTCTATTCGCTGTAAGTAGGCGATAAATCATGACCTCTATCCTCTGTAACTCAAAAAGGGCTAGAGCAAATTGGTTGAAAATGTCCACATCTATTCCTTTTAGTTCTCTACTCTAGTCGTTTTCTAGTTACAGAGGTTAGAGGTCATGATTTCTCGCCTACTTACAGCGAATAGACTATAGTATTATATGAGTGCACGGTAGCATTCCATATAAGCATCTCTTTGATAATATCAGGAACAGACGAGTTTATGCATTTATACATCAACTTTCCCATACAAAACCAATAAATATTTTGGAGTGACAATATATTCAAATAGTTAAAAATTGGTTCAATGTGTGCTCAAAATTCAGCAGATGATTCAATTCGTATTGCTTTCTTTTGCAACATAATTAAAGAGTTAATATGGCAATCACTAGCCTCTCCCCAGACTTCTATTCCGTAGGTTAAACATGGATTGATAAAGCAATTACACAATGTGACAAGTGTAGAAATATTCAAGACCTTTTTGGCTTTACATATTAATCCTATTACTTTTGACATCTTTTTTGTCACCATTTGTATGCGTTCTGTCCAGTTAAGTTTGGAGTCAATTTTTACACCCAAAAATGTTATACTGTTGATCCTAAGTAAACTATTACCGCATATATCCACGCTCATGTTAGTAGCTATAGATTTATACTGTTGACCCTCTGTAAACTATTACCGCATATATCCACACTCATGTTAGTAGCTATAGATTTATACTGTTGACCCTCTGTATACTATTACCGCATATATCCACACTCATGTTAGTAGCTATAGATTAATACTGTTGACCCTCTGTATACTATTACCGCATATATCCACACTCATGTTAGTAGCTATAGATTTATACTGTTGACCCTCTGTATACTATTACCGCATATATCCACACTCATGTTAGTAGCTATAGATTTATACTGTTGACCCTCTGTATACTATTACCGCATATATCCACACTCATGTTAGTAGCTATAGATTTAATACTGTTGACCCTCTGTATACTATTACCGCATATATCCACACTCATGTTAGTAGCTATAGATTAATACTGTTGACCCTCTGTATACTATTACCGCATATATCCACACTCATGTTAGTAGCTATAGATTAATACTGTTGACCCTCTGTATACTATTACCGCATATATCCACACTCATGTTAGTAGCTATAGATTAATACTGTTGACCCTCTGTATACTATTACCGCATATATCCACACTCATGTTAGTAGCTATAGATTAATACTGTTGACCCTCTGTATACTATTACCGCATATATCCACACTCATGTTAGTAGCTATAGATTTATACTGTTGACCCTCTGTATACTATTACCGCATATATCCACACTCATGTTAGTAGCTATAGATTTATACTGTTGACCCTCTGTATACTATTACCGCATATATCCACACTCATGTTAGTAGCTATAGATTTATACTGTTGACCCTCTGTATACTATTACCGCATATATCCACACTCATGTTAGTAGCTATAGATTAATACTGTTGACCCTCTGTATACTATTACCGCATATATCCACACTCATGTTAGTAGCTATAGATTAATACTGTTGACCCTCTGTATACTATTACCGCATATATCCACACTCATGTTAGTAGCTATAGATTATACTGTTGACCCTCTGTATACTATTACCGCATATATCCACACTCATGTTAGTAGCTATAGATTTATACTGTTGACCCTCTGTATACTATTACCGCATATATCCACACTCATGTTAGTAGCTATAGATTAATACTGTTGACCCTCTGTATACTATTACCGCATATATCCACACTCATGTTAGTAGCTATAGATTAATACTGTTGACCCTCTGTATACTATTACCGCATATATCCACACTCATGTTAGTAGCTATAGATTAATACTGTTGACCCTCTGTATACTATTACCGCATATATCCACACTCATGTTAGTAGCTATAGATTAATACTGTTGACCCTCTGTATACTATTACCGCATATATCCACACTTATGTTAGTAGCTATAGATTAATACTGTTGACCCTCTGTATACTATTACCGCATATATCCACACTCATGTTAGTAGCTATACATTTTCCTTGTGTATGAAATATCATATATTTAGTTTTACCAATATTAAGGGGAGGTTTTTAGTGTGTTGCTTAGACCTCCATCAAGCTAAAAAATTACATCCCCTAGACCCCCTTTCAAGATAAAAAAGTACATTTTTCGGTAGAAAAATGTCCCGGCCGAAGGCCGATTCCTCTTAAGTTACAGGCTCGCTTTCGCTCGCCAGGAAAAATCGACACCTAAATAGCACGAAAGGTCTTAAAATTGACAGAAATGGGGCGGAAGTTATTAAAATCGCCAAACTAATGGGGAAAACGTCTTAAAATCTCAAAAGCAATGGGGCTAAACATGAGGGAGAAGGAAGTTCGAAAAAAAAATCCCTCAAGTGGAAACCTCCCCTCCAGAGATAGTTTATTAGCATTGATCCATTCTATTATATCATTTATTTGTGTGTATTTATTTCTGAGCTTACTTGTGGAGTAGAAGCGAGACTGGTCAAAGCGCCCGAATATCGGTTCATTGTAAAATTAACCCCTTCTGTACCGGTGATGTTCTTTGCATTATATTCAGGCAACTATTCAGCAATTTTATTCAGCTTATGAAGGATGTCTACCCGTTAAAAGGCACAGACTATCTCCATTAATCCATTTAGCTACCACATATTCTGCCTAAGCTACATAAAATCGTCTTAATGTAGCTGAAATAAAATAAAAGAGACGTCGCCGGTACAGAAGGGGTTAAATAATTGGACAGAATAAGGATGGGAATGCAAGAAGCTGTGTAGAGGTAAAGAACACATGGAGACAGTTTACCACACCTAACTTCTGGTGGTGAGTAACCTGGGTGAGTTGTCCAGCTTGGTACACAGGGGTGATTGCATGGTAATTAGGTTACCACAGGTTACTTCCCTGATTGAAAGGGAGCCCACCTCCCTGACCGGCCGTTTGTTTGGTCTATTCATTAATTTATTCATATAGTTGTTTAGTTTACTCCCTAGACCTCCATCAAGCTTATAAAAACAGCCCCTAGACCCCCCTTCAAGATAAATTTGTACATTTTTCGGTAGAAAAATTTCCCGGCCAAAGGCCGGGATATTTTAACATTGCAGGTTCGCTATCGCTCGCCAGAAATAATTGACTCCCTAAATGGCACGAAAGGTCTTAAAATTGACAACTATATGGGGCGAAAGGTGCTAAAATCGCCAAGCTAATGGGCCGAACGTCTTATAATCTCAAAACTAGTGGGGCTAAACATCAGGGAGAAGGGGCTCCAGAAAAACGGTTTGCCTCCCCTTAAGACAACTCCGCCGACGTTGAGGATATAACTGAATCTATAGATTCAGTTACCATACTTAGATGCCTCCGCTCCTATTGCTCCGTTTATAAATACATACTTCACATTAATACCCACCTCAACCCGAAACTGTGCTTATCTGTTACTAGTTATATAATATGTTATATTCTTGTAATTCAGCCTTCTTACATTGTCATTGATTGTACTATCAATTACTCTTCAACAATATACAAATCAACCCTTCATCTTCTCCCAATATCCTTGGTGTATCTTTTTCATCCAAATGTTCTTGGAAAGATCATATTACTACTCGTGCTAAACAAGCTTCCCAGAATTTAGGTGTGCTAAACCGTCTCAGTGGGTTTTTCACCCCCACACAGCTTCTTGCTCTGTATTTGGACACAGTGTGCCCATGTATTGAGTATTGTTCGTACCGCACTTCTCGAAAGAGTAAAGTCAAAAGTATTTCGCCTCATCCACTCACTTCATCTTACTAGTTTCCTACAACCTGTGTCTACACGTCGCAATGATGCATCTCTTTCACTCTTCTATCGCTATTATACAGCAATCAGTGTTTTTTTCTGAGCTCTTTCAGTGCATACCCCCTCCCTTGGGGCGAGTGCTTGGTACCCGCCTTTCAACACAGTCCTACTCCTATTGTGTCCAGCTCTCCAAACCAAGAATTAGCAAATTTTCTCAGTCTTTCTGCAACTCAACAAGTGAACTCTGGAACTCTCCCTCAATCAATCTTTCCCTCATCCTATGACTTAAGCTGCTTTATACTTCATGTGTCCAGGCATTTTGACTCCAACGTCCCTTGGTTTTGGCTCTCTGTCACTCCTTTGGCTTTAGGGGACACAGCCTGCCTTTTGTCTCTAACATACACATACAAGATAAAGATAATAAAAACATTAGGGTATTTTTCTCCTACATTTCCCAAATCCCTGACTGGCAGTGAACTATGGTGTGGCTGTAACGAGCGGACAATTAATGTTAAGGGGAGACTGGCTGATTGTTTGCTATGGTGGGGCTGTAACGAGCGGACAATTAATGTTAAGGGGAGACTGGCTGATTGTTTGCTATGGTGCGGCTGTAACGAGCGGACAATTAATGTTAAGGGGAGACTGGCTGATTGTTTGCTATGGTGTGGCTGTAACGAGCGGACAATTAATGTTAAGGGGAGACTGGCTGATTGTTTGCTATGGTGTGGCTGTAACGAGCGGACAATTAATGTTAAGGGGAGACTGGCTGATTGTTTGCTATGGTGTGGCTGTAACGAGCGGACAATTAATGTTAAGGGGAGACTGGCTGATTGTTTGCTATGGTGTGGCTGTAACGAGCGGACAATTAATGTTAAGGGGAGACTGGCTGATTGTTTGCTATGGTGTGGCTGTAACGAGCGGACAATTAATGTTAAGGGGAGACTGGCTCATTGTTTGCTATGGTGTGGCTGTAACGAGCGGACAATTAATGTTAAGGGGAGACTGGCTCATTGTTTGCTATGGTGTGGCTGTAACGAGCGGACAATTAATGTTAAGGGGAGACTGGCTGATTGTTTGTTATGGTGTGGCTGTAACGAGCGGACAATTAATGTTAAGGGGAGACTGGCTGATTGTTTGCTCTATTAATTCGTTTATTCATATATTTTATTTAGTTTCCTCCCAAGACCTCCATCAAGCTTAGAAAAACACCCCCTAGATAGATAGATTTGTAAATTTTTCGGTAGAAAAATGTCCCGGCCAAAGGCCAATTCCTCCTCAAATTACAGGCTCGCTATCGCTCGCCAGGAAAACCAACACCTAAATGGCACGAAGGGTCCTAATATTGACAAAGAAATGGGGTGAAAGGACATCAAATCCCCAAACTAATGGAACCAACGTCTTAAAATCTCAAAACTAGTGGGGCTAAACATTAGGGAGAAGGGGATCCAGAAAAACGGTCTGTCTCCCCTTAAGCCATAAATATCACCCCACCCACCTTGCAAGACTTCTAATTATATTTTTCGGATAGTTTTATAATCACCTTTGGTTATATGAGGGAGGCATGATTATATCTTTGCTGAAATTATAGGCCCTCCAAAGATATTGGAAATAATTACTCCAGGGTTGGTGCTGCTTTGGTGAATGCTGGGCTGTGTTTATATATGATGGCTTGAGGGTTGTGATAATTACTTAGCTTGTGTGTTCTCAGTATTTTCACTTGTCTTTGATTTAGATTTCAAAACTTACTTCAGCTTAACCTCTACTGTATCGGTGGATACAGTAATAACAGTCCCCCCCCCCCCCCCCCAGTCCCAAGCAATGTGGCCAAAATAGCAAAATGGCCTTCCACCTCATGAGATGAAGGAAGACTGGCTCTCCCACCCTTCAGTGGGTTTTATACAAGCTGAGAAGTGTTGCCATATTGAGAGCAGTGCTCAAACGGTCATGGTACCAGGAACAGCCTGATACAGGCACTTACAAGGAAAGTTCAATACTGACGGCTCCTAGCCATTGCTGGGACTGGGGGGAGTGACTTATCTACTGACGGCTAGTAGCCATCGCTGGGATTGGACGGGTTAAGGCACAGGAATACATGGTGATTATATCAAAGTTCATTATTGTATTTATATTTATTTATCAAATTTTTATTTGAAACATATTTATACTGGGTAAAACCAATTACAAAAATATATTCTCAATTGGTGCCCAGTTGAAAAAAACAAAACTTTTTATTGCTAATATTTGTTATAACAGAATATTGTTGTAATTTATCTAAGCTTGTCTATGATTTACATTTCACAGGAAGTTAAAATAAGCTATCAACATTTATGGGAGCCACCCTCGCTTTTTTTTCTCTTTCTCTCCCTCTTTCTTTGGCTTGTATTCATTCGGCCCCATTCAGCCTACTGTTTTAAGACGTTTATCCCCATCCAGGTGTCAATATTTTCCTGGCGAGCGGTAGCGAGCCAGCATATATATATTTTTGTTTTGACAGAGAGCTAAATTTGTACATTTTTTGATAGAAAAATTTCTCCGGCGAAGCCGGATTTCTCCATACAATGCTGGCTCGCTATCACTTGCCAGGAAGAAATCGATACCTGGATGGAGATAAACGTCTTAAAAAAAGTTGGCTGAATGGGGCCAAATGGATACAAGCCAGGGAAAGAGAGAAAAGGAGAGAAAGATAAACAATGCCGGTGACCCTCCTTAAGTGCAAATGGGAGATAGTGACGGGGATGGTGGGGCTGGGCAACGGAGTTATTTACTGTGGGCTATTGTACACTACTATAGTCTATTCGCTGTAAGTAGGCGAGAAATCATGACCTCTATCCTCTGTAACTCTAAAGGGGCTAGAGCAAATGGGCTGTAAATCTCCACATCTATGCCTTGACTGACTCTTCCCTAATGGTAGAAGTATTAGCTCGATTACTGTAGTCGTTTTTGAGTTACAGAGGTTAGAGGTCATGATTTTTCGTCTACTTACAGTGAATAGACTATAGTACTCCTCGATTACGGGATTACTGCATTTTTTTTTTCTCTCTCTCTTACGTTATTCTGGGGACCATACAGATGCGCGGATAATTGCTACTTTTCTAATTGTGTTAATTGACCACTTGCAAGTTTCAGGCTATAAGGAAGTTGGAGCTGTAGGCAACGATATTTAACAGAATTACTAGCTAAACTACGGTTGTACTACATTTATAAATACATAAAACCCAATTCAACATACACTTTAGTCATCAGAAACCTTCGTTATTATTGCATTTCTATTTACTATCGATGTCTACAGCTCCAACTTCCTTATAGCCTGAAACTCGCAAGTGGTCGATTGTATTGTCCCTCCCCCTATAACATTGTCGGAGTCCTCAATCTTGCCTCAGTCCAATTCACTTTGTTTACTTTCTTCTCAGGCAGACCGGCTCCTCCTGGAACACGAACTCTCTTACTCTCATTCTTTGATGTTTATTAAGTCAATCAGAACTGAACTTTAACTTTATCGAAACATGACGTTACATGATGTTTGGTGTGACGTCACAACATACCCATATATTCAGTTAGTATTCTACAGTTTGTCCATACTTATGACTTCCAAATGTTTCCGTATACTTTCATGTCTTAGTTAGCCATCTTTGTATAATATTTTCCCTTGAATATAGATTTCATTTGTATGGTCACTCGCTTCCAATACATTCACTTGGAGACAAATGGCAGAACTGCCTGTAGCGAGTGCCTCCCCCAGAGTTGACAGGGCCAAAATCAAAGGACGTTCGAGCCAAACATGCCTGGACACACGGAGTTTGAAGAAATTTAAGTCATAGGAAGAGGGAAAGACTGATTCTGGGAGAGAGTTCCAGAGCTCAGCTGTTGAATAGAAGAAGGATTGGGAGTATCGTTTCACTCTTCAGTTGGAGAGTTGCACAAAGTAGGGGAGGGATTGTGTTGCAAGACGGGTACTACGTGCCCTACGTAGAGGAGGTGGTATACACTGGGAGAGCTCTGAGGAACACTGATTATTATAGTAGCGATATAATAGCGAGAGAGTTGCAACATTGCGGCGAAGAGAGAGAGAGATTGCTGAGAGTTGGTGAGTGGACGGGAGTTAATGATACGAAAGGCTTTCCTTTCCACTTTGTCTAGGAGTGCGGTGTGAGAGGATCCTCCCCACACATGTGAACAATACTCAATATAAGAACGCACTGTGCCCCTGTACAGAGCAAGAAGCCTGTGCAGGGGTAAAGAACCCCTTGAGGCGGTTGAGCACACCCAGCTTCTGAGAGGCTGCCTTAGCAAGGCTGGTAATATGATCCTTCCAAGAGAGAGCAGAAGAGAAAGAGACACCAAGAATATTGAGAGAAGATGAAGGATTGATATTTATATTGTTGATATATAAGGGATAGTTATGATATTGACAACGAAATGGGGCCAAAGGTATTAAAATCGCCAAACTAATGAAAGGAACGTCTTAGAATCTCAAAACTAATATGCTAAACACGAGGAATAAGGAGGTCCTTAAAAAGCGAGTAGTACGTACCCTTAAGGGGAGATTTCCACTTGAGGGATTTTTTTCTGGACCCCTTTCTCCCTCATGTTTAGCCCCATTGCTTCTGAGATTTTAAGACGTTCGCCCTAGTAGTTTGGACATTTTAAGACATTTTGCCCCATTTCTGTCAATTTTAAGACCTTTCGTGCCATTAAGGTGTCGATTTTTTCCTGGCGAGCGATAGCGAGCCTGTAATTTAAGAGCAACCGGCCTCTGGCCGGGAAATATTTCTACCGAAAAATGTACAAATTTATCTTGAAAGGGGGTAATTTTAAGCTTGATGAAAACGTAGGGAACAAACTAAATACCTCCCCTTAAATACACCCTTACTATTATTATTTCCTCAACATTATAGCTCATAATAGTCATCAAGTCCCCCCCCCCCCCCCAGATTACAGTAGTGGGTGACCGGACAACTCAACCAGTAGACCATTTCAATCAGTAGCTCTCAACAGGTACCAAATCAACCAATACTGTTAGGTTAGGTTAGGTTGGATTTGGTTGATTTGGCACTGGTTGAAATGGTCTACTGGTTGAGATGTCCGGGAACCAGTGTCTTGGGTTAGTACCAGACCCAACAATTGAGCGTGAAGGCGTGTGTGTGTGTGCGTGTGTAGGGGGGGGGGGGGGGGGGCCCACACAGTGACTTGGGTATTTCTCTTTACGGGAGCCCATCTCGCTTTTTTTTTCTCTTTCTCTCCCTCTCACTTTGGCTTGTATCCATTCGGCCCCATTCAGCCTACTGTTTCAAGACGTTTATCCCCATCCAGGTGTCAATATTTTCCTGGCGAGCGGAAGCGAGCATACAGTATATATATTTTTATTTTATTTTATTTTTTTGACAGCAAGCTAAATTTGTAAATTTTTCGATAGAAAAATGAAGCCGGATTTCTCCATACAATGTTGGCTCGCTATCGCTCGCCAGGAAAAACATCGACACCTGGATCGGGATAAACGTCTTAAAACAGTTGGCTGAATGGGGCCGAATGGATACAAGCCAAAGAGAGAGAGGTCGTTTGCGTCGTCTGTATATCGGCCCAGACCGTTCGTAATGCTCCTACATTCGGCGGATATATCCCATCTCTGTCGTTACTTTATCTTAGCTCCGTCGATGTTAAGTCCTTCCGCCAGCCATTATATTAAGAAAACCTGGCAAATTGGTCCGGATGCGATTTCTTGGCGATATCGTGACCACCTACGGTAAAAATTCTGCGTGTGGGACCCAGGCTTAAGGGGAGGAAGACCGTTTTTATGGACCCCCTTCTCCCCAATGTTTAGCCCCACTAGTTTTGAGATTATAACATGCTCGGCCCATTAGTTTGGCGATTTTAACACCTTTCGCCCCATTTTGTTATCAATTTTAAGACCTTACGTGCCATTTAGGTGTCGATTATTTCCTGGCGAGCGATAGCGAGCCTGCAATTTTAAGAGGATCCGGCCTTCGGCCGGGACATTTTTCTACCGAAAAATGTACAAATTAATCTTGAAGGAGGATGTAGGAGGTGTTTTTCTAAGCTTGATGGACGTCTAGGGAGGAAACTACAAAAATATATGAATAAATTAATTAATAGATCAAACAAACGGCCAGTCTCTCTTTAAGCCTCCCAGAATACAATAACGCCATCTTCCTTTGATTTTGCTACCAACAAGAGCTTTTGTTCATCTTAGGAAGAACATAATATTGGAGCTACAGATAGAGTTTACACCCATTGGATTCCTAGAAGCATATTTTCCATCAACATAATCTTAACCCCTTCACCACCATTACGTCATCATGTTCTGGTTACCATTAGACGATTTTCTTTAGTTGGTCAGCTACCTATACGACTCACATGGGTGAATAAGATCTCAATAAACCCTCTTAGTAACACAGGTCCTTCCTAAACCGCATGAAATCATCTAATTTTAGCCAGAATCAAAGGTAAAAAGACGTCATGGTGCTGAATGAAGAGGTTAAGCACTGATTTAGCAGCTTAGGAGGAACACTTTTTAAATAGCTCGATACCAGTGGATTATTATTATTATGCTTGTTTAATAGTGGCGGAAACATGTTGACCTTAGATATTGACGAAAAATGTCATGTAATCCGGCATAAGCTGTATAAAATTCCGTAATTGTAATAACAATATAAATTGAAGCAATGCCATAGGTCCTCAAAGGATTAATTCACACAAACAAACTATCAATAAATGTACTCACTGGAGTTGCCGTAAGCGGTGTAGCAGCCTTCGCCTCAAGTCTGCCTGAGTTAAGCATGGTATTATCAGGAATTTCCTGGTTGCCTCAAGGCCCAACTTTGCTGCTGCACTGCATAGTATCGGCATTAACTATGCTGCCCGACTACACGCTAACTTGATTTAGCTTTAACTAATATGGTATAGTATAAAACTATATGTCATTATCTAGTCAAACCAGAACTGGATTGTATATTACTGGTGTTTGTGTTTTATATCATAGCACATAAACTAACCATATACTAGATTGGGTCCTCTTGTGTAAAGTGATGGGAGAAATTGTAGGCACCAATCGAACAGTGGAGTACCCTGGGAAGGCGTGTGATAAAGGAGTTGCTCAAATGCAATATGTCTGTGCTGTTTATCTCTCCCCTAACTCCACTGAGTTTCCCAAATTCTTCGACTATCTCAATATTCTAAAATGGAACACATCCTATCAACCTATCATTTTCAGAAATCATTATCTTAATAGTTTTTTATATTCACCACCGCCAATGGCTCTCCTCTCATTTCAATGACCAACCTGGTGAAAAATCTTATATTATTTCTATCCTAAATGACCTGGAACAATTACTTCAGCACTCTACTCGTATCCTTGACCACCTTGCAGATCAGCTAACAGCTTTAACTTTCTAATCTCTAATCTTTTTGCTTGCGCTGTAAGTGAGGAGGAGGCTGTAGACACCAATTCTATTGACTATCCAAAATTATTTGACTATCTAACTTCTAAAGTGGAACACATTCTATCTATCTTTCCTTTCACAGAAATCTCCATCTTAGGAGATTTCAATGTTCACGACCGCCAGTGGCTCTCCTCCCATTTCATTGACCAACCTGGTAAACAAGCCTACATCTTTTCTATCCTAAATTACATAAATCAGTTAGATCAGCACTCTACTCAAATTCCTGACCACCTTGGAGATCGGTCCATCATTCATGACTTATTTCTAACTTCTAATCTTTCTACCTACGCTGCAAACCTTTTTCTTTTTTCTGTTAGGCTCCTCCAGTCACAACCTTATCTCTGTTTCCTGTCCTATCTCTCTTAGTACGGCTATCCGATCTTCCTAGCCAGCAGCACTTGTGGCACTTTGGCGCTGCCGATTGGAAGGCTCTTCTGCAGTACTTCTTTGATTTCCCATGGAATTACTTTTGCTTCCTTGGCCGGGGACCCTCGGAATGTGCCGAGCACATAACCAAGGTAATCCTCTCCAGGATGGAGCCACACATTCCATTTTCTTTCTCTGTCTAATGCAAAAAAAAAATTGGTTTACACACGCTTGTTCTACTGCTGTCCGCATTCAAATAGTACCACGTTCCCTTCAAATTCAAGAATCTCGTGCTTCTTATGTTTCTGCCCGGATTCAAAATAAATCTGTTTTTCGACTAGCCAAAAATGCCTTCATCAATAACAAATATTCTTATCTTTCCAACTCTAGCTCTTCTGGCATCTAGCCAAAAAGCACTCCAATATGTTTATTTCCTCGTAATTTCCCTCCTCTTTTCCCCTCTGATGGCACCACCATCACGTCTTCCTCTGACAAAGCTGAACTCTTCGCTCAAACTTTCGCTAAAAGCTCCACCTTGGATGATTCCGGTGCTATTCCTCTCTTTCCATCCTCCTCTCAATTACTTGTGTCTAAAATCATAATCTCTTCTAAGGACATAATTTCTGTCCTCTCTGGGCTTAACACTCTCACTGCGGGGGTTTTAGCCCTAAGTAACCTTCATTCCCTGCACATTTTCATGCATAAACATGATCCAGAACATAATACAATTATATATCCGTGGAAGTACAGTAATAGACCTTTCCAATGACACCTCAATTATCTCTGTACAACGTCTGGTTGTCTTACAACAATCTTGCAAAATCTGCCAAAATCGCAAAAAATTAGCAGTTTTGAGCTGTTTCCACTATGTGTAACACTGCAATGATGTGGGAGACGTCTCTCTCTCACGTCAGTGCCAGCCCAACAATGGCGGGCGACAGACGAAGGGGCCCCGCGCTGCTTGCGCTCGCTTGCCTCACTTCCAGGACACACAATAACCAGATTTTGTTTGCCGAAAGGGGATAATGCTAAGAAGGCGTACGGACCGGATGGTTTTCCTCCTGTTGTACTAAAAAATTGTTCTTCCATGCTGACTCCCTGCCTGGGCAAACTCTTTTGTCTCTGTCTTTCCTCTAACGTCTTTCCTTCTTACTGGAAGTTTGCTCTCATTCATCCTGTCCCAAAGAAGGGTGACCGCTCTCAACCCTCCAACGATCGTCCAATTGCTCTCATTTCTTGCATCTTTAAAGTTGTTTAAACTATTCTGAATTCAAAATTTCTTAAGCATTTAGCTTGACATAATCTACTTTCAGATTGCCAGTATGGTTTCTTTAATTGCTGCTCTACTGCTGATTTCCTTGCTTATCTTACTTACTCTTGGTCATCCTTCCTTTGGGACATCGGTGAGATTTGTTCTATTGCACTAGGCAAATCGAAATTCTTCAATATAGTCTGGCACAAATCTCTCATCTCCAAACAACTCTCCTTCATTTTCTATCCCTCTATCTGTGACTTTGTCTCTAATTTCTATTCTGATCGTTCCATAGCTGCAGTTGTGGATGACCATCGTTCAATTCCTTAACCTATCAAATCCGGTGTTACTCAAGGTTCTGTCTTGTCTCCAGTTCTCTTTCTAATAATCATTACCCCTTTCACTGCGGTTGATGTACACACACGTTCTGGAAATATTAACCCATGAAAGTCTGTGAAGACGAGCAGGAGTGATCAGGAGTGATCAGGAGCGCGGCAGGCCTGTGTCTGCTCAGCGGCAGGCCAGCTGCGACACTGACTCTCTCTACCCACTTCTCACAAAAATTATTCAGTGTTGCGAAAGGCAAATGTAGCGGAACATTGCTAATTTTTACTCAATATTGCCAATGTCCGTCGTAATGCTGCAGGTGAACCTCGCCAGCTAGAAACCTCGTTCTGGTGTCATTTAAATGTTCTATTCTTCTATTTTTTTGCTGTAATTATTTAATTTCATTCAGGCACTTTTTAAGCAATCAGGAGTGCCTGAATGAGCCCTAGTGTAGTGGGAAATTCCCCGCACTGAAAGGGTTAATGATCTATACTGTACCTGTAGCCCCCTTCACTCATATGGTGATGACTCTACCTTACACTATTAAACTAGTCTTTCACAATAACCCACCATGCAATCACTCCAAATGTAACGTGACAAGGCTATAGCACGCCTATCTTCTGATCTATCAATTATATCTGATTGGGGCAGAGAAAATCTTGTTACCTTCAATGCCACCTAGACCCAATTTAATTCTCCCTCTACCTACCTGTCGCAATCTTCCACATGACTATCAATTACTCTTCAACAATACACAAATTAACCCTTCATCTTCTCTCAATATTCTTGGTGTATCATTTTCATCCAACCTTTCTTTGAAAGACCATATTACAACTCTTTCTAAAACAGCTTCCTAGGAGTTAGGTTTGCTCAACCGTCTCGGTGGGTTCTTTTCTTTCTGACTGTTCCATAGCTGCGGTTGTGGATGGCCATCGCTTACTTCCTCAACCCATCAACTCCAGTATTCCTCAGGGTTCTGTTTTATCTCCAATTATTTTTCTAATATTCATTAATGATCTCCACAACTGTATTTCCAGTTGTATCTACTCTAATGCTGATGACGCTACCTTTCACTGTTCAACTAGTTTTCCACAACAACCCACCTTGCAATTACTCCAAAACTCTCCTGATGAGGCCATAGCATGCCTATCTTCTGTTCGATTAAATATTTGTGATTGATGCAGAGAGAATCTTGTTATATTCAATGCTTCCATCCCAATTTCTCCATCCATTTACCCGGCACAGTGACAGGGACATGACTATCCCTTTCTCTTCAACAAAATACAAAATATATTCACCTCCTCTTACTAATTATCTACAATCTCTTTCTACACGCCTCAATATTGGCTGTCTCTCACCCTTATACCGCCATTACAATATTCAATGTTCTTCAGAACTTTCTCAGTGTATAACTTCTCCCCTACGGAGAGTGTGGGGTGGGGGGGGGGGGGACTCGTCTTGGAATACATTCCCACCCCTATTCTGTCCAACTCTAACCCAAGAGTGAACCAATGTTCTCAGTCTTTCCTGTACTCAACAAGTAAGCTCTGGACCTCTCTCCCTCAATCTGTTTTCCCCTCAACCTATGACTTAAACCACATCAAGCTCTATGTCTCCAAAAAATGTTGACACTAACGTACAGTACCTTGAATTTGGCTCTCTACTACTCGTTCTACTTTTTTTTTTTGGGGGGGAGGGCACTTGTTACAGGCAGCTTTGCCTTTTGTCTCCTTCATACACATATAGAAATAGAAGATACATAATATTATACAGTATATACTGTATATATTATACTTTTCACATGTCACTTTTTTTTCTTTTTTTTTATTGACAGGCTATAATTTATTCAACATGTTCTAATGGAAGGATATTCATGAAATCTTCTCTGATACCATTTATTAAAATAGTACATATAAAAGGTGAGGTGTGTGAGCTTGGCCGAGCCTAATGACTTGAAAGAGTTTGGCTTCTCAAGCTGGGTAGGAAGACGAGCGGAATGGCAAGCTGATGGTCGTATTTATGAGGAGGAGTTTTATTTTTAAGGGGGGTCAACGGTTTTTTGTTTATCTTTCTCTCCTTTTCTCTCTTTCCCTGGCTTGTATCCATTCGGCACCATTCAGCCAACTGTTTTAAGACGTTTATCCCCATCCAGGTGTCGATTTCTTCCTGGCGAGCGTAAGCGAGCCAGCGTTGTATGAAGAAATCCGGCGGAGACATTTTTCTATCGAAAAATTTACAATTTTAGCTTACTGTCAAAAAAAAAAAAAATATATATATATATATATATACAGTATATGCTGACTCGCTACCGCTCGCCAGGAAAATATTGACACCTGGATGGGGGTAAACGTCTTAAAAAAAGTAGGCTGAATGTGGCCGAATGGATACAAGCCAAAGAGAGTGGGAGAGAAAGATAAAAAAACAAAAAAACGAGGTTGGGTCCCTTAACTTATTTAGGAAACTAAGATGGGGATGGTAAATATTATTCTAGAATCATAGTACTGAGAAAATAAAATCACTATTATTGACAATGATAGTTAATATGAAGGGAGCAATAACGAATAGAAGATTCTTGACAAAATTACAAACGTAAAGAATATATGCGTACATTTGAAGAAAAATATATATATAAAACCTTATTAGCTGGTAGAGCAAATAAGAAGGGGGTGAAGCAAAGAGGGAAAATAGGATTGGAAGGTCAAACACAAATTAATCTTACTTTAATTGAAGAACTTTACTGCAAAAGCATAACACTTATGCAGAAAGTGGATAATTCAATTGAAGAAATGAAAGAAGGTATCATAATGCATGAATTGGACATACATAGTTTAAAACAAGACAAGCCACATACATTTGGATAATACAGTAGTATGGTAGGGTAAAACATAGTATGGTAATTCATGACGGAGAGAGCAACTCAACAAAATGAGAATATGTAAATAGAAAGTAGTCTAACTCGCTAAGTGAGGAGGATGAGGATCAATATGAGTAGTACTACAGGAGAAGCAGTGGTCGTGGTGCCTGCATCTGTACTGGGATGTTGTAAGCTGGCTGAGCTCTCATCTGAAAACATGAAGTACACGAATTAGTTAACCCATGGACGGCGAACGTCCTCATATGAGTCCGTACTGGGCGACGGCGAGCGTCCTCATATGAGCCAAGGCCTAAAACTTTTACAGGGCCCCAGTAGCACTTGAACAAAAAAGAAATGGTGTTTAACCCTTAATTAGCGGCTCACCACATAAGTCGAGTTAAATAAAGCTGGACTATGTGGCGGCGCTCGACATAACTCGAGTGGCAATTTCAGCACGTAATGTTGCTGAGAGAGAGAGACAAGTGGTGGCAGGAGAGTAGCGAGCGTATGACTGCTCCAGACCACCGCGGCGAACCTACTGACACGAATCTCACCTCCCTCCTACCTCTCTCACTCGCTATATAAGGAATTGTATGGGGAAAGTGCCTAATTACATGCTTTTTGCACTCGCGTTGCACGGTTATTGCAAGAAAACTAGCCATCATAAAAGGATCGTTATGGTGTCATTCGAAAGCTCTGTTTATGCCCTTTCAGGGATAGATACTTGTTTTACGTTCTGAATCTTATTTAGGCATGAAAATGATCCCGTAAACAGCCCTATTTTGGCTAAAAACACCCCGCTGGGCGGTACATATAAATAAACCGCATAGGCCGCTCTTAAGGTGTTAAGTGAGATAAATCCCCTCCATACCTCCCATCACTCCTCCACATATGTCAAAATCCCCTCCTTCCCCTCCCCCCCCCTTTAATTATCACCTATTTTTCCTCTTATTCCCATATTTATTGGTGTATTTATCATGCCAATATCTCCAAACCGGTTCTAAGGCGTGGTCATGTGACTAGCGAGTGTGTGATGTAACAGAGAGTGTGAGGGAGTGAGTCAGTCTGGCTTCAGGCCTCGCAAGGGGAGGGTGTACCTCGCTTCTGCTCCACACTTCATGAATGACCGGTCGGCAATAATTCACGATTTTGACCAACCAAACACTAGTCCCACTTGTTTTATTGTTGTTACATGTTATTATCTTCATATTAAAAAAAAAAAAAAAGGCGCATATGAATATGTAATAACGATATTAATGGTAAAATGACGATTTTAGTCCGGAATGAACCAAATTACCTTCGCCTGGCGGGACGTTTCAAATACCATACCTACGTACTTCTTAGGTTAATTGTTAAACGTATTGGGTGTCCGATATACAGGTATTCATAAAGAAGGCAGTTTCCATCACCTTCAATATTTAAACTTCCATTTCACAACAGAATATCAGACTTTTACTTTCCTCTTATGGAACTTATGGCTGAGAATTTAGGTGTACCCGGGGATGAATAAAATGGGTAATGTTAGTGGTAACTTGGAGATATAATTATACACCCAACAAACACGGAGATATATACACCCAACAAACACGGAGATATATACACCCAACAAACACGGAGATATATACACCCAACAAACACGGAGATATATACACCCAACAAACACGGAGATATATACAGGAGATATATACACCCAACAAACACGGAGATATATACACCCAACAAACACGGAGATATATACACCCAACAAACACGGAGATATATACACCCAACAAACACGGAAGATAGTATCCCTATACAATAAAATAGAAAATAACCTTGTGCAAGCAAAATGCTTCGTTTTTCCAAAGTAATGTAGTGGGAATCTAGATTAAGATTTTTAAAAGTAGACAACACAATGGTAAACAAAAAATGCGCTGTACTAAAATTTGACTAAGTATGATGGACTTATTTACGATACGCATTTATACTAGAGTCCTCGGAGTGCCACATATATTTGTTGATTTCATTAATTGAGTTTAGATGTGAAGTTGGTTGGTGTAAAAAACATAATAATAATAATAATAATAATAATTATATATATATATACAGAGACAAGGACGGAGACAGAGAACTATAATTATAGAGGCGTACCATCCAGCACGTGCACCTTGACGACAGCCCTGGTCACTTCCCCCGCCGTGCAGGTATAGTTCCCTGAGTCCCCCACGGCAGCACGGGCGATGTGTAGCCAGGAGGTCACACCCGAACCCACTAGCGACCCGTCCACTCTGGGGGGCACACACCACAGATATTCCTTTTCAGGTACTGGAAAAATAATACACTCAAGAAAGAATTAGCTACGTGTGTGTGTGTGTGTGTGTCTGTGTGTGTGTGTGTGTGGTGTGTGTATATTGGAGTTATTTGAGTTGCAGTGTGAGCTTTGTGACTGAAATTTTGTGTAAGAGCTATAGTGTGTGCATATTATCTGTGAATGTCAGCAAGTATATTTGTGTGGAATGTGACTTATATCTTGCACTTGTATGTATACAGTTAATAGATACAATATATAAACATATAATACAAATATTATGTAATATGTTTATTTAATGACAATATAATAGCTAGGGCTAGGAATCGAACCTAGAACAAAAAGATGTAAAGAGCACCAGGAAAGAGTACCTGCGCTTCCTTTCCGAGCGCAGATGTCCACACCCATACCTACATCAATCAACCATGCCGCCGGAAGCTGCCGAGGTAACAGCAACACCAGATTGTGCCCATTTAGCCCTCACCTTGCAGAAACCAGAATACGCAAAAATAGGAAAGACTATGTCAAACAACCTGGCAGAATTGATTGCACTAGGTTCGATACTAGCTTGTTCAGGTCTAAAGAGTGGTCTACTCATAAGAATGAGACTGGGAAAGGTAGGTTCGATACTAGCAAATCAGGGCATAAGACCAAGTGTTATGGTAAACTTGCTAAGTATGTAACTAGCTCTTCAGGTCCATCCTTCCACCTCTCTCTCGATTTACCTGTCCCTCTTTGTCCTTCCACTTCACTCTCGTACACTCTCTTAGTCATTCTCTCGCTTCTCATATGTTCCACATGGCCAAACCATCTCAAGGTGTTCCTGTTCACACTTTCCAGCACATCTACATCCACAACAACACACCGCTCATACTTCCTCATTTGTCTGTCTATCCCTCCATGTAACTCCGCATGCACTTCTCAAGTAACTCATTTCCACCCCTCTCACTATTGGTTTATGTCTGTCCAACAACATCAATGCTTCCCTCCCGTACATCAATGTCGGAATTATCACACTATCATGCAAGGACTTCTCTTCCTACAACCCTCTTCCCGTGTTGCAACTTCTCCTGCACTTCTTCATCCATACTCCCATCTTTACTCAACACACTGCCCAAATACTTAAATGTGCTGACATTCTCCATAGCCTGACCATTCAACCTCACCTCACACTCTGTGACCCTTTCAAAGACCATAACCTTACTCTTCCCCGCATTTACCTGCAGATTATGTTTTTTCACACACTGTTCCAAACATATTTACCAGACCCTGCAACTCCCATTCACTATCGCTCATCAAAACTGTATCTTCAGCAAACAAGAGTACAAGCAACTTCCACTCGTTTCCTTTCCTTATCAGCGGTACACCAACATCCACTGCTCTTCCTTGTATTTCTTTCATGACTCCATCCATATATGTATTGAACAACCATGGGGACATCACACACCCATGCTGTAACCCAACATTCAAAGCTCGCTCTGTTCATTCTCCACACATACTGATGCATTTGCACCCTCATACACGCTCTTCACTGCTTTCAGCAACTTGCTATCTACTCTGTATATTCTCAGTTCTTTTCACATACCTTCTCTACCAACTCTGTCATAGGCCTTCTCCAAGTCCATAAAGGCAACATACAACTTTTGTCCCTTTTCCAGATATTTCTCCACAGCACATTTCAAGGCAAAAATTTGGTCTACACATCCTCTTCCTTTCCTTAACCCGCCCTGTTCATCACCTACCCATTTCTCCGTTCTCGCTCTCACTCTCTCGATCACTACCCTACTACGTTTAGAACACATATCCCCCGGTGATTACCACACACTCCTCTTTCCCCTTTACCCTTATACAGGGGGACTATTATACCTATCTTCCAGTCATCAGGTGCACTTCCCTTCTCCCATGCTAGTTTAAACATTTACCATACCCATTCAATCACTATCTCACCACCATACCTCAGCATTTCCCCACACACTCTATCTATTCCTGATGCTTTCCCCATCTTCACTCTTTTCAAGGCTTCACACACTTCTGACCTCCTGATCCCCACCTCCTCCTCCACTACTTCTCTTCTCCCTCCCATACCCCATCCAACTATGTTTGCTGGCTTTTCATTCCTTAGGTTCAACAATTTCTTAAAGTGCTCCCTCCATCTCTCGACTCTCATTTGCTTCTTGGCTAACACTCGCCCATTCTTATCTTTCACACCATTACTACTTCCCTTACTACCCTTCCTAACATTCTTGACCTCTTTCCAGAACATTTTCTTACACTCCCTCTATTTTACACTATAGATTCCTTCCAAATTCCTCATCTACTCTTCTCTTACTTTCCTTCATACTCTCTTCACTACTCTCTTTTTCTTCAAGCTAAACCGCAGATTTGCGGCAAGTTTGTCGCCAATGCATATCCGCAAACAAAATTGGACTTCCACAATTGCGGAATTTGAGGTTTGCAGAATTGCCCACCTCTGTTGTTAAGTGAACTTAATATCAATTATCCATTCCTCTATCTAGTTTGGGTGTGCACAGAACACCTAGCACACCCGGAATATGCACCACTGAGATATATATATATATATATATATATATATATATATATATATAATATATATATATATATATATATATATATGTAATATATATATATATATATACGTATATATATATATATATATATATATATATATATATATATATATATATATATATAATATATATATATATATATATATCTTTCCAATGAACTACAATAATCCTAATTGGTAGTATTAGCATAATTAACCAACTAATAATACGTCCAGTTTGATGACCCACCTGATGCCCCGCTCGGGCTGTGTGACCACAGGATGACCACCTTTGAACCACAATACCGGCCGGCTGGGGTGAGCTGGGACTACCACACACTGCAGACCCACAGTGGAGTCCACACGGTAAAATGATTGACTCACTTTTTCTCCACGAGGATCGCGAATCTCGATCTGTGGCACTGTATGGGAGAAGAAGACAAATATATTTGCAGAATAATATTTAATTTCTATCTCTGGGCAAGATAATATAGTTGCCAAATATAAGAAACCTTAGGAATTATTAAGTAAATTAATTAACTTATTAAACTTAATATCATGCTGCTAATAAATTAAAGTACCTGTATGTGGTAGGAAGTATGTGGAAGGTGAGATATCTCGGAATGAAAGTTAAAAGTGCAATGTATCAAGGGATTGTTATGCTACAGTGATATATGAGGCTGAGATATGGGCTCTGAAAAAGGAGAGAAGAAAGCTGGATGTGATGGAGATGAGCTGTTTGAGGAAAAACTTATTATCAAACATTTGTACATGGTAGGAAGTATGTCATGTTCCAGCTGTCATTACGTTTGGCTCACACTGGGTTGTATTAATGTCTGTCAGATGTTGAATAGGGTGGGTAAGTATAGGAACATGTTGGTGTGTCTCAATCAAAAATAATAAATCATGAGTAAAAATTGCTAATACCAATTATTGAACAAAACATACTTGGTGCCGAGCCATCACGTATTAGCGCGACTGTACATGGTAGGAAATAAGTACCTGTGACTTTGAGGTAGACACGCATGATCCTGGGTGGATATGTAGACAGTTGACACTCATATCGGCCCTCGTCTCTCTTCTGGGCGTACCGGATTTGTAGCTTCCAGTTGTTGGGGTACTCGAAGTTCAGTGAGTACCTGTGCAGCCAAGAAGAAACTTAGTAACATCTTTTGAAATTATATTATACAACAGAATCATTAATTAGCTAAAACTGCATTTACATTCGTTGACCTAATTCTATATAATGGAGACAATGGGAGGGTTCTTGGGGATTCAAAGGACCCAGTGAGCAACTGCGTGCCACAAAGACTTGTCAGCTGTCTGCATCTTGCCCCCATGTGCGGGCACTCTCCTACTTACAGTCTATTCGCTGTAAGTAGGTGAGATATCATGACCTCTAACCTCTGTAATTCATAAAGGGCTAGAGCAGATGGGCTGTAAATGTCCACATATATTCCTTGACTGCCTCTTCCCAAATGGTAGAAATATTAGCTCGATTACTCTAGTCGTGTTTTAGTTACAGAGGTTAGAGGTCATTATTTCTCGCCTACTTACAGTGAATAGACTATAGTTCCAAGAACAGTTATAATTGAACCAGTGCTATTTATTCGAATCTAATGAATATGCTTATGTCGCTTAATATTAATTTGTAGTCAAAATTTTGAATTGCTGCTTAACCAGTGGAAGCTCGTCTTGTCAAACTGTATTATATTTCAAATTTTAATACCAGATTACTTTTCCACGATTCACACAAATTAATTATAATTAATCAAGATAAAGGTCATCATATACAGTATATATATATGTGTGTGTGTGTGTGTGTGTACTGTATACACTGTATATATAGTCAAGTAACTAATTACTATGGTTCTAACAATTGTTCTCTTAACATTCCGTGTCAGAGATATACAATATTCCTCAGTAGCTACAGTCGTCCTATTCCTATGTCCGGTCCTTTCTATAACATCATCTATTTAGCTTTTCTCGCCTCCCTTGCTTCTCTCTTGATCCCTCCCGCTACCAACCCGCCAACCATGTAGGGTTAGACGAGAGAGAAGGAGAGGGAAAAAAATAAGACAAACTTTAGATTCCTGGCAAGACTTCAAGATGGCTCGCTTCCTTGGCGTCACAGGCCACCAGTTAGCTACGTTTGTTGGTGTAGTGTTGGTGGTGGTGGTTGTAGTGTTGGTGGTGGTGGTTGTAGTGTTGGGGGTGGGGGTTATAGCGTTGGTGTGGTGGTGTTGTTGATAATGGTAGTTGTGGTTGTAGTAGTTTTGGTGGTGGTTGTAGTGTTGGTGGTGGTTGTAGTAGTGGTGGGGGTGGGGGTTGTAGCGTTGGTGTGGTGGTGTTGTTGATAATGGTGGTTGTGGTTGTAGTAGTTTTGGTGGTGGTTGTAGTGTTGGTGGTGGTTGTAGTAGTGTTGGTGGTGGGGGTGGGGGTTGTAGCGTTGGTGTGGTGGTGTTGTTAATGGTTGTGGTTGTGGTTGTAGTAGTTTTGGTGGTGGTTGTAGTGTTGGTGGTGGTGGTGGCGGTTGTAGTGTTGGTGTAGTGTTGATGGTGATGGTGGTGGTGGTTGTAGTGTTGGTGGTGGTGGTGGTAATGTTGATGGCGGTGGTTGTAGTGTTGGTGTAGTGGTGGTGGTGGTAGTGTTGGTGTAGTGTTGTTGTTGTTGTTGTTGGTGGTGGTGGTGGTGGTGATTGTAGTGTTGGTGGTGGTTGTAGTGGTGGTGGTAGTTGTGGTTGTAATGTTGTTGGTGGTGGTGGTGGTCGTAGTGTTGGTGATGGTGGATTTAGTGTTGGTATAGAACATAAGAACATAAGAAAATGGGAGTCTGCAGAAAGCCGATTGGCCTAGCAAGGCAGATCCCTGTCCCACACAACCCCAATTACAAAGCCCAATTATAGGCTCAACACTCTAATACCCTGAGGATCATCTTACCAAACCGGTTAGAGATTAACGCAGGATTACGGGGGTCTGCAGAGCGCTGATTGGCCCAACCCGGCTGATCCCCCTTCACACCCAACCCTTCTCGTCCATATGCTTATCCAATTTTTTCTTAAAGCTCCCTATCGTTCTTGATCCCACTATAGCACTTGGTAGCCTATTCCATAGATGTATAGATGGTGGTGGTAGTGTTGGTGGTGGTTGTGGTTGTGGTGTTGGTGGTTGTAGTGTTGTTGGTGGTGGTGGTTGTTAGTGTTGGTGGTTGTAGTGTTGTTGGTGGTGGTGGTGGTTGTTAGTATTGGTCTAGATGGTGGTGATGGCAGTGTAGTGTTTGACATGGTTGTGGTTGTGGTATAGTGCTGGATATCTTAGTGATGGTGGTGATGTAGTGTTTGACATGGTTGTGGTGGTGGTATAGTGCTGGAGATGTTAGTGATGGTGTGATGATGTAAGTAGTGATGCTGATGTAGTGCTGGAAGTGGTAGTGGTGGTGGTATAGTGCTGAAGATGTTAGTGATGGTGTGATGATGTAAGTAGTGATGATGATGTAGTGCTGGAAGTGGTTGTGGTGGTGGTATAGTGCTGGAGATGTTAGTGATGGTGTGATGATGTAAGTAGTGATGATGATGGAGTGCTGGAAGTGGTAGTAGTGGTGGTGGTATAGTGCTGGAGATGTTAGTGATGGTGGTGATGTAGTGTTTGACATGGTTGTGGTGGTGGTATAGTGCTGGAGATGTTAGTGATGGTGTGATGATGTAAGTAGTGATGATGATGGAGTGCTGGAAGTGGTAGTGGTGGTGGCATAGTGCTGGAGATGTTAGTGATGGTGTGATGTAGTGTTTGACATGGTTGTGGTTGTGGTATAGTGCTGGAGATGTTAGTGATGGTGGTGATGTAGTGTTTGACATGGTTGTGGTGGTGGTATTGTGCTGGAGATGTTAGTGATGGTGTGATGATGTAAGTAGTGATGCTGATGTAGTGCTGGAAGTGGTAGTGGTGGTGGTATAGTGCTGAAGATGTTAGTGATGGTGTGATGTAGTGTTTGACATGGTAGTGGTGGTGGTATAGTGCTGGATATCTTAGTGATGGTGGTGATGTAGTGTTTGACATGGTTGTGGTGGTGGTATAGTGCTGGAGATGTTAGTGATGGTGTGATGATGTAAGTAGTGATGCTGATGTAGTGCTGGAAGTGGTAGTGGTGGTGGTATAGTGCTGAAGATGTTAGTGATGGTGTGATGATGTAAGTAGTGATGATGATGTAGTGCTGGAAGTGGTTGTGGTGGTGGTATAGTGCTGGAGATGTTAGTGATGGTGTGATGATGTAAGTAGTGATGATGATGGAGTGCTGGAAGTGGTAGTGGTGGTGGTATAGTGCTGGAGATGTTAGTGATGGTGTGATGTAGTGTTTGACATGGTTGTGGTGGTGGTATAGTGCTGGAGATGTTAGTGATGGTGTGATGATGTAAGTAGTGATGATGATGGAGTGCTGGAAGTGGTAGTGGTGGTGGTATAGTGCTGGAGATGTTAGTGATGGTGTGATGTAGTGTTTGACATGGTTGTGGTGGTGGTATAGTGCTGGAGATGTTAGTGATGGTGTGATGATGTAAGTAGTGATGATGATGTAGTGCTGGAAGTGGTAGTGGTGGTGGTATAGTGCTGGAGATGTTAGTGATGGTGTGATGATGTAAGTAGTGATGATGATGGAGTGCTGGAAGTGGTAGTGGTGGTGGTATAGTGCTGGAGATGTTAGTGATGGTGTGATGTAGTGTTTGACATGGTTGTGGTGGTGGTATAGTGCTGGAGATGTTAGTGATGGTGTGATGATGTAAGTAGTGATAATGATGTAGTGCTGGAAGTGGTAGTGGTGGTGGTATAGTGCTGGAGATGTTAGTGATGGTGTGATGATGTAAGTAGTGATGATGATGTAGTGCTGGAAGTGGTAGTGGTGGTGGTATAGTGCTGGAGATGTTAGTGATGGTGGTGATGTAGTGTTTGACATGGTTGTGGTGGTGGTATAGTGCTGGAGATGTTAGTGATGGTGTGATGATGTAAGTAGTGATGATGATGGAGTGCTGGAAGTGGTAGTGGTGGTGGCATAGTGCTGGAGATGTTAGTGATGGTGTGATGTAGTGTTTGACATGGTTGTGGTTGTGGTATAGTGCTGGAGATGTTAGTGATGGTGGTGATGTAGTGTTTGACATGGTTGTGGTGGTGGTATTGTGCTGGAGATGTTAGTGATGGTGTGATGATGTAAGTAGTGATGATGATGTAGTGCTGGAAGTGGTAGTGGTGGTGGTATAGTGCTGGAGATGTTAGTGATGGTGTGATGATGTAAGTAGTGATAATGATGTAGTGCTGGAAGTGGTAGGGGTGGTGGTATAGTGCTGGAGATGTTAGTGATGGTGTGATGATGTAAGTAGTGATGATGATGTAGTGCTGGAAGTGGTAGTGGTGGTGGTATAGTGCTGGAGATGGGGGTATTGTAGTGGTAATATAGTGCTGGAAGTTGCGATATTGTAGTGATGGAGGGGGGTAGTGTAGTGCTGGAGTTGGTTGTGGTAGTGTAGTGCTAGTAATGTTAAGGATGGTGTAGTGCTGGAGGGGGGAGGGGTAGTGTAGTGCTGGAGGGGGGGGGGGGGGTAGTGCAGTGCTGGAGATGGTGGTGGTGGTGGTAATGTAGTATTGATGATTATGGTGATGGTTGTAATATGCTGGTAGTATTAGGGTGGGGTGGTCGTTGCTGGAGCTGATGGTGTGGTGGTAGTGTAATGGTGTTGTTGTTGTTGGTAGTAGTATTTTAGTTCTAGCAGCTTGGTGGTGGTAGTGAAGTGCTAAAAGTGGTAGTGATAGAGGTGTAGTGCTGGTGATGGTGGTGATAATAGTAGTTTACTACCCTTGTGGTGGCACTATGATGATAATGGTACTGCAGTGTTGGTAGATTTGTTTGGTAATGCATTGTGTTTTCAAATTGAAAGTGGTGTTATTATGGTAGTGCAATGTTATAGTTTATTCGCTGTAAGTAGGCGAAAAATCATGACCTAATAACCTCTGTAACTAAAAAATGACTAGTGTAATCAAGCTAATATTTCTACCATTTGGGAAGTCAGTCAAGGAATAGATGTGGAAATGTACAGCCAATTTGATCTAGCCCTTTTTGAGTTACAAAAGATAGAGGTCATGATTTCTCGCCTACTTACAGCGAATAGACTATAGTAGTTTGCTTTCGATTATAGATTGTGTTGATAATGTAATGTAGGTAACATCAGGTTAGTGATTTGTTGGTAACTTGGTTTTGGTAATATTGCTATGCCTGCATCCCAAGTAAGGACGCCGGTAATGGCATCAGGAACACCTACGACACAACAGATAGCCTCCATCATCATTTCCTTAGACCATAATGCAAATAGGACAGTATACCCCAGGAAACTACCATATTCTGTGAAATTGTGTTTTGTCTGTGTGCGTTCGTTGTTTTATGTTTTGTTTTGAGTTTTCCCTGTTCTTGCTCTGTCTTGAGTCGGCCACTCCCAAAAAGAAAAAAAACAAAAAAGAGGGGAAAAATGGAAAAGTGGGGCTTGGGCCTGAGTAAATAGATAGATAGATAGATAGATAGACTAAAGCAATAACCACCACACCTAAGATAGCATATGACTTAACACCACAAACAACAGAAACTAGCCCCGAAACAGACATCATCAGGAAGCTAACCCCAACACCAACAACTAAACCAAGGAAAGGAGCCAACACCATCACAAAGAAGAAGCAGCCAAGGACAACAACAACAACAACAAAGGATAAATTACTCATAAGGAAGAAAAGGATAGTCTACCCTCTACCACAAACAGAGATACCAGAAACCCTGTCCCGCATGACGTCCTGCTCTGCCTCAGATGATGTCACACCACTGAATGTACCTGACCCAAGACCGGTAACCACCTCAAAGGAGCCACTGACTTCCGGGTCAAAACGGCCTAAATACACCCTCTACCACCTGACAGAAGTGGCCCTTGCTTTCCCGACCTCCCAGACCATCAACAGTGACAGGAAACGTAAGGTATAGCAGATGGATAAATTGTTTGGTAGTCTCACAACCACTGAGCTCCTCAACACTTCCCAAGATCGAGATAAAGGTACTTCCCAAGACCTAAAGGACACTTCCAAAGGTCCCACATTTGGTGCTTCCAAAGACTCATTCTCTAGATTAGTGATATTGAAGATTTTCCAACATGTACACATAGTACTAACTTTTTCTACATGTTAAAATACGATTGATTATGTTACACAGTCAGAAGTACAAGACTTATATTGTACCACAAATGTCTGACAGCTTATGCCTCACAGTATATCATTCAGTACAGAACCATTCATCTTACTATTTTGTATATAAAACTTAGTTACAACCCTTCATGGGTTTGACACTGATTTGATATCTGGAGGATTTCAATGTTTCATAATATGTCACAATATTTCACTTAAGGGGAGGTATTCAATGTGTTCCTTAGACCTCCATCAAGCTTAAATTTACACCCCCTTGATCCCGTTTCAAATTAATTTGTAAATTTTTCGGTTTCCTCTGAAAATTACTGGCTCGCTATTGCTCGCCAAGAAAAAGTTAACACCTAAATGGCACGAAAGGTCTTAAAATTTACAGAAATAGGGCGACAATTATGTCATCTGCAAGAATAGTTTCATGTTTGTATAATCTTCATTGATGTGTGTAATAAAACATTATGATCAACAGTAGACAATAATAAGTTCCTGCAAATCTATAGAAGTCAATTTTGATGAAACACCATTACACGCAGTCATTTCGGTCATAACTGTTAGAGATGTTTCTGTCAGCTAATTAACTAATCTCATGTTATCAGTTGCACTCACTCAAATCATTATCCTTAAGGGAGCCCAACTCGTTGTTTTTCTCTTTCTCTCCCTCTCTCTTTTTGTCTTGTATCCATTCGGCCCCATTCAGCCTACTGTTTTAAGACGTTTACCCCCATCCAGGAGTCAATATTTTCCTGGCGAGTGGTAGCGAGCTACCATATATATATATATATTTGTTTTGACAGCAAGCTAAAATTTTACCTTTTTCGATAGAAAAATTTCTCCGGCGAAGCCGGATTTCTCCATACAATGCTGGCTCGCTATCGCTCGCCAGGAAGAAATCGACACCTGGATGGGGATAAACGTCTTAAACAGTTGGCTTAATGGGGCCGAATGGATACAAGCCAGGGAAACAGAGAAAAGGAGAGAAAGATACAAAAAAGCCGGTGACCCCCCTTAAGATATAAATATCGTACCTGTCATCGTTGTTGTAACCCTGTAGTCCCACCGTCAGAATGCGGAAGTCATCCCCTCTTCTTTTTACCCAAGACACCTGAGGGATATAAACAGAAATTAATTAGCGTGTCATTATCCCATACGGTACTCGGGGACGTTCTCCTTTATCATGTTCTGGCAAACTACTAGACGATTTTTATTAAGCTTAGGAAGGACCTCTAGCAATGATAAGGCTTCATTCTTGGAAAGATCATATTACCCCTCTTGCTAAAACTGCTTACCAGAATTTAGGTGTGCTTAACCATCTTCGTGAGTTTTTTACCCCTGCATAGCTTCTTGCCATGTATAGAGTAATGTTTGCTTGTGTGGTGAGGTTCCACCCATACCAAACTTCTCTTCGCCTTTTTTGGGGGGATGCTCGGAAGGGGCGAAACAAATGGCAGGTTGTCTGGTATGGGTGTAGCTGGTTTATTGTTGGTCTTTTGATGTTGGCTGTTGTTGCAGAGCACTGTTGATAATGGAAATGCGGCATAACAAATATAGAGACCTAATTTCACATGAATATATTCGAATAGTTCAGGTGTTAATAATTTTCCCTGTAACTAACAGATGTCTTTTCATTAAAATGTACTGCTAGCTTCGGAATACCTGTTCCACTTACAAATATTTTGTTTCTTTTTTGTTTTAGTCAAAGATCGAGGGCACAGGTAAAGGTCACATGGTCCCCTCCTGCCCGGTTGTCATTTTAAAATGACACCGCGGCAGATGGGCAGGAGCCCGGGTGTCATTTTAAAATCCATAAGCTTGAAAGCCTATTAAGCGTGGTTTGAAAGCTGTGCATCTAACTTTATGTAAACAAGCCGGTCGGAGCGACGTGCACCTTCAAAAACAAGAAGGAGAAGTCCGACTTTTGTTGTTATTGTTTTGGAGAACAAGAACAAGTCTTTGTTATTGTCTGATATTGCTAACATCGGATCAATACTCTCTCCGCGGAAATCGTCATCACAACTGAACCATTTGACCTAGAGATCTCTACTCAACGCCAGTCTACAGATACGAAACAGGGCTATGTTTTAAAATGTATGAAAATTCTCTATCAGTTAAAATAACAAATATAGGGCTAGCCTATTATGACGTTTTTCGGCCATATCCCCCGGGCTCTCATTGCTGTCCTTTAGAAGGCGAGCCCGGGGAGGAAGGGTTAAGTAAAAAAATTATCTTCTCAATTATATATTTTTCTTTCAGAAAATGTACTAACATTGTTATCGATTACAATTTTTGTCAGATAAATGAAAGACCAGTTTCAAAATCAAAGGTCTCAAAGTTGTGTATTGAGGGTTTTACTTTGAGCGCAAAGAAATGCCCTTCCACTGAATTATGAAACCGTTAACTGATCATATCAGTAACAAAGTACACTACTAATTTATACTATTTTCCCCTCCATGCAAAATTCCCTGCCTTACCGTTTTGTCACCCAGCCTGAGGACATGACAGGCGAGGGTGGCGATGTCCCCGGCATGAACTCTGACGGTGGTGTTATGGCGGCCCAAAAAGGTGGGCAAGAGAGTGACTGTCTCTGAGCTGGCTCTGGGCGTTGCTGAACTGACTAGCGGCGCCTCGATGCTGGGCGCGAAACCCGTCACCAGGCATACTGAGGAATAGAGAGGGACAGGATTAGTATATTAATACTACTACTATGACTGCTACCGTAAATCCTGCCAATAATGCCAGCAAAATAAACATACATGATGCACGCACACTTTGTAAATAGTGTCAGCCCAGGCACATACAACAAAATAACAAATTAACTTTTAGCTGCAAACGGCTGGCCCCAGGTTATCGTCCCTGACAACCCACCATCAAAGGAGATCCTCAACATACTGCAAGGTACACCACCACAATCTTCACCCCAAACAACAGAAAATTAAGGTGCTATGGAACTTGCCCCCGAACTTGAATCAGCAACTAATATTTCGCCAACAGCCAACATGGATACTGTGTCCACCGTACTCTATTATTCGTTATTATCATGTCTGGGGATGTTGCACTATTGTGTTATATTAAGGGAGCCCATCTCGCTTTTTTTCTCTTTCTCTCCCTCTCTCTTTGGCTTGTATCCATTCGGCCCCATTCAGCCTACTGTTTTAAGACGTTTACCCCCACCCAGGTGTCAATATTTTCCTGGCGAGCGGTAGCGAGCCAACATATATATATATATATATATATATATATATATATATATATTTGTTTTGACAGCAAGCTAAAAAAAAAAAAAAATCGATAGAAAAATGTCTCAGGCGAAGCCGGATCTCTCCATTCAATGCTGGCTCGCTATCGCTTGACAGGAAGAAATAGACACCTGGATGGGGATAAACGTCTTAAAACACTTGGCTGAATGGGGCCAAATGGATACAAGCCAGGGATAGAGAGAAAAGGAGAGAAAGATAAAAAAAGACGGTGACCCCCCTTAACATTAATTATCAATTACAAACCCCAATGTACTTGAATAAACTAATGAAAGCATATGGTCCTCCCGGGATTCGAACTCGGGACACCACACCCAGAACATAAGCACCTAAACCATTACACCACCAACACAAAAACACAGCAAGTCCTGAAACACCCACAGTGTCTTCAGAGTCTTGTTGAGCATGCATAACTTAACCCTTTGAGTACCAGAGACGTGTGTTATATTTTATATTATCTATATATACGATATTATGCAGCTTGGGACGGATCTATGGTAGTTAAAATGGTTGATTGAGATAGTTTGAAGCCTGTTAACCCTTTCACGCATTTATGACGCAGAGGTTGCCAGATTAGCAATAAGAAATAGAGTTCTCTCACTCGTATAATTACCTCTCCAAAATTAGTTTTCTGCCCACAGCTAACTCAAAGACAACTGCAGAGGTTGAAGTAACTAAACTAAAGGTTTCTAAATACCCCTGATGGTAACAGAGGCTTTAAAGTATCCCCAATAGGCTCAAAATCGCGTCATATGCGTGAAAGGGTTAATTGCCTGAGGCCCTGTTTAAACTGAATACAATCGTTTAATAGTAGTCAGAATAAAGTTAAAAGGACGTCCCTGGTACTGGACGGGTTAAGGGGAGGTTTTTAGTTTGGTCCGTAGATATCCTTCAAGCTTAAGATTACACCCCCTAGACCCCCTTTCAAGATAAATGTGTACATTTTTCGGTAGAAAAATTTCCCGGCTGAAAGCCGGTTTCTCTTAAATTACAGGCTCGCTATCGCTCGCCAGGATAAAATCGACACCTAAATGGCACGAAAGGTCTTAAAATTGACAGAAATGGGTTGAAAGTTCTTAAAATCGTCAAAATAATAGGGCGAACGTCTTAACATTAGGAAAACAATGGGGCTAAACAAGAGGGAAAAAGGAGTCAAGAAAAAAATCCCTCAAGTGGATATCTCCCCTTAACTATGGGTTTGGTCCACACAAATGGCGCATATTTACATTAGCGACGTCCCGAGATCACGTTATAAAAAACAGGAGGGTGTGCGGGAGGCTTGTAAGTTACGGTGACCGGACAACTCAACCAGTAGACCATTTCAACCAGTAGCTCTCAACCAGTAGCAAATCAACCAATACGTTTAGGTTAGGTTAGGTTAGTACTATATTTTGGCACTGGTTTGGTTGGTCTTGGTTGATTTGGCACTGGTTAAGAGCTACTGGTTGAAATGGTCTACAGGTTGAGATGTCTGGGAACCGTAAGTTACAGTTGCATCCAGTTAGCTTTGAATTGAAAGACAGGAAAAGTGGTGAAAAAGTTGAGCTGTTGACTGTGCTTCGTAGGTTTTATGATAACAATTGGCTCATAGACTTATTCATTATAGATATCATATTGTTCTCAAAATCTCTTATACTTACCTAGACCAGTGATGCAGAGGAGTCGGGCAGTTGAGTCCATGATTCTGTTGACAAAATTAACAATAAAGATAGCATAGAACAACTTACGAATAGAAGATTTGCATATCAATGTAGAGAGAGAAAGAGCGTGTGTATTGTGTGTATGTAAGAGAGAGAGAGAGATATTATCGTGATTAACTATTGAGCATGGATGATCTGCAAGTTAAGGGAGCTCAGACGTTATTGTGCAGCATAATTTACTGGTTCGGCTCAATTGTTTAAGGAGGGGGTTTGGTTTGCTCTTTAAACCTCTATCAAGCTTAAAAAAACACCCACAAGACCCCCCTTCGATATAAATCTGTACATTTTTCGGTAGAAAATGTCCTCTTCATATACAGGCTCGCTATTGCTCGCCAGGAAAAAAATCGACACCTAAATGGCACGAAAGGTCTTATTATTGGCAAAAAAATGGGGCAAAAGGTCTCAAAATCGCCAAACTAATGGGGCGAATGTTTTGAAATCTCATAACTAACAGGGCTAAACATGAGGGAGGAGGAGGACTCGAAAAAACAACTGTCTCCCCTTAAATAAATAACTAGATGGCGAGGAACACAATCACGGGTCTTGGTAATGTCTTCGGCCATTCTTATCAAACGTTTTCTTATTCAAAGCTTAGAAAATATCGAGTGACCTGAAGAAGCTATCTGCGAAACGTTGCCAATTAAGGGGAGGCAGACCGTTTTTCTGGACCCCCTTCTCCCTAATGTTTAGCCCCACTAGTTTTGAGATTATAAGACGTTCGGCCCACTAGTTTGGCGATTTTAACACCTTTCGACCCATTTCGTTGTCAATTTGGAGACCTTTCGTGCCATTTAGGTGTCGATTATTTCCTGGCGGGCGATAGCGAGTCTGCAATTTTAAGAGGAACCAGCATTCGGCCGGGACATGTTTCTACCGAAAAATGTACAAATTTATCTTGAAGGGGGTGTTTTTCTAAGCTTGATGGAGGTCTAGGGAGGAAACTAAAAAAAATAATTGAATAAATTAATGAATAGACCAAACAAACCGCCAGTCTCCCCTTAAGTGCTCCTCCTTATATCGTGTATATATATTCATTCTTACAAATATATTAGCGTATTTATATAAATTCGTAATATCAGCTATTTATTATTTAGATAAGTCAAGATAAAAGTTAGTTTTAGACACCAAGGTTACAAGTAATGCTACCAAGAAAAATCTGCTTGTAGAATATTTGTGTAAATATAATATTATGTATGGACATCATCTGCACCGTACGCGAGAAACACATCAGAGATTAAAAAAAAAAAAATTGTGTAAGTGAAGGAGACAAAAGGCAGAAAGCGAGTGCCTCCCCCAGAGTTGAAAGAGTGACAGAGCCAAAATCAAGGGAAGGTCGAGCCAAAATGCCTGGACACACGGAGTTTGAAGCAATTTAAGTCATAGGAAGGAGGAAAGACTGATTCTGGGAGAGTCCCAGAGCTCAGCTGTTGAAAAGAAGAAAGACTGAGAGCAATGTTTCACTCTTGGGTTGGAGAGTTGCACAGAGTAGGGGTGGGATTGTGTTGCAAGACGGGTACCACATACCCTACGTAAAGGAGGTGATATACACTGGGAGAGTTCTGAAGAACACTGATTATTGTAGTAGCGATAGAATAGCGAGAGAGATGCAACATTGCGGCAAAGAGAGAGAGAGTGCAGAGAGTTGGTGAGTGGATGGGTATTAACTCCCAACCCGCGGGGGAGTGTGGGTGTATCATGGTAGCGCTTGGCGGGCATATTTACAGAAAATTAGCATCATTCCATGCTCTTTTTCATTCATAAGCAAGAGCCAGATCGTAATGCAATTATATATCCGTGAAAGAGCGAAACAGGAGCTTTCCAATGACATCTGAATCATCCTTGTACAACAACGGGTTTTCTTGCAATGATCGTGCAACTGAAAGTGAAAATACCCTAAAATGAGGTATTTTCCCCAGATTTATCCTTATTTTGAGAGATACAGAGGTTGAGGATCGATACAGTAGGGCTCAGTGCGGGCCCCACCGCTGCCGGAAGCGGAGCGCACCCGCCTTGCAATGCTAGCTCTCTCTCTCATTGCTCATAATGGCCATAAAAAGGCTCGAGTCATATGACGGGCACCGCAGGGGGGGCCAATATTCTCTCTCCCGTCATATGACTGTCACCGCCGGCTGAGGGTTAATGATACGAAAGGCCTTCCTTTCTACTAGGAGTGCGGTGTGAGTGGATTCTCCCCACACATGTGAACAATACTCAATACAAGGACACACTGTGCCCCTGTACAGAGCAAGAAGCTGTGCAGGGGTAAAGAACCCCTTGAGGTGGTTGAGCACACCCAGGCTCTGGGAGGCTACCTTAGCAAGACTGGTAATATGGTCCTTCCAAGTGAGAGCAGAAGAAAAAGAGACACCAAGAATATTGAGAGAAGATGAAGGATTGATTTTTGCATTGTTGGAGAATAAGGGGTAGTCCTCTGGGAGTTCCGGACGGGTAGTAAAATGGAGAAATTGGGTTTTGGAAGCATTAAAGGCAACAAGGATTTTTCTGCCCCAATTGGAAATAGTAGCTAGATCAGAAGATAAGTGTTGTATGGCTTCATTACCGTTTTTATTTAAGGGATTGCTGGCTGGGGCATTCTGGAAAACGAAATGAGTAGTGTAAGGTAGAGTCGTCTGCATATGAATGGATGGGACTGGAGGTACAGTTGAGAAGATAATTTATGAAAATTAGAAAGAAGATCACCAGTAGAGTGACCTTTAAGGAAGCCATACTGGTGATCTGAGAGCAAATTATGAGAAGAGAAATGCTTAAGAAATTTGGAAGCAAGAATAGTTTTGAAAACTTTAGAGATACGAAAGATGAGAGCAATTGGGCGATAGTTGGAGGGTTGAGAGCGGTCACCCTTCTTTGGGACAGGTTGAATAAGAGCATCCAGCAAGAAGGGAAGACGTTAGAGGAGAGAAAGAGGCGAAAGAGTTTGCCCAGGCAGGGGGTCAGTACGGGAGCACAGTTATTAACTACAACAGGAGGAACACCGTCCGGACCGTACGCCTTCTTAGTATTAAGCCCAGAGAGGGTAGAAAGTACATCTTTAGAAGAGATTAGGATATTAGGCATAAGTAAGAGAGAGGGAGGAATAGAACCGGAATCATCCAAGGTGGAGTTCCTAGCAAAAGTTTGATCGAAGAGTTCAGCTTTGTCAGAGGAAGAAGTGATGGTTGTGCCATCAGAGTGGAAAAGGGGAGGGAAAGATGAGGAAGAAAAATTGTTGGAGATGTTTTTGGCTAGGTGCCAGAAAGCTTGGGAAGAGCTAGAATTCGATAGTTCAGTTAATTTATTATTGATGAAACAGTGTTTGGCAAGTCAATGAACAGATTTGGCTTGATTCCGGGCAGAAACATAGGAAGAATGATTCTTGAGGTTTAAGGCGC
Organism: Paralithodes platypus; assembly: GCA_032716605.1. Lineage (NCBI taxonomy): Eukaryota > Metazoa > Arthropoda > Malacostraca > Decapoda > Lithodidae > Paralithodes > Paralithodes platypus. The sequence goes on along the minus strand of CM064484.1, from coordinate 31,252,262 downwards.
CGGTACCGTTTGAATGCTTCCTCCTTGTTGTGGACAGCAGTAGAACAAGCGTGAGTTAACTAAGATTTGTTTGTATTAGACTGAGAGAAAGAAAATGGAATGTACGCTTCCATGCCCGAGAGGATTACCTCGGTAATGCGTTCAGCACTCTCCGAGGGTCCTCG
>CM064484.1:31162098-31247098 GCA_032716605.1 Paralithodes platypus | reverse complement strand
TTTGAACTCAGAATTTTCAAAAACTTTAGATATGCAAGAAATGAGAGCAGTTGGACGATAGTTAGAGAGTTGAGACCGGTCACCCTTCCATGGGACAGGTTGAATGAGTGCAAACTTCCAGCAAGAAGGAAAGACGTTAGAGGGAAGACAGAGACGAAAGAGTTTGCCTAGGCAGGGAGTCAGCATGGAAGAACAGTTTATGAGTACATCGAACGAACACCTTCCGCTCCTTACGCCTTCGTAGTATTTAGCCCAGAGAGAGCAAAAAATACATCCTTAGAAGATTTTGTTATTCGGCATAAGTAAGTGAGAGGGGAGTGGAGAGGGAGGAATACCACCAGATTCATCAAAAGTGGACTTTTTATCAAAAGTTTGAGCAAAGAGTTCAGCTTTGTCAGAGGAGGACGTGGTGCCTTCAGAGTGAAAAAGAAGTGGGAAAGAGGAGGAAGCAAAATTGTTTGAGACATTTTTGGCTAGATGCCAGAAAGCTTGGGAACAGCTAGAGTTGGAGTTCAGAACATGTATTATTGATGAAAGAGATCTTGGCAAGTCGAAGAACAGATTTTAGTTATCTTGGATACATACTAACATAATCTACATATTCTACATATACATTCAGTATATGCACATGCACTCACATATCGACTGTATACTTGTTTTATATATATACTGTATGCACACACAGTCCCGCATACAAACACATAATCATTAGGGATAATAATTAAACTTTCGGCCTAGCAATAGCTTGAGAATTCAAACTGTAGATTGATTTGGCCTAATGTAGGTTTGTCTGACACACCATGCGATTCTAGAGACGAATATAGTGGGTTAGCAAAATGTAAAATGATCAAGGGCAAAATTAGCTGATGCTCCTTTGAATTAGCTCCAAGTGTGACATTTACTGGTGGTGAATGTGGGTGTAGACGTTTAACACTATTTGGTGCAACGTCTTAGGGGTTATTATGGTATTTTGTTGTATTATTATTATTATTGAGGTTTTTATTTGTTTTAGCCATTTTCGAACAATGTGTTTTTAGTATTCCCCCTAAGATTTGGAAATACGCCTCTCCAAACCCCCTTTAAACTAAAAAAAACGTCTCCCAGACCCCTTTCAAGCTAAATATGTACATTTTTCGGTAGAACATTTTCCCGGCCAAAGGCCGGTTTCTCCCAAATTGCGGGCTCGCTTTCGCTCGCCCAGGAAAAATCGACACCTTATTGGGTTGAAGCATCATATAATCGCCAAACTAATGCGATGAAACGTCTTAAAATCTCCAAGCTAATGGAGTAAAACTGGGAGGCTCCAAATTGGCCCGCCCTGCACCTAATAGGGTTAAAATAAATTGTCCTTATGCTAGGCACATAGTTCTGCTATATACCAACGCTGCTGACGAGTAGATATGTATATGAAATAGAGTTAGATGAACACAAATGAGGGGAGGACTCCACTAGTTTTCGAACATGAGAAAGTTATAATGTTGGTAATAAGCAATCGTAATACAATGACAGAAAGGTAAATCACTATCAATATACCCTGTGATGTTGAACCAGTATATATGCCTCCCTCAATCTGTCTTTCTCTTATCCTATGACTTAAACTGCTTTGAGCTCTGTGTGGCTAGACATTTTGACTCTAACATACCTTGAATGTGGCTCTGTTTCACTCTTTCAACGTTAGGAGGGGGGGATTGTTACACGGAAGTTATGCCTTTTGTCTCCTTCATGCACACACACAAGAAAAGTAACAAATAATGGGAATGAAAAAGTTATATATTTGTTGTCCTATGTGTATGAAGGACACAAAAGGCAGGTTGCCTGTACGAGTGTCTCCCCCAAAGCCAAAAGAGTGAGAGAGAGCCAAATTCAAGGGACGTTGGGGTCAAAATGTCTGGACACACGAAGCTTAAAGCATTTTAAATCATAGGATGCAGGAAAGATTGATTGAGGGAGAGAGTTCCAGAGTTAATTTGCTAAGTAGAAGAAACAGCCATATTCCTAAACATTCCCACCGTGAAACACTACTCCTAAATGAACGAAATGAGATGAAAATGATTGTTAGATTTTAAAACTTGGGAGATTTCAAGTTAGTTTCAATTAATTAACATTCAGTTCCAATATTATCGTTAATTGTGGGCTGGATGACACTCACCCCTCACGTTCAAGAATACGGCTATAAGACTGAGAAAATTTGCCAATTCTTGGGTTGGAGAGCTGGACAGAATAGGAGTAGGACCGTGTTAAGAAGCGGGTGCCTCGCACTCACGCAAGGGAGGAAATATGCACTGAGAGAGCTCTGAAGAACACTGATTCTGTAATAGCGATAGAAGAGTGAAAGAGATGCAACATTGCGGCATGTAGAAAAAGATTGTAGGGAACTGGTTAGTCTTAGCATTTACTTTTTTTGGTAAGTCTGTTCGGGCCCTTAAGGGTCCTTTAATAAAATATTTTGTAGTCTCTCCTGGATTGTTTTACCACTTCATAGCAGGCCAGTATACCAGCTCCATCTCTGCTGTCCCATCTACCACCCGGTGACCATCTTGAATCGCTTGACTTATTTTGTGAAGACTAGCGATGTGTCTGCAGGCATCAGGATACTGAAGGTGTATCTGAGTAATATCTATACATTTTTAACCCCTTAACAATTATGACGCATTTTGACAGTTTATTCTGGTTATCAATAGACGAATATATTCTGTTTAGGAAGGTTCTGTGAGAGTCAGAGACATGATTGAGTTGGCTTTGACCCCTTAGATTCCTAACATAGTTAATATTAAAAATAGGCCTAAGTTTCGTGGCCTAATGTTGCTCTTCCTCATGTGTGGTGACACAGGGACTTTGCTCAACCCCGGCCCTCGCGCTCCCAAGTACCCGTGCCGGGTACGTTTCTTTCTTTCCTTGGCTTGTATCCATTCGACCCCATTCAGCCAACTGTTTTAAGACGTTTATCTCCATCCAGGTGTCGATATCTTCCTGGCGAGCGATACCGAGCTATCATTGTATGGAGAAATCCGGCTTCACCGGAGAAATTTTTCTATCGAAAAATGTACAAATTTAGCTTGCTGTCAAAACAAAATATATATATATGCTGGCTCGCTACCGCTAGCAGGGAAAATATTGACACCTGGATGGGGGTAAATGTCTTAAAACAGTAGGCTGAATGGGGCCAAGTGAATACAAGCCAAAAAGAGAGGGAGAGAAAGAGAAAACAATCGAGGTGGGCTCCCTTAACCTTTGACTGTGGCTAAAATTAGACGATGTTATGCTACTTAAGCTGTATACAATCGTCTAATGATAACCAGAATAAACTACCAAAATGCGTCATAATCTTCAGAGGGTTAATTTACAAGAATAATTTGCTATAACCCATTAACTGATCATATTAACCCTCTCAGTATCAGGACGCAATTTTAAATTATATTCTGGCTACTGTCAGACAGTTTGCAGATTAGAAAAATAGTTATGGTAATCAAAGTCAAATAGTTATGGTAATCAAAGTCAAATAGTTATGGTAATCAAAGTCAAATAGTTATGGTAATCAAAGTCAAATAGTTATGGTAATCAAAGTCAAATAGTTATGGTAATCAAAGTCAAATAGTTATGGTAATCAAAGCAAAATAGTTATGGTAATCAAAGTCAAATAGTTATGGTAATCAAAGTCAAATAGTTATGGTAATCAAAGTCAAATAGTTTTGGTAATCAAAGTAAAATAGTTATGGTAATCAAAGTCAAATAGTTATGGTAATCAAAGTCAAATAGTTATGGTAATCAAAGTCAAATAGTTATGGAAATCAAAGTCAAATAGTTATGGTAATCAAAGTCAAATAGTTTTGGTAATCAAAGTCAAATAGTTATGGTAATCAAAGTCAAATAGTTATGGTAATCAAAGTCAAATAGTTATGGTAATCAAAGTCAAATAGTTATGGTAATCAAAGTCAAATAGTTATGGTAATCAAAGAAAAATAGTTATGGTAATCAAAGTCAAATAGTTATGGTAATCAAAGTCAAATAGTTATGGTAATCAAAGTCAAATAGTTTTGGTAATCAAAGTAAAATAGTTATGGTAATCAAAGTCAAATAGTTATGGTAATCAAAGTCAAATAGTTATGGTAATCAAAGTCAAATAGTTTTGGTAATCAAAGTCAAATAGTTATGGTAATCAAAGTCAAATAGTTATGGTAATCAAAGTCAAATAGTTATGGTAATCAAAGTCAAATAGTTTTGGTAATCAAAGTCAAATAGTTTTGGTAATCAAAGTCAAATAGTTATGGTAATCAAAGTCAAATAGTTATGGTAATCAAAGTCAAATAGTTATGGTAATCAAAGTCAAATAGTTATGGTAATCAAAGTCAAATAGTTATGGTAATCAAAGAAAAATAGTTATGATAATCAAAGTCAAATAGTTATGGTAATCAAAGTCAAATAGTTATGGTAATCAAAGTCAAATAGTTTTGGTAATCAAAGTAAAATAGTTATGGTAATCAAAGTCAAATAGTTATGGTAATCAAAGTCAAATAGTTATGGTAATCAAAGTCAAATAGTTTTGGTAATCAAAGTCAAATAGTTATGGTAATCAAAGTCAAATAGTTATGGTAATCAAAGTCAAATAGTTATGGTAATCAAAGTCAAATAGTTATGGTAATCAAAGTAAAATAGTTTTGGTAATCAAAGTAAAATAGTTATGGTAATCAAAGTCAAATAGTTACGGTAATCAAAGTCAAAATAGTTATGGTAATCAAAGTAAAATTTATCTTAATAAACCTTCTAACTCCCACAACTTATTCGTAATCTGACCAAAATCGTCTAGTAATAGCCAGAATAAAAATGTATGCAATCGTTCTCAAATACTGAAGGAAATAATTCAGTAATGTACAAGATAATACACTGCTAATTTAATCATACTAATTTTCCCTCAATACACAAAATCATGAAGTGTGTACAAAGTCTATGTGGGCAACTGTACATTAAATATTTTTTGACTCGCGGAAATTTCACTTCATCTGTTTTATGGAGGATTGATATCGATGCCAGTGTTTCGATTTAAAACGTAAACATCCCTGCATCACAAGGTCCTATATGCAGCTCAAAACAGCTTCGAAATACCTAGCATAAATCAGACTATGTGCTGAGAATATCCTAAGCCTGGAGGTAATGCGGAAGTTATTTAATTAATTATCTTAAAATTCAAACAGGACTCGTGGACCGTAGGGGAGGGGCAGCTTGAACGTGACGTCATTGTTCAGTGCTAAGATTATACTAGCTGGTGGAGGACGTATCTACGTTGACTCTTCGTATGTTACCGTCTTTAAGGTGTGTATGGGGATTTTTCGTGTATATATGGGTGTGTTTTGAAATTCTATAAATGTTAAGGTGGTCATACATATAATTAAATAGGGAAAATGTGGAACCAATGACTGATTGAGCCGGTCCCTGCCTGCTGTCTCGTCTTCCCATATTCTAACAACTACTAAATACGGGAATATTATTGACCTGGACATTAAGGTATAATAACAAACTATTTGGTGTGTGAACATTGCGTTGGTGAGGTGCGTGAAAATAGAGAGGGTCATTAACTCATAATTTAAGGACAACAAACTAGCAAACGAGGTAACATCGCTGTTGGCCACCCCCCACCCCTCTTTAGCTCCGTCTCCCCCTCCACCTTTCTTGCCAATTCCCCTCCCTGCTTGCACCCCCCTCCTCCCCAATTCATCTACTATCCTACCCTTCCTCTTCCTCCTCTCCTATCCTCTCTTTCTCCCTCCTCTGTTCTTTTAACCCTAGCTCTCTCTTCTGACCCCCACCTCCCCATCTCCTCTCCTTGACACCCTGCTCCCTCCTCCTCTCCTCCCTCACCCAAACTTCTACCTTCTTTACCCCCCACCCCCCTACCAATTTCCCCCGCGTCCCCACGATAACCACTCGTTGTCAGTATAGGTTATTTGGTTATATACATACGGTATATTGTAAAACTAATCATTGTGTTATTAGAATAGGGCTGATTTAGATGCAGCCCTATAACGTGATCTGGCCTACTCCACCACCAACCCTTCTCTCTCTCTCTCTCTCTCTCCCCCTCTCTCCCTCCTGCACCCTCCCATTTCTCTCTCTCAATCTCTCTTTTACTTTTATGCTCTCTTACTTTTACTCTCTCTTACTATCTATCTCTTACTTTTATTCTCTCTTACTATCTCTCTCTTACTTTTATTCTCTCTTACTTTTACTCTCTTACTATCTCTCTTACTTTTATTCTCTTACTATCTCTCTCTTACTTTTATTCTCTCTTACTTTTACTCTCTCTTACTATCTCTCTCTCTTACTTTTATTCTCTCTTACTATCTCTCTCTCTTACTTTTATTCTCTTACTTTTACTCTCTCTTACTATCTCTCTCTCTTACTTTTATTTTCTCTTACTTTTACTCTCTCTTACTATCTCTCTTATTCTCTCATAATATTATTCTCTCTTACGTTTACTCTCTCTTACTATCTCTCTCTCTTATTCTCTCATAATATTATTCTCTCTTACTTATTTACTCTCTCTTACTCACTCTCTCTCTTACTCTCTCTCTTACTCACTCACTCACTCTCTCTTACTCACTCACTCACTCACTCACTCTCTCTCTTACTCACTCACTCACTCTCTCTTACTCACTCTCTCTTACCCACTCTCTCTTACCCACTCTCTCTCACCCACTCTCTCTCACCCACTCTCTCTCTTACCCACTCACTCACGCTCTCTTACCCACTCACTCACGCTCTCTCTTACCCACTCACTCACGCTCTCTCTTACCCACTCACTCACGCTCTCTCTTACCCACTCACTCACGCTCTCTCTTACCCACTCACTCACGCTCTCTCTTACCCACTCACTCACGCTCTCTCTTACCCACTCACTCACGCTCTCTCTTACCCCCTCACTCACGCTCTCTCTTACCCACTCACTCACGCTCTCGCTCCCCACCTTGAATATGGTGTGCAGTTCTGGTCACCTTATCTGATCAAGGACATTGTAAGACTCGAGTCAGTACAGCGTAGAGCGACGAAGATGATACCCTCATTAAGAAATAAACCATATGAAGAAAGACTTAAACGATTGAACCTGTTCTCATTACAAAAGAGGAGGTTGAGGGGTCAGCTTATGCTGCTTTAAGATACTAAAAGGTTTCGACAAAGTCGATGTAAATGCACTATTCACATTAAACAATACTAATCAAACTCGCGGAAATGGAATGAAATTAAAAACCAAAAAGGCAAACCTAGATGTCACAAAGAGTTTCTTCACCTACAGTGTGGCGACAGAGTGGAATAAACTACCAGCGAGAGTGGTGGAGAGCGACACAATAAACGCTTTCAGGGAAGGCTTGACCTCTATCTGCAGAAGGTCTGTGTGGTCTGTGTATCTATGTAGCTCTATGTAGCTCTCTCTTACCCACTCACTCACGCTCTCTCTTACCCACTCACTCACGCTCTCTCTTACCCACTCACTCACGCTCTCTCTTACCCACTCACTCACGCTCTCTCTTACCCACTCACTCACATTCTCTCTTACCCACTCACTCACGCTCTCTCTTACCCACTCACTCACGCTCTCTCTTACCCACTCACTCTCTTACTTACTCACTCACTCACTCACTCACTCACTCACTCACTCTCTTACTCACTCACTCACTCTCTTACTCACTCACTCTCTTACTCACTCACTCACTCTCTTACTCACTCACTCACTCTCTCTTACTCACTCTCTCTCTCTCTTACTCACTCACTCCCTCTCTTACTCTCTTACTCCCTCTCTTACTCTCTTACTCACTCACTCCCTCTCTTACTCACTCACTCACTCTCTCTTTCTTACTCACTCACTCTCTCTTTCTTACACACTCACTCACTCTCTCTTTCTTACACACTCACTCCCACTCTCTCTTTCTTACACACTCACTCCCACTCTCTCTTTCTTACACACTCACTCCCACTCTTTCTTACTCACTCTCTCTCTCTCTCTCTCTCTCTCTCTCTTACTCACTCACTCACACTCACTCACTCTCTCACTTACTCAATCACTCACTCTCGTACTCACTCTCTCTCTTACTTAATCACTCGTACTCACTCTCTCTCTTACTCAATCACTCGTACTCACTCACTCTCTCACTCTCTTATTCACTCTCTCTCTTACTCACTCTCTCTCTTACTCACTCTCTCTCTCTCTCTTACTCACTCTCCCTCTTCCTCCCTCCCTCCCTCCCCACTACATCCCTCTTCTTTCTCCTTCCCTCCCTACTTCATCCCTCTCTTTCCTTCCCTCCCTCCCCACTTCATCCTTTCCTCCCCACTGCATCCATCACTGACCCTTCCTCCCTCCTGCGATACCCAATGCAAAATATGAAGTTTCTATGTTTCAGTACAGTATTATATTCGACTAAATGCTATAATATCAATGGTAGTACTGTAATATGTGCTAGTACTTCTCATTGCTCTTACAACTAATAGCATACCATATTAACTGGCTAGGAATACGACATAACTATAGTAATTACCACCGACAATGATGGGGTATGTGCAGGGACCGTAGACTTTATAACTTGAACGCCTTGTGGATTATGACGCGTTTTATAGCAGTTTATTTTGGCTATCATTTGACGAGTTTGTGCAGTTTAGGAAGGGTCCTCTAGGAATCTAAGGGGTCAAAACCAACTCAGTTAAGCCTGGCTCCCACATAAGCCTACAGGATTTTTACCGTGGGTTGTCAAGATCTAGGAAAAAATTGGCGTCGGGGCAACAACGAAGAAAATTATGATCGGTATGCGTCATTTTCCCTCACGTGGTGCAAGGCAAGATACATAGTTAGTTTATGTATCTTGGTACAAGGTACGATCATTTCCAGGGGTCGGCTAGTGTGCCAAATTGTTCATGCTGCATTTAATTTTCGTGGTAGGGTCGGAAATCTGTCTCAATAACAACCCGGTGCATTAGGGGTGCGTCGGTGGGGCTGAGGGTTTGACGCACAGGTGTCAGTGGCTCACCCATATCCGACGCAGCAAGGCCAGGTAATAATTGTCTTGATAGCGTAATGCATAAGTGTGCGGAATTTCGGTGTGAGTATCCTAGGTTCGAGTCCTTGGAGTGCCACATATATTTGTTGATTTCATTAATTGAGTTTAGAAGTGAAGTTGGTTGGTGGAAAACAACATAATAATAGCCCCCTTTCATACACCACTGAGGGTGTTGTTCATTGCACTAACACAGACGAACGAACTGTCCAATTCCCGTTGGCCATGTCCTCGGCCCTCTCGGCGTTTTTTGTGCCTCCGTCATTTGCATATCGGCCCAGACCATTCATGATGCTCATACATTTGTCGGATATATCTTATCTCTGTTGTGAAATTACCTAGCTTCGGACGGGGGGTATACTTCGGACATTTTTGGATAAAAGTATGTAAGCTACAGTTATGGAAAAATGACTGCATATTATGGAAGAACACCGCAGACATACTTGTTTTTTCATAACATCATGCATGTATTTATCCCATAACTGTGGTTCATTGTATATATTTTTCTAGAGTGTCTGAAGTTATCTCCCCGTCCGAAGTTACGTCATGTTACCGGCACTTCTTATTATCTCCGTCAATGTTACGTCCTTCCGCCACCTTACATCATAACAAATTCTGGGAAATCGGTCCGGACGCTATTTTTAGCCGAAATCATGGCCACCCACGACAAAAATCCAGTATGTGGGACCCAGGCTTCACAACTGACTGGCACATATCCTTCCTAAGCTGAATATAATCGTCTGAAGATAGCGAGAGTAAACTGTCAAAACGTGTCATAATCCTCAAGGGGTTAATTGCTATACATTATAGAAAATCAAAGGTAGGAAAAAGGCATAAACAACAATATGAGTATACCGATGGTGACTAAAGCCGGTATCCGACGAGCGCTTTTCACCTCAACACTGGTCTGGCAGCTTATGAAGTCAACATTTAGAATATTTCGGTCACTTAAATTCATCTACCATCAGTCTAGTTTCCGATACCAGTGCAATATATTCCAGAAATGTTGCCAGAAAAATTATGCTCATCGAATGTTGACTATAAAAGCTTGTGTGTGATACTGACTTAACTTTCCTTTACTACCATCACCGGTATCTTTAAGGTGAGATATCCACTTGAGAGACTATTTTCTGAACCCCTTTCTCCTTCATGTTTAGCCCATTGCTTTTGAGATTTTAAGATGTTCGCCCCCCTTATGTTGGCGATTTTAAGAACTTTCACCCCGTTTCTGTCAATTTTAAGACCTTTCGTGCCATTTAGGGGACTATTTTTTCCCGACGAGCGATAGCGAGCCTGTAATTTAAGAGGGCCATTTATCTACCGAAAAATGTACAAATTTATCTTGAAAGGGGGTCTAGGGGTGTAATTTTAAGCTTGATGGAGGTCTTGGGAACAAACTAAAAACCTCCCCTTAACCCCTTCAGTACCGGGGACGTCTGCTTTGCCTTATTTTAGCGGTAGCATTCAAGGAGACTACTGCAGGACTCTTCTTCTTCTTGCCTCTGACCGGGTATAGGCTATCCTAGTGTTTACTAGCCTATACCCCTTTGAAAGGACATTAGCCTAACCTAACAACCTTACCTAACCTATCCTAGTATTATAGGTGGGGGCTGCCGCCCCCACAACCCCGCTTTGACTTAGATTTTTGGTGTATTTGTCTGTGAAGTGGGTATTTTTCAATTTGTTGATAACGAAAATCCTCCATGCGGACTATGTGGAGAAAAATATGGCGAATCTATTGGTACCTATTTTCCCTAATAAATTGTTTCTCATAACGCTGCACTAGCTAGTGTCGTTGAATATAACCATTTTAGCTATATTCTAACGATTTTATGAAGCTTAAGAACAGTCTGGGAGTTGAAAGGGATAAACGAGAGAGAGAGAGAGAGTTGGAGGTGTTTTAATTACTAGTGGTCCTTCCTAAACTGATTAAAATGGTCTTATAGTTGCCAGAACATATTGTAAAGGACGTCACCGGTTCTAAAAGGGGTAAAGGGTTAGCTATGGACACCTTAATTACTCTGTTCATGCCCATTATCGATAATTTATTAAGGGGGGAGCGTTTATATTTTGGTCGATTATTTCATATATATATTTATTATTATTTTGTTTTTTAGTTTCCTCCCTAGACCTCCATCAAACTTTAAAAAAAAAATCCATTAGATCCCCCTTCTAGATTTATTTGTACATTTTTCGGTAGAAAAAATTCCCGGCCGAAGGCCGGTTCTTTCAAAATTACAGGCTCACTATCGTTCGCCAGGAAAATATCGACACCTAAATAGCACGAAAGGTCTTAATATTGACAAAGAAGTGGGGCGAAAGGTTTTAAAATCGACAAACTAATGGAGCAAACATCTTAAAATCTGAAAACTAATGGGGCTAAACATGAGAGAGAAGGGGGACCATAAAAGCTACCCATCTCCCCTTAAATGTTTATTTTATTATTAGAAATCTGACCTTTTATACTAATTATTATTTATTCTTCCTTTCAGAATGTGTGGGTTTTGGTACTACCACCACTACGACTACTACCACCACTACGACTACTACCACCACTAGGACTACTACCAACACAGCTACTACCAATACCATTACTACCACCACAACTACCACCACGACTACTGCCAACATCGCTACCACCACAACTACTACTGCCAACACCGCTACTACCACAGCTACCACCACTACCACACCACCAACACTAAGGTGCAGGCTGGGTGGAGTGGGTGGAGAAGGGTGGAGACAGCTGGAGTGATCTGCTATGGAAGGATTACTGCAAGAGTGAAAGGGAAAGTATTAATTAACACCCTGTTCTTAACATTAATAATCAATTACAAACCCCAATGCACTCGAATAAACTAATGAAAGCCTATGGTCCTCCCGGGATTTCAACTCGGGACACCACACCCAGAACATAAGCAAGACGGTAGAGAGACCAACTTACGTAAAGGCAGAGTTACCAAAGCAAGTCCCCTAGATAATAAATACATGTCGAAATCGCTAGACTAGTGGCTAAATTTCTACACTATCGCTGTAAATGGCTCAAATCTACAAAATATCGCTGGAATTCATGTCGCTAGCTGTAAGAATTGTCCTCTAGATCGAAGTAAATACCTCTAGATCTAGCAGAAAAGTAGCTAAATTGGCAACATTTAAACGTAAGCTATGGTGTACGGTATGGAGACGGTGGCATTGACAAAAAGACAGGAGGCAAAGTTGAAGATGCTGCAAATATCGTTGGGAGTGACAAGGATGGACATACTTATAAATGAGTATATTAGAGGGACAGCACATGTACGAGTCGGCTCGGGGACAAAGCGAGAGAGGCGAGATTGAGGTGGTTCGGACATGTGCAGAGGAGGGATGTGGAATATGTTGGGAGAAGGATGCTTGGGATGGAGCTACCAGGCAAAACTAAAAGAGGAAAGCCAAAGAGGAGGTTCATGGATGCAGTGAGGGAGGACATGCGGGTGGTTGGTGTGACGGAGGAAGATACAGGGGACAGGGTGAGATGGAGACGAGTGATCTGCTGTGGTGACCCCCTAAGAGGAACAGCTGAAAGAAGACGACCACCAACAACACTACAACTACCATCACAGCTACCATAACTACCACCACCACAACTTATCATCACCATGACTACCACCACTACAGCTACCACGACTACCACCAGATAACATATCATATGAAAATGTGTTAAACCCTGGGAAAAACCTAATATAAAAGTATGGTACTAAAATTTAATTTTCGTAACAAGGTTGTCAATACAGTACTTTCCCCGTTATCAATGTACAATCAACGCTGAAGATTGCAGAGTAAACACCGTAGACTTCATCGACTTTTCTTTCAACTTCGTATAATCGACAGCCAATTTTTTTGTTATTTACTAAGAGATTAGTACTCAACCAGCGGGGGTGTGGGGGCGGTAGCCCCCACCCATAATACTAGGTTAGGTTAGGTAAGGTTGTTAGGTTAGGCTAATGTCTTTTCAAATCACTATGGGGGGGCTGTCTCAACATCGATCGATAGACCTAATGGGGAAAATAGGTTTTCCCGAGATTTCTAATTAATTACAAACACTATATATAGATGCAAATGAACATATTTGTTCTTGTAAAAAACACTCGGAAAATTTGTGGTATTAAAATAAAAAAAATCCACACAGCCCCACCATGCAAATGCTGTGGCCGACTCTGGCATGGCACCAAACAGTCCCCAGGTATGACTAATATAGTCCCCTGTGGCACCTATCCGCACCCCACCAGCCTCGGCAGTGCCATACCGAGACATTGCCAATAACAAGGCTATTTTGTATAGTAATGGCTGTTGGTCCACATTTGATGGAGTGCCTTTTAAAGCTATGGATAGACGACCAAACTCGTCGCCATACTCGTCTCCCATGCACACCCTCCCATCCATCAACATTTGCTCCAACATGCCTACCTTACCTTAGCCGCTTCTAACCGAACAGCCTCACGCAGGTTTTCAAACAAACTGAAAGATTGTGTTCTTTTATTTATAAATTGTAATGTAAAACTTGCAAAATAAACAAACCAAAACTTGGATGAACACAGTAAAAAGACAAGGCAACTCATCAAAAATACTATGTGAAAACAATGCTTAAGCAAAATAATAATTTATAAATAAAAGAACACAATCCACCACATAGGGTGTACATCACTACATGAGCAAGTTAATCTGTTTAATCTGTTAATATTTTGCTTAAGCGTTGTTTCCACATAGGGATTTTGATAAGTTGTTTTGTCTTTTTACTGTGTTCATCCAAGTTTTGGTTTGTTTATTTTGCAAGTTTTACATTATAGTAAGAATATATAGTAAAACTCGTTAGAAAAATTGAAACAATGGCACACCAAGCTTTCATCTATTCTCTCAAGACATCTTCAGGGTAATAATAAAAAGAACATGTTACTGGAGGACTGACTTAAATTATAGTTTAGGCAAGAAAACATTGAGAGGACAAGTTAAGTTGCATTGATATAGTCACACAGAATATTTTGGACCTCTCATATTTTTCATTGTGATTTTATTCTGGATTATAATTTAGTAGTGAAATTTCATATACAGTATTGTACATTAATTATGAAATTTTATGGGATGGATGTAGTGTCCGGGCATACGGTCGTCATGTTTACATAGGTCGAGTCGATAGCCGCGGTTAAGTTCGCGTCTATTTTGACGGCGATTTTTTTCTCGGTTATTTGCCCCCTGCTGGCAATATATATGATTATGTCATGGGGGGGTGAGGGGTGGCAAAGCCCCCCTCAACATATTATTGTATCCAACGGCAGTCAAAATAGACGGGAACATGATGGCAAGCGTCCGCCCCTGCTCTGCGTAATGTAAATAAGGCGGGCGGTACGCCCGAACTCTACATTCTACCCAATTTTATAAATAATTTATGTAAAGCAAATTCTATCCCAAATCAATCCCATTTATTATAATTGCATTAAAAATAACACAAGAGATCTAAATCATTTAATAAGGGACTACCTCAGAGTATCATAAAAGACAAGGGCAAGGTCACCAATCCATTATTTGCTTCACATGAAAATATAACAGCAGCTAGATTGTGATGTACAGTAGGTTAAGGGCGCCCAGACGGTAATTTCCGTGAAGGGGTGGCCATCATCAGAATATGTAATAGCAGATGCAGCAGATAGCAGAAAAGGCTAGGCACAGCAGAACGGGCCAACGACAGCAGAACGGGTGACAACAGACAGAGTACATCGACAACAGACAAGGAATTAACAATGAGGTAGGAGCGAGCTTGCTATGGTTGGTCAAACAAATTTATCTGTTTTGACTAAGATTTGTTTGGTATATTGATCATCTGTCCTTATGCAGATGTTTATGTGTTGAATATATATGGAGAGATATTGAGTGAGCTTGATGAGTATTCAGTATGAGGATATAGGTATTCCAATTGAGTTGGTAGGTAGTGAAATGTGAGCATAATTTGGCGGATGGTGATGAGTCTAGTTATTGAATATGACTTTATTCAGGTTGAAAGGTGGGATTCAAACGAGATGTGGACAGACGAGACAAAGCCATGGTGATGTTGGTTGAGGTTGAAAGGTGGGATTCCAACAGATGTGAGCAAATCAAGGTGACAACGGAACTATAGATGGACAGACATCAACAACTGCCACAGCATCAATGAGACTATCAACAGTGAAGATCGACTGAGTGATGGACACATCAACGGCGACAGAGAGACATCAACATTAGCAGTGAGGCACCATTGCAGCAGACAACAGCGACGATTCGGTGAGCAAAGCTATATTGTTGTATGGGAAAAACAGGTCAGTCAGTCAATCTACCTAACTTCATTAATAAGTCAAGGGGAACAAGAGGCCCCTAAGAAAAGGAAAGAAAGAGGATAGAAAACAGTGTGCCCATCAGAGTAGGCCACCCTTCATTCACTCTTTGATATATTCCAAATCAGTGCATCAACTTTATGATTGACATTTGACTTTACAATTACAGTATAGATCTGTATTAATGGAATTATGAAAGCTAAACAAATAATTAACAGATTAAATTTAAATAATTAACCAATGAAACTAATTATAACTAGTTAAATTAGATCGTAAAGTCTAAAATTATACCAAATTCCTGTAAAGTGCTTATCATATTGTTAATGCAATTACTGATAATACTATTTAAGACTTGGGCAAACACTGGAGAATATTGGTTAAGAGTTTATATTTAATCTTCTAACAGGATTTCTTGTAGAAATTATGTGATATATGAAAACATTTATTTTATCACACTACAAACAAAACTATGCCACCTGTAGAACAAATTTATCAAAGACTTAATATCGGTTATCAATACAGTATTTACCTATACAAATGGACCTTTTAAGTAAAGCATTAGGACTGCTATTATTCTAAAGACACTAGTCATAATTATAAAGTTATATCCGTTGTACGAATAGGCTTGAATACCATTGAAGTAGTCATAAGGAAATAATCCAATTTACAGTACAACAATTTACGCTTTTGAATATTTATCATTAGGCATGTAGGCTTGTCGTTAAGTATTGCAACAACTTATAAATAAAATTAAAGTCCTTAGGCATGGGTAACTGAGTTTGACTAGTCAAACTCAACTGAAATGAGCTCCAAGGAGGTCAAGGTCGCCCTGTGCGGTGTTGCCACTTTTCTACCAAAAAAAAACTTTTAGAAAACGGGAAACCAAGGAAAGCCACATTTAGAAGGGAAACTTTAAATAAATGTAAAAGACGTTTTTATGTCTGGAAGGGTTATTGGTATTCTTGTATAAAAGTTACAGAAACGAAATAATAGGTAGGCTATATTTGTATATACCTATTTACATTGTACAGCATCTCCCTTGCCTGGCTATGAAGATGAGAGTAACTTTTGCGAATTTGTCCTTCCATGGTGGTCGCGCTATGAATGAGGGTTAGTGACCGTCTGACCTGGATGATGTTGTTGTCGTAGTTTGAGGCCATTTAAAGCGTTGCCATTACTCGTATCCAGCTCTCTCTCTCTCTCTCTTTTGATGGGATTACATTGTGCTATATTGCATTTTGGAGATTGTGTATGTATGTGTGTGTATCTGTAGGGGTGTGTGTACAAAGGAGTACAAAGGAAATCAAGCAACAACAGATGTAGTGACCCTTCTAGGCTGCTTGTGTGAGTGCGTGCATACCCAACAGAACCGTATTGACATTACTTGGCAACGTCGCATATCCTACCATTCCTTAAATCTATTTATAGCTGTCCCCAGAAAAATGGCAGCATGTTCTAAATAGCGTGCCATATGTTGTATAAATTCCTTCTATATATCCTTAAAATGATATGTTTCTGAACACCACATAACCTTTAAAAATTGTAATATAATATATATAGTCATAAAAGCTAAAATTAATTTGTTAATAGCCTGAAAAACTAACATTTGTTGTTAAAGCTTTGAATATTTGATAACACCACACAGGGCGAGGGACTCCACCTTGTAGCTCATTTCATAGGAGGATGACTATAGTAACTGTGTGAAACTCCCTAGAGGGAGGAGCACTTTCCCTTCCTCAGGCAGACCCCCCCCCCCCCTCATGTGTGTGTGTGTGAGAGGGGGGGGGGGGGGTACTTGTATCAGAGTCTACTAGGATACAGAATTTGGACAACTGGTGTCACTTCATATTTGAACTAGGCATCTCGTGATTGGCCGAGACCGGGTCACGTGACATACAGGCGCCATTATCCACGGCCTTCTATGTACTTTTTTTTTTTTTTTTTTTTTTTTTAAGAGACAATGAACGGAGGAAGGAAAAACACAGATAAAACAAAAAGGTCCATGTGCCTAAAGGCATCCTCCATTCATAAAATGTTTGTAACAACTGGATTTAAACATTTGTAGATTGTAAGTTTGTGGAAAGCAATTCGAGGGAAGTGAATTCCAAAGAGTAGTAGCTCTGGGGATAAATGAATTCTGATAAGCAGAAGTTCTGCATTGTGGAGAAGAAAGTGTAAATTCATAGGCGCTCTCAGCTGCCCTAGTTCTACGGGGAAAGATGTGGAGAGGCGGCACAATTGAAGCAAGTTCCTCGGAACAATTGCTGTGAAAATATCTGTAGAATAATGCAAGGGATGCAACGTTTCTTCGTATGGATAATGTAGGAAGGTCCTGTGTGATTGCAGGGTTATTGATTAATCTAATAGCTTTACTATACATGTATATAGAAGGTCCTGCATTATCCCAGTATGACTCCATCCTTCCACCTCTCTCTCGGTCTACCTATCCCTCTCTGTCTTTCCACTTCACTCTCGTACACTCTCTTAGTCAGTGATCATCGACATCCTTATCGTTATATTCTGGCAGCGATTAAACGGTTTTATTCAGCTTAGGAAGGATATCTAAATTATCTACCCGTTAAAAGATTACAGACTATCTCAATTCATCCCTTTAGCTACCATACATCCTTCCTAAGGTTCATAAAATCGTCTAAATACAGCTAAAATAGAACACAAAAAGATGTCGCTGGTACTGTAAGGGTTAGGCATCTGAATCCCACTGCCCAATCCTCTGACAGCCTCAAGAAAGCACACACTGCGATGGGTAGGCCTACTCATTATATTGATGTTTGGTGTCTGTATGCTTCATTGTGCATCTTGGGGTTATTCTAATCATGCAGGGATGGCAAAACTACTTCAAAGATTTCCTAGAGACCCAATTTGATGAAAGGCTTAGAAAATATAGTTACCGATAGCTTTATTTTGCAAGCTCAATTTCAAGCTTAATCATTATTAGTTTAATTTTAATGTACCAAGGTTAAGAGTTAGTACCGTACTATTGGTAGTTAGTGATAGATCTTTTAGACTTTATGCATTGGTTATATAATACAGAAGGTAGATTGGCATTACTGGTCATATTATGAAAGATAGAATATGCATGTAGCTTGAATATACTTTATGCAGATGGAGGTCAATATAAAATTAACTTTCTTGAAGAAGACGAATAGTTTCAATTTTATAGGTAAAATATACTATTTAAAAGAAATTGTATGGAGTTAAACATCAAAAGCGTATTTCGTATATTTCTAATTGGCCCAAATTTATGTGTGTTTGTGTGTGTGTTTTCGTTGGAAGTATGGCAAAATATGGACGAATCTTGGACCTTTTAATCCATATAGATTATAGATTAACAAACAAAGCCTCAGGTACTGGGAGGGGTAGCCTTTTGAATGTCTTGAGTAGGTTCGTTTTAAAATAAAGTACATCTAACACATCGTAGGGAGAGGGGGTCAGATGCCAGTTGGACTAGATAGTAGTCCGTCAGGCGCCTGGCCCAGGGAGCTGGTCATGTTGTGAAAGGTCATGTCTGGAAGTAAGATGGGCCGGCCACAATGCCGGTGTAGCGTCATATTCTTCCCGTGCAATTGTGACAGGTTAAAACAGCCCATATGTCTATCATTTGAACCAAAATAAGTTAAATCACGACTATATTTCGATATATCATTAGCGAGCCTAACCTACCACTACTTATAATAATACTAATGCAGAAAATAACTTTAAATACCAATAATTTGTTGGGATGAAAATAGAATCTACTTATAGAAGGAAAATAAACACCATGTGAGGAAGAGCACTTTATTGACAATGTTTCGCATATAGCTTCATCAGGCCAATTGGCCTGATGAAGCTATATGCGAATTTTCGGAACGTTGTCAGTAAAGTGTTCTTCCTCACATGGTGTTTATTTTCATTCTGTCTACTTTTCAAAGTATATTTTTATCTACTTATAGAAGGCAATGTCTCCCAGGGCGCCATGGCCGCTGCAGCCGCTATACCTTGACATTACCTCTAACCACGATTTTATTTCAATGGATGTTTACTTAATGTTATTGTATTTACTAACTTAACCTAACTAACCTAACCTATTGCAATAACATTAAGTACAAATATATCGAAATACAGTCGTGATTTAACGGATGTTAATTTTGGTTCAAATTATAGGCATATGGGCTGCTTTAACCTGTCACAATTGCACGGGGAAGAATATCACACTACACCGGCTCACCTTACTTCCAGACATGACCCTTAACAGCATATTGATTGACTATAGAATTGATTAATTACAAGATTTCTTTTTTTATACAGTACGCATATATACAGTATATATATATATATATATATATATATATATATATATATATATATATATATATTGTATATATATACTGCATACTCTATATATATATACGTACTGTGTAACAATTGTTTGTTTTTCTAATTAGTCAATGGTTACCCAAAAACATTCGTTTTCTATGATAAGTTGAACAAAGAGAACGTATATTTGTGATGGGTATCTTGTATAGATATATTTAATATAAAACTTTAGATATCGAAATATCTAATATTTAGGCCTAGTAAATTTTTAATAACTGAGGACAATATGAACATATTTGTATAAAGGGCATTTTATTAAATGATATTTGTTTTCACTAGACTGAAATTGATAGTCTATTTGACAAATAGTATTTGTTGTCTTTACAACTCGACAATTGGCATACCAGTTTCTGTTTGACGCTCCTCTTACAAGGAGGTTGTTAATAGCGTTCTTCAAAAAACTGCATACTTTAAGTTAGCATTATATTAACATTATATATTAGTTATATTACATTATTGTTTGAACTCTCTTCAAAAATGAGTGATATCAAAATACTGAAGGAATACCACCCTCGCTTGAAGGGTTTGCGTTGCTTATATGTCCCACATATTGTCAAGCTTCTGAATTCAACTTTTCTTGGCGACCAATGGTCAGTTATAAAAAAGGAGGAATTAAATACGGTTTCTCTAACTCCCGGCACTGGTATTCTTCTCTTTGCATCATACAACCCTCGTTCTTCTCCATGGGCTCCTGGATTACCCTTCACTGGCATCTTACATTGTTACGCTCTGTGGCGCTGCACTGATGGTAGGCTCGTTCAATACGATTCCGCTCAATCAAAAATATATGATATTGTTATATTGGCAGCAGAGAGGATGGGTGAGGTCAAAATCTATCAACAAACTGATGGTCGCAGGCAGTGGTATGGTGTAGGCAGTTGTTCCTACCACTGCGTGAGTTTCATGCACTATGCCACCACTCACATGTTTCTCCCATCAAGCCGTTTGTTGAGTTCATTCTTTAAATACTTTGGGAGGTCTGATGTTGCAATAATTCGATATGTTATAAGAATGTTCAAAAGGTTTAATGTGGACTGTGATTTCTATAAGGAGGGTTTACCGAAATTCCAATTGGTTGCCGGGGTTTGACATTATCTAAGGCTTCTAAGCAACTCTATACGAAGGCAGTCCTCTTTCCAACCCATTCCATCCTGCCTCACAGTTTGGGGACCAAGCTAAAATGTTATGCTTACAAATGGTTTTGATTGTTTTGACCATTTTCGCAATTTATTTTTTAGCAAAAGTAAATGCCTCCCCAGACCCCCTTCAAACTAAAGAAAACGCTCCCCAGATACCCCTTCGAGCTAAATGTATACATTTGTCAGTAGAAAATTGCCCAAGCCGAAGGCCGGTTTCCCCTAATTGACAAGGTCGCTATCGCTCGTCCAGACAAAAGTCGACACCTGAATAGGGTGAAGCGTCTTACAATGACCAAACTAATGGGGTGAAGCGTCTTAAAATCGCCATAATATCTGAGCGAAATAGGGATGGTCCAAAAATACCACCCACAAATAGTATAGGGTGAACACTTTCACATACTGTATATCCTGGCACTTATTAGGCGATTATATCCAGATTCGGAAGAGTCTATGGGTGTTAAAGGGTTAATTTGAGATTCTATTTCTAAATTTATTTTTTAGATTAAGTATAATCGCATAATTTTAGCAAGAATATTATGAGAACAAAAAACATGTGATAGAAATTGGATTAATTTTATTGTTCAAGATTATGGTCTACTATATTAACCCCTTGAGGATTTTAACACGTTGTAATAGTTTATAGGCTACTGTTTATTATTAGACGATTTTATTCAGATTAGGAAGCGTGTATGGAAGTCAGAGAGTTAATTGAGATAGTCTTCACCCTTGTATTCCCACTATTCCCTTCCTAAGCTGTATTAAATTGTCTAATGATAGCCAGAATAAACTCTCAAAATGTGTCGTTAACCTCAAGATATCGTAAGTGACAGGAAGTATATCAGGCATTAAGGTTGATTCTACGCTATAGAATGTAACAAACACTTACATGAGTAATGGCTGGTTTATCTGTTCAAATTACTACACTTAATTAATTGAAACGCTTTTTAATAATGTGCGTCACTTTTATTACATTTGAATACACAATTTTTACATTGTAGTTAGTCAGGCGATAGTATGGAGATTTGGTATGACAGAGGAGTTAGCTATCGTCTCGGTTACGTTCCTATGATGATAAAAATATCCTTAGCAACGGGGTTGACGGGAATCATGTCTGCATGGTCACCGTAGCCCCCCCGGCAAGTGAGAGTCGACACCAGACCCACCAGATAGAACTTCCTGGTAATAGAACTCTCTACCACAAAAGGGCCGCCATTATAATAATTATAGGTATGTTCGCAAGCCTTGACACTACTGATACACAATGGGTTAATGTTCCCGTAGGAAGCATTGTAGGATCCTGGACAGAGGCGGTCGGCATCCCGAGCCTCAGGGCTGCAGAACAATGAGCAGTTGATGAAAAAGGCTTGGCTTTGGTGCAATCCTTGGGGTGATGGCACTGAAAATAAGTTGAGAGTTGTTTAGTACGTACTCTAAAGGGGGTGGGAAGTAACTCAATTTAATGTTGCATCTGTAGTGATTGGGTACACAAGAGATGTAGTGGAGCTAGAGGACCTTTGACAAGAATCATTGACTTTGAATGTGCAGTGTGCGAGGGAGATCTTGTATTTAATGACATAGATTTCCATTGGGTTTAACTACTCAAGCTTGCAATGGGGCATTCAAGATCTTATCACTATGCTTAATTAATCCCTTTGCTCTCATAAAGGTTAAATATTCTTTATCACGTCGTGGCAGACTTGATTAAAGCATGGATTCTCGTCCTGAATGTCGGTGGTTCAAGTCCCGGCTGAGAGTAAAAGCATTTCGTAGCGCACATGTATTTGTGAGATATATTATATAGATAGATAGATAGATAGCTAGATAGGTAGATAGGTAGATAATATTAAAACATTAAGAATTGGTTCATTTCGAGCCGGCAGCCATAGAGGCTAAATATACAGTACACAATTCGTTAACCTAACACATTTTAAGTAGCCAACAAGTTGACTTTGGCTGTCACAAGAGCACCTACATAAACCCAGAAGGAATAGGATGTGAGCAGGGAATCAGGTAGAACCCAGAGGTAGTGCATCCAAAGCCAGGAAAGTTTTAGACAGAAACCTCACCACAGGTAGTTGGATTCGAACCCGAGCTACCTGAGCCAAGCAATTATAGTACAGTGACTCCGTGTGCTCGGCCACTGTGGCCATGTGTGTGTGTGTGCCAAAAAAAATATATATATACATATATATATCAATTTATGGACTTGCTTCGACCAAATGTAGGCGGCCAGTAAGAGAAGAATCCCGAGTGCCTGGCATCCGGCCAGAGATCATCTAGAGCATAGCCAAGGTCAACCATCGGGTCTTTGCTCAGGCACACTGGCCACACCTTATCTGGGAGAGTACATAACCCATAATATTAGTAATGATAATAATACAGTACAAGTTTTGGCTTTGCATTGTGGAGAGAAAGCTCCATACCCATTTCTGCGAATTGTATTGTTTCTTTTATGTGACTGTTAAAAGTTATCTTTAAATATTTTAGACTTTTCTATATTATTGATATAACTAGTGATGTCACTATTTTATAAGAAATTACACTTATTGGGACTTAAACAATCTTCAGATTAGTCAGGCAGCTTATTGTTTCATACCAACATCTACCAGGGTCTTTGAGGATGGACGCCTATCAATCTACAACGGCAATAGTTTGATGTGCGATTCCTGGTGATGTTGGTGGTCTCCCGGCCTGCTTAAAGTTGAGAAGGTGGCAGTTGTTCCAGTTCGCAAGACAGAAGTGCTGATGAGACATGCAGCTTTACTGCTCAGAGAAGTAGCAGTGGCCGACAGACTGACACATAAATGAGGGCTATTCCAGTTGTAAAATCCGAAATGAGGGTATGTCACGCAGAATCCAGAGGCCCCACTAGTCCTTGGTTTGAATCAGGATTCTATAAATATTTTGTTAAGCACAGCAGGAGCTATAACTGAAGTCTACAACTTTCGTTCCTACTAGGTAGTCACAACAGCTTGGTTGGATA
This sequence comes from Paralithodes platypus, assembly GCA_032716605.1. NCBI lineage: Eukaryota > Metazoa > Arthropoda > Malacostraca > Decapoda > Lithodidae > Paralithodes > Paralithodes platypus. The sequence continues at coordinate 31,223,226 of CM064484.1, read as the reverse complement.
TTCCAGGGTGATGCCTTGCACATATGATATGATTATGGCTAATTTAGATAAGTGGACTGTATATTTGATATTGAATAAATATTAACCATATAGAAATATAATTACCTTTTGATGAACTCAGCTGGTGATTGGAGGATGGCGGAAAATAGGCTAGATAACTGGAAGTGGTTAGTAAACAAAGTATGAAAAGAGGCTACAATAGGCTAGGATAGGCTAGATATTTACGTTAAGTTGTGCTAATTAACAAAGATGATGATGTAGTGACTATATGGAATATGAGATGAAAAGTGAAGCAAAAACACCTGTTGTAATAACTAGAAGAAAGAAGGCTTAGCGTGTGTAGCTGGGACGGAGGTTGGTTGGAGAGTGAGCGAGCGCGTTATGTTCGTCTCTGTCGTGACATACCGCGCACGCGCATAACATATGGAAAATGTATCCCATCTTCTTTACAATGAGATACTCATAAACAATCTTAAATAATACACACATATATATATATATGGGAATTATAATCCTACAATACTTTCCCATATACTATTATAGAATAATATATTCTACCCAATCCTGGAACGTTCGACCAAGGTTATGGAAGCGTTCAACTTAAGACTACGGAAAGATACGTAACGCTACATCAACCCAGATTACGTAACATCGAGACTGTTCATACTAGTTTGAGTACACTAAGTATGGACATATTCCCACCAACAGAAAATATACAAAATTTACATGATTAGATTTGCCCGGAGGCAATCTTATCCCGCCAAGCTTGGGAGGATATCTGGGCTGCCTGTCGACGTGGGCGTTCGCCAGACGCGTCAACAGGCTGCGCCGAAGTAGCAGCCAGAGAGGGGACTTCAATGGATAACTGATCCGAGGGGGTGTCCTTGCGATCGAGGTCACCCTCAAGAGGATATAGTCGGACTGTTGGCCGTGTGATTACTCCAGTCCTGGTGCGAACCTTTGCTACCCGAACCTCACCATCACGACCTGGTATTAACTCCTCTATCCGACCCAATTTCCAAAATGCGCGCGGGCCCTCCTCATGGATGGTTACCACGTCCCCTACCCTAGGCCAATGACCTTTTAATGGTGTTAGTTTATTCCTTTGCGCTTCCCTTAAAGTCAACAGATATTCTGTTGACCAGCGATGCCAAATATCTCGCGATAATTTACGAATATATTTGTAGCGGGCCGATATCACTTCCTTACTTATGTAGTCTGGATCTTCCATAGTATCCTCGTCATGCTCTTCTGGAAGATCCCGCAGTCTGTATCCACGTACCAGTACTGAGGGTGTGATTGGGGTAAGGTCTTCCAAATCACCAGAAGCATAGTATAGAGGGCGATCATTTACGGTGGCTTCAATCTCCAAGAGAATGGTGTTGAGTTCCTCAATCGAGATGAGAGCTCTACCCAACACCTTCTTCAGACCCGCCTTCACGATGCCTATGGCTCTCTCCCATATGGCGCCAAACCAAGGCGCTCTGGCGGGAATGAAACGCCATTCGCATTTTACATCCGCTAGGCAGGTCTGAATCTTAGGATTGTTGCTCACTTCTTTGAAATATGTAGATGCCCCTATGAAAGTCTTTGCATTGTCACTCAGCATGATACGTGGATATCCCTGTCTACTGCAGAATCTTCGGAAGGCATGTAGGAAGCCATCACAAGTGAGGTTGGTGACCAGTTCCAGGTGAATTGCCCTGGTAACAGCACAAGTGAAAAGTATCATGTACACCTTAAGATTGGGTGAATCTTTCACAGGGATTGCTCCACTGTAGTCAACCCCGGTAACTTTGTAAGGGTCACCTGGGGTAGTTCGCAGGTTTGGTAAGGGAGGAATTCCGACGGGATCATAATGTGTTCCCTGTACTCTTCTACACTTTAAGCATTTGCGGAGGACTTTCTTGACCACCTGCCTGATTCTAGGCACCCACCATCGTTGTCTTACATAGGTGACTATATGACCAACCCCATAATGACAACAGAGTCGGTGACACCTATCGATGATAAGATGGGTGAAGGGATGATTGGGGGGCAGTAGTATTGGATACTTACTTGCCTCAGAGAGGGCTGCCAATCGTAATCTGCCTCCGCAATGTATCAAGTCCCCCTTCAAGTGTAAGCCCAATTGGTTGATCAGGTTATTCCTAGACTTTGTTCCCTTAACCAGTAATTTATATTCCTGCGTATATATTTCTTGTTGACAGAGCTTATGTAATAATTGATCTGCAATTCTGATCTCCTTCACATTGAGGTAAGCACTACCTGTGGACGGTGTGCCTTTAATTTTTGCTTTTACATTTTCTACAAATCGTATCACCCATGCTGTAACACGTTGTAACTTTTCATAGCTGCTGAATCTATCCCACTCCCATAACCGTGTGTCTTCGTCAGGCACCGAGTCAATTACCGGTGCCACAATAGCAGTGTGTTGCTCGCTCAAATCTATATTTTCTGGCCATTCGTTGGGATCATTAAGCCAGCATGGGCCATTCCACCACAACGCAGAAGATTTGAGAAATTTAGCAGATACACCACGAGTAATGCAATCACTTGGATTCTCTTTGGTAGACACATACCGGAACTGTGCGGTCGGGAGCAGGTTACGAATTTCGTCGACACGGTTGGTGACGTACACTGGTAGCTTCTTACGGCTATGTAACCAGTAGAGCGTAATTTGGCTGTCACTCCATACAACAATCTCTGAGACATTTAGCAAATTTTTAAAGGTTTCCTCTACAAAGTGAACGAGTCTAGCAGCCAACAGAACTGCAGTCAGCTCTAATTTTGGGATGGAAAGGGATTTGATCGGGGCGACTTTCGCCTTCGCTATGACGAGACGGCTGCCACTTGTGTCAACAAAGTATATGGCGGTGCCGTACGCGACCTTGCTAGCGTCTGAGAAGGCATGAATGGAAACAGGATGGTCCATGACAACTCTCCGAGGAAAATTAAAACCCTTACAGAGACGAAGATCCGAAATAATGTCATCCCACTCCTGAACCAGATCGCCAGTCAAAACTTCATCCCATCCTAATTTTATCCTCCATAATTGCTGAAGGAATAATCTCGATTTGATCGACACCGGTAGAACTATCCCCAAGGGGTCAAACAGTTTAGCTGTCATACTCAAGCAAATTCGTTTTGTAATCTGCGAATATTGCGCGTACTGAACGCCGAATGAGAGGGTATCGGTGTCCGTATTCCAAAACAACCCTAGCACTCTAACATGTTCCTGCTGTACAGCCGCCACCCCATCCCGTTGGAGTACAGTCCGCAAAACAGAATTATTAGTCGCCCATTCACGCAAATGTAGATGGGCGTCATTCATAATCTCTCGGACTACAGCGTAGGTATCAACCAGGAAATCTTCTTCATTTCCTGTACCCAGTAAATTGTCTATATACAACCCTGACCGAATCTGATGAATAATCTGCGGATCTGCACTGACATAAGACAAATGTTTCAAAATGGTGGCGTTTAAAAGGAATTGGGAACAAGTCGCTCCAAATAAAACTGCCCGGAACCGGTAACAAATCAGGGGAGAATTCAGTTGCCTCGGATACTTGGGCCACATAAATCGCGTATAGTCCTGGTCGTCTTCATGGAGTCTTAACATGAGAAATGCCTTCTCAATATCAGACACCCAGGCATACTTACCGAGTCGAAACCGAAGCAAAACCTGCGCCAAATCTGGCACCAGTGAGGGTCCAGTGTACAGGCAGTCATTAAGACTAGGATGACGTTCACTCATCTTGGCGGAACAGTCGAAGACAATACGCACTGGCGTAGTTTTGCTCTCCTTGACTACACCATGATGAGCCAAGTAATGCCCGGTATCCGATTTATCAAAAGGCACCTCTTCGATAAAACCCCGGGACACCTGTTCCTTTATGACTTTTGAGTATTCCTCGCAAAAGTCAGGTTCCTTGAGGAATCTTTTCTGAAGTCCCCGAAGACGGCCTATGGCCAAGCTGATCCTTGGAATTGTTCCAGGGCAGTCTCACTTTATACTGTTGGCTGTCGGGATCGTAGGTAACGGTATCCTCGTACGACGATAGTGCTTGACGCTCAACCAGTGAATATTCCTTAGGGGTTATCCCGATATGATCTAATTCCCACAAAACATTTAAGTCATTTTTGCATGGTGGAATATTGCCAGTGGATATGTATTCGTCCATTGGTGTTACTGCTACTTTCAATACAGTAATTACTTCTGTGCTGGAGCTTGTAGGCTGTGTCACATATGAACCACTGATGGCGTACCCGTACTTGGTAGGAAGCAGAATTAGGCTACCTGACCTTTTATACCCAGGTCGCACTATATCGTAGTAATGATCCGCTCCGATGAGCAGCTCCAGCTGATCTGTGTCCGTTGCGTGAGGATCGGCTAATTTTATGCCTTTACTTTGTAAACTAACCAGTTTAGACTTTAGGTCAATTTCACCTTTATGGTCTGGCAATTCATCAACCACTATTGCGTCTAGATGATGAAATTTACCTCTGTGTTTGTATTGCAGTGCCACAACTTTATATTCCCTAGAGGCCTGTTTCCCGGTAAATCCGTGAAGACATAACTCCTCAGTTCCTTTAGAAATGTAGGAAAGGGAGGATAGAACAGAAGACTTCACAAAGGTCCTCTGAGAACATTGGTCAAGTAGCGATCTGATTTTAACACAATTATTATCCTTACCCTTTACCGGCAGCTGTACGGTGGGCAAGATTACTGTATTTTTACCTGTGGCAACGGACATTGTAGTTGAAGTAGCAGCAGTATGCTCTCTCTTGGTGTTATCCTCCGCTGGTCTACTTTCTTTCCCTTGTTTTTGTGTACACAGGGAATGAAAGTGTTTGCCCTTACAAAACTTGCAGCTTCTTATGTTAGGATTAGTACAACCCGAATGGCCATGGTCTTTTGACAAGCACCCAGTGCAGAGACGTAGTTGACGGGCTCTTTTAACTTTAAGAGGCCCTGTCTTATACTTCATACACTTGTACCATAAATGATTGGTGCCACTACACAGAACACAGTTGAATTTCCTGTACTCACTCTGGGCGGTAAATGTTGCCGTAGCCATGGGTGTACCCCCTACTCTGTCTTGACCCGCCATATTGTACACTTCAGCCTGGAGGCAATGAGTGAATTTCTTATAATCCAGGCTCGAGTCTCCCATTTCCCGTTTTATGGTTTCTTTTAGTGGTGATGGTAACTTATTGACAAGAGTCACCACACAAAATTCCTCCAGACAAATACCATGGCTAATGATTGACCTCATCACACTCTCTGTATTGGCATAGAAGTCCTTCAGGTCAGCTGTTTGGTGTTTGGGTGACACTAATTGATTGAATTTGGTAACATAAGCTGCCTTGATTCGATCTGGATGCCCATATGTCTCTTGCAGGAGCTCAATTGCTGGGGCATAGCTTGCACTTTCGATTATGAATCCTTCGACTAGCTTATGTGCATCACCCTGAAGCTGACCCTTTAGATAGGTGAAGCGTTGTATATCTGTTAGGTCGGGATTGTCATGGATGGTACACTTGAACATCTCCCAAAATCCCGACCACATGGTGGCATCACCTTCAAATTTTGAGAGAGTAAGATGGGGTAATTTGACTGCGGATTTCTTTGGCTCTTTCCTGACCTCCTTCTTGACCTCTGTAATCAGGATCCCCTTCAGTGTGGCAACGATTACTTGTATGCCCTCCATATATAGGGTATCCTCTCTGATCACCTCGATATACTCGGCGTCCTCGCAAGTGTCGGCCAGGTCCTCCTGTGTGACCTCATACTTGTCAAGTTGCTTTTGAATACTGAGCAACCTGGCCTCCACCTCCACTCTAGACGCCGAATCAAGGAATTCGTCAATATCAGAGGTCAAGACCGTCAAAGAGCCCTTAAGTCCAGCCCGACGCTTTTGTACACTTTTAGCCATGATTATAGAGGAAGGAATTCTAATTACGTTAAATCAAACTAATAATGCCAGACCGAATAAGTTGCGGCTAACAATACAGTACTCCGAGAAATCAAATTAAATCGTGAGCCGAAAATAAAACACCCTCACAAAAATGCGGAATAAGAATTGTGCGCTATGTAGACAAGCAATCTGGAGCTTTTCAATTTAACTCCTTACGTAATAGTTATGAAATTATAGATTCATTACGCAATAAGTTAAGAAAAGTCGGGAGGGAAATTTAGTACAATACAGTATAGGCCAAAAGTCTCCAGATGTCAAAAAGAGCAGTACCGTTTAAAGTTATAATAAAGTAAAAAAGAGTGTGAGCCTATAGGGTAATTGAAACAGGCTAAACTCACTGGGTACCGCTAATTCTATATTATTAATTTAATAAATGTGAAAATTGTACACAAGAAAAATTCATCTCAAGAAGTCACAAGGAAAAAAAGGTTTGAGTTGGATTAACACACACTCAGCCTATCAGCTATCATAGTACCCCGCCTCCAGGGCACACGACGAGAGAATAATTTAGAATGACATGTGAATTTATAAAGAAGTTATTGGACAGTATAAATTTGATATAGAATTGAATAACCTTACCTTTTGAAATTATTATACAATACAGTATGGATGATTTTAATCTTAGTGCCAATCAAGTGTTATATAATTTGGGCCTAAAGGTTTTACAATCAAAATTTAATTAATATACTGTACCGATTTGAAGGCTTATTATTCCAGGCTATACTGATTGTGTTGATCAACTCTAACGTCATGGTGGGCAAACATCTCGTCGTATGACCTGGCAACCATGGCAAATTCGTCTTGCATAAAGCACCGACGACAGGTGGCCAAGATCTCCGAATAGAGACGCTTTGATGCCTCGTGCGTGAGGTGTACCCCGTCGGGACTGAAGTCAGCCTCAGAGGTATTCATCGACTGATAGCGCTCCCGGGTGAAGGGGATATGGCGCTTTAGCCATCGGTTAACCGCATTTCTTATGCGATTAAACTCGTCCGTAGAGACCCCTCGTGGAGCCTGTCGCTTCTCTACCCCAATCACCCGGACTTCTCCTCCCGAGAGCCGCACCACCTCCTCAGCTAGGACCTCAATCCCCTCCGCAATCCCTCTCGGACTGACCCCGCTCCTTATTTAGTTTCCTCCTATCACCAAGAAGGTCAAGTCGGGCTTCAGCACTAAAAACTGACCCCAGGCTACTGTTGATCTCAAGGTGCTGACGCGGGCACCTGGGGCGGCCAGAGGAGTCACGGAAAAGAAAGGCCTGTGGACGGCTTGGTCCACGTACAAATCCCTGACGTAGGAGTGGCCCAAAATTGCCACCTTCCTAATTGGGCCTGGGTACGCAGGCCTATCAACCACCGCAGGATAATCTTCCCCTACCCCACCACCCGCGGCACCATGACGCCAAAAGCCCTGGGCCATGAGGGATAGACGCAAATACGGCACAAACAAATATATAACCACGTAGGCTAGGCCACCACCAACACAAAAAGGGGGGGGGCAAACTAGTGAAAGGTCGAAGGACCAATTATATGGCTAATTTAGATAAGTGGACTGTATATTTGATATTGAATAAATATTAACCATATAGAAATATAATTACCTTTTGATGAACTCAGCTGGTGATTGGAGGATGGCGGAAAATAGGCTAGATAACTGGAAGTGGTTAGTAAACAATATGAAAAGAGGCTACAATAGGCTAGGATAGGCTAGATATTTACGTTAAGTTGTGCTAATTAACAAAGATGATGATGTAGTGACTATATGGAATATGAGATGAAAAGTGAAGCAAAAACACCTGTTGTAATAACTAGAAGAAAGAAGGCTTAGCGTGTGTAGCTGGGACGGAGGTTGGTTGGAGAGTGAGCGAGCGCGTTATGTTCGTCTCTGTCGTGACATACCGCGCACGCGCATAACATATGGAAAATGTATCCCATCTTCTTTACAATGAGATACTCATAAACAATCTTAAATAATACACACATATATATATATATGGGAATTATAATCCTACAATACTTTCCCATATACTATTATAGAATAATATATTCTACCCAATCCTGGAACGTTCGACCAAGGTTATGGAAGCGTTCAACTTAAGACTACGGAAAGATACGTAACGCTACATCAACCCAGATTACGTAACATCGAGACTGTTCATACTAGTTTGAGTACACTAAGTATGGACAATGATATAAAACACCTATCTTCTGATCTTTCTATCTCTAATTGGGGCAGATTAAACATTGTTACTTCAATGCTTTAAAACTCAATTTCTCCATCTGTCTACTCGTCATCTTCTCTTAATATTTTTGGTGTCTCTTTTTCTTCGGATCTCTCTTGGAAAGATTATACTACCACTCTTGCTAATACAGCTTCTCAGAAGCTGGGTGTGCTCAACCGCCTCCAGAGGTTCTTTACCCCTGCGCAGCTTCTTGCTCTGTACAGGGGCACAGTGCGTCCATGTATTAAGTATTGTTCACACGTGTGGGGAGGATATTCTCACGCAGTACTACTAGACAAAGTAGAAAAGAATGCCTTCCAATTTTCTGAAGTCTCTCTCCTCACCGCAATGTTGCATATATCTCATTATTCTACCGCTATTACAATACTCAGTGTTCCTCAGAGCTCCATCAGTGTGTACCACCCCCTCTCTGTATAGCATGTAGCACCCGTCTTGCAACACAATCCCACCCCTACTCTGTACAACTCTCCAACCCAAGAGTGAAACGTTATTCTCGGTCTTTCTTCTATTCAACAGCTGAGCACTGGCACTCTCTCCCAGAATCAGTCTTTCCCTCTTCTTATGATTTAAATTGCTTCAAACTCCGTGTGTCCAGGCATTTTAGCTCGAACGTCCCTAGATTTTGGCCCTGTCATTCTTTCAACTCTGGGGGAGGCACTCGCTACAGGCAGTTCCGCCTTTTGTCTCCCTCACTCACATAGACAACAAAATTGTATCTAGAATAAAATAGAGAAAATATCTGTTCTGAAAGGGCTAAGCGATATTATTTCAATACTGTACAATGCATTTCTGAAATGATCTCTTGACCCTACAGGCTACAGATCTTTAATAGTAATGGTTGAGAGCTACTGGTTGAAATGGTCTACTGGTTGAGTTGTCCAGTCACCGGACCGGTACCGCCGTTGCTGAGGGTGTACAACTAATATAGGATTTTCACGATATTTAAATGTCGCGCGTGGCTTCAAAGAAAATAGATGGTGTTTGTTTATCGTTCAGAGTCCTCTCGTGGTAGATGAGCACACTACTACCAAACAGTATTACCAATCAAGCAAATTTACCGTTAGTTTTAGACATATATATTTCCATGTAGCAACAACAATTAACTATGTTAACATAAAATACAGTGAAATATCAGAAATATGGCGGTTTCGAAAAGTTATTTTTAGTAATGTTATCCATTTTAGAATAGTTTACCTATTCTATAGCATCTAGCGACTTAAAATAGCGAAACTTGTGAGCTTTGCTTGGTAACCCTGCTGTGACTGTCTGCGACCTTGGTGAGGTCTGCGACTCTGCAACTCTGCCGGGCAGAGTTGCCAAGTCCGCGACTTTGTCGCACAATTGGGCGACTTTTGGAGAGGATGTGCGACAAATTTCGAGGGGTTGCGCCTTGCTACTTTTTGGGCGACTTTGACTAGAATGTGCGACTTTTGGGGCGATTTTTGTATATTTCGTATTTTCGGCATAAAAATCAGTATTTTCGTTTACATTTTCATTAATTATTTATACATAAATGGGCCAATGGTATCAACATCATATCTATCTAATAAACATGAAATATAGCCTACCATGATGAGGATGAAAATAGGTATAGGCCTACATAAACTAGCTGCTAGTCGTGAGGCAGGGGACTATAGTCGAACAGGGAAAACTAAGTTTTTTGTGCTATGTGGAATTGGTCGATATTGGCTTGTTCTCTGATCTGGCTTCTTAAGACCGTGGGCGGGACTATACAGCAATTAGCATGCACCCGTTAAAGGTTGGGGGGACTTAGGGAGGGTCCAGAATTCATATTAATTTAAAACGGTACTAAATCCTACTTCAACGAGGGAGAGAGAGAGAGTTGCAAAGTATAGTTAATATCTCAATGACCTCGCTGGTCCATTTCGGGAGATGCTCGAAGTGGAAGGAGAGCTCGAGATTGCTTAGTAGTGCAGCAGAGAGAGAAAAATAAGAACATACGAAAACGGGAGTCTGCAGAGAGCCTAATTGTACCATCATGACAGATCCCTTTCACTCCCAACCCATCTCGAGAGAGAGAGATTGAATAGGCTACATTTCGTTTTAGAAAATATATAAATATAGGTAGGCCTATAGGTTAAGTATATATGACCACTTGCGAGTTTCAGGCTACAAGGAAGTTGGAGCCATAGCCATCAATATCAAACAGAAATACAATAATAATGTAGATTTCTAATGGATGAAAAGCATGTTGAATTGGGTTTTATGTATGCACAGAAGCACTACAACCGCAATTTAGGTGATAATTCTGTTGATTATCGATGTTTATGGCTCCAACTTCCTTATTGACTGAAACTCGCAAGTGATCAGTTATTGCCGTCAGTAAAAAATTAAAATAAAAAAATACAATAGGCTAATATTTGTTAAGAAAAAGTGGGGTGAAAATGGTAAAAAAAACGAAGGGGTCGGGGGTAGGAGGTACTTTCGACGGATTGGGCGACTTTTGGGCGACTTTTTGGATGGAATTGGGTGAGATGAGCTCATGCGGACCTGGCAACTCAGAGGGAAGGAAAAACCAGCTAGAGAGCTTGTCCATGATGGAGGATGGGGATCTAAATTGCTGTTTAAAGCAAGGACAGGATCCCTAGAGACGAATGAAAGAACAAGGAGATGGAACGGAATGGGACCGCAGTGTAATCAATGCGAAATAGGAGGAGACCCAATAGTCGAGGACATACAACACATAATAACGGAGTGTACAAGATATGATGAGGAGAGAGACGAGTTGGAGGGATACATGTGGAATAGAGTTGGGGAAATGGGGTGGGAGGAAGTAAAGCAGAGAGACGATAGAGGGGTAGGGGCACTGCTGGCAGTGGCGTAGCCAGGGTTTTCTCAGCAGGGGCACCTGGGGGGGCACCACTATCATGGGAGGGGCACCTGATACTCAGGGCCAGGTAGAGACTTCATTGGGCCCTGGTGCTGTGGGCCCCTATAAATTGATAGGCGAGTGAATTGATCCAATTCAGCTGGGGGGGGGGGATTTTTTTTTAAATTTCACTACTTAATAGACTCAATCTGAAGCCATATCTTTTTTTATAAATAGCACATCATCAAACAAATTATTCTAAGGAACTCCTCTTTGATTTTATCTTTAGCTTTGTCTATATGGTTAATCATTAGCCTATATTGTATTAAACTCAACTAACACTAACTCAATTTACATAACCAATTTGTTATATAAATACTGAAAACACACAATCCTCTCAGAGCTTTATTAAACACTTGTACTGTATATTTGTGGACAGAAATTTTGGAAATTAGAAGCTAATTCGCATAATTGAAACTGAACCAAAGAAATTTTGTGAGACATAATCAGAGGAATATCCTTTACATACAAAAATTACTACTGCATAGTCTAAGGATTATGCAGATCTCATTAACTAATACAGATTGATTGAAGTTAATGTAACAACAAAAAACACAAATCAAGGATGGAAAACAAAAGAAAACGAGCCTCCATCCGATAATTAAGGCGGTAACCATCATAATTTTATACTCCTTTACAAATGTTCACTGTTACTGCTGTTGGTGAAGTGATAATTTTAAATGGAGATACTTACTATCTTTAATAAATGTAATTGTTGTTTTAGGTGGTGGTGCCTTCTATCCAGGACTTTCTAGCTTCCTATTGAATACAAATTAACAATAACAAATTAGGTATACATGTAGGGCTGTGGTGTCTGGTGGGTGGGGGGGGGGGGGGGCACCTGGGGGGGCACATGCCCCCCCTTGGCTACGCCACTGACTGCTGGGGCTAACACAAGAGATGGAGATGATGAAGAGGATACTAGAAAGATATGAAGGAAGAGAAATGGGTAGGGGGGGAGGGGGGGGGCGGCGGTGGGAGGGAGTTGGGAGGACGTGATGGTACGTATAGGTATAAAAAACTGTCCCTTATACTATCCTTCTACTCTCAACTTTCCCTCCTACTAACATTTTTGAGCACACACACAGAGAGAGAGAGAGAGAGTGTAAGAGTGAGAGTGAGAGAGAGAGCAATAGTAATATAATTCCAATATAATTTCCCGTAAATCTAGCCCAGTCACTTCTTAATATATAATATTACTTTCTAACAACCTTCCCTTTTATGCTGCCCTGTTTGCTTGTACCCACAGAAGCTTTGAGTGGGGGCGAGATATATTGACAATGGGGTTTTAATTTGAATATGTGTGTGTGTGTGCGTGTGTGTCTGTGGTGTGTGTGTGTGTGTGCGCGTGCGCGTGTGTGTGTCTGTGGTGTGTGTCTGTGTGGTGTCTCTGTGTGTGTGCGTGTGTGTGCGCGCGTGTGTGTGTGTGTTATGTGTGTGTGTGTGTCTGTGTGGTGTCTCTGTGTGTGTGTGTGGTGTCAGTGTGTATGTGTCTGTGTGTGTGCGTGTGTCTGGTGTCTCTGTGAGTGTGTGTGTGTGTGTGTGCTCAAGAGTGTATATATATATATGTGTGTGTGTAATAACAAAACTAATGTGTGTGCATGTATATGTGTGTAAGAGAGATTTACATATATTCATATATATACACTGGCCACAGACCTTACGATCCTAGTAGTGGAGCAGATAAGTGCAAAAATAGTTCACTTAATCATGCCAGCATGACATTTGGCACAAATGTTCATTAGAGTCCACTCTTTCAAAAAAGGGCGTTAGCCACGCAAAAATCCAAGATGGCTACCATTTTTTTAAGATGGCCGCCGTCTACACTAAGAATTACTAATAATTACTTTGTAAGTTGTAACTACTTCAAGTAAAACAACTTATTTCAATTCAAAACCCTACTTTATATGTCATAGAGTCTGAAAGAGGTCTCCTATTTTTGTAAAATATTTTGTTTAATGCTAAATCAAACCAAAATTGCACCCGTAAAACTAATATCATTCGTATCTTTGCGACTAATAAAGATTCCAGTATACATTTTTATGACTAAATTAATTTGTTTTTATTACAGAACCAAAAAATACATAAATCTAATGAAAGTTTTAGCAAAAGACAGTCGAAATTATACTTGAACTCACCACTGCACCCAGGATAACAGAGAAACTACACTTCACATTTGCAACTGCACAAGGCTGTGCATGTTAGACCAAGCCTGTAGCATTTGCACCTGCCACGGCAGCCAGACTTGCAGCCACACTTAGTGAGCTGTTCACAACTCTTTGCAATGGGAGAGTTGGCTGTCCAGAAGACTTTCCATTCTTCGCCAATCTTCTCCCATCCCCAGTCAGCTGGACTCTCTGCTTCTGGCTGGCGCAAAATTGCCTGAGCCCACACACAGCCTGCCTGATATGCTGCACATTTAGTGTGTTGAATCAGAGCTGCTCTGGTTGGAGGGATGGCTTCATAGGGTCTCTGCTTTCTGGCAAACAAGTCCAGTCTAGCCTCATCCACACCATCTGCACAGTGCTGGACCTGTCATACATGAGGACCACAAACTTCTCTAGAATCTTCATGTCATCATCCTCAATGGTTGGTGGGTGCTGGCTCAGTTTGGAAAATACTGGAGTTGCCTCTGGGAAAATGTCCCATGTCTGCCAAGCTGTCTTCTTTCCTTTATTTCTAAAAGCTGAGACCACATCACAACCTGTAAAAGCATGGAAGAACAACATGCCATTGGCCTTCTCTTGACCAACATAGTTGTGCAGGTTGTGAATGCCAATCCATCGAAGGCTCTGACCTTGGCCAAATATGAGCCACAGCTGCTGCAGACCCATGCTTTGCAGAGTTGGGAACATACTCAGGCCAATGACAAGGACATCTGTGCCATTGGCTTTGACTATGATAGATTTGCTCCCTTGTCCTGCAGCATATCTGGCATGGACAAAGATGCGGCTGTCTGCCTCCTCATGAGAACATTCATGCAGTTCAGTCAGACTCACTTTGTGTGTGCTAAGTGCTTGGGGTCCCTTGGTCACAATAACCAAGTTTGGTGCAGACATGAACAATCTTGTCTGCCAGGAAGTGAAACAGCTCCGACTTATTGTCATTGTGCCTCAGAAAGTTGTGCCAGTTTTAGGGAATGCTATTCTTTTCTGCCACCTTGCGTCTCCCCCCTTGTCCTCTTTTGGACCTTGTGTCTGCTTTCAGACTTGATGGACTGTACACATCAAAGACAACATGACTGTGTTGTCTTGTATGTATTGGCATAGGCACTAATCCTTGGCAGAAAGTCACCAGTGTGCCCTGGTTGTGCACTGACATTCACTATTAGTATACCAACACCTTGTAAATAATTTTTACATCCTTTGAGAAAAGTTTTAGATCAATGAGAGTCTATGACCCCAAAAACTCTCTGTAGATAAAAAAAAAAGGCATTCATTGTGGCCAGTGACAGATGCTGAGATAAGATTAATACTACGTTTGGCCGCCATATTGGACGCCATCTCTTTGTTTTAGTACTTGGAATTGAAAGCGTGACAAAAATTACTTTAATAAAGAACAAATTGGTGATTGAATGGGATTATAAACCATGATAAATGCATCAGTAACACCCATATTCTCGAAGATGATGCAATTGGCCAATGAATGGCAGCCATCTTGGAAAAAGAGGCGGCCATTTTGGATTTCTTGCATGGCTAACGCCCTTTTATGAAAGAGTGGTCCTTTGAGAATGTCTGTGCCAAATGTTATGCTTGCATGATTAAGTGAACTATTTGGGGGTATTTTTGCATTTATCTGCTCCACTATAGCGAGGTGGTCAGAACTTACTTAAGATAGTAAACCCGATAGTAAGGCAAAGTGGAGAGAGAGAGAGAGAGTAATCTAGCCTTATCACCTTCTAATATACAGTATAAACACCCACTTTCTAATGCCCCCTTTACACCACTTTGTTTCCTTGTACCCACAGAACCGTTGGTGTGTGTGTGTGTGTGTGTGTGTGTGTGTGTGTGGAGGGGGGGGGAGATATAGTGACAATGGAGTTTTAATTGGAATAAGAATGATATAGATAAACAGACAGACAGATAGATGGATAGAGATATAGATAGATAGATAGGAGATGTATATAGATAGATAGATAGATAGAGGAGATATAGATAGATAGGACAAGAGTAATGAAGCCATATCACTTATTAATATAAAACACAACATGAGAGGTTACAGCAGGGAATGAGATCAGACGAGATGTAATAAAAGAAGATATATCGGATTCAAATCATATTTTGATTATTTTACCGAGATGGCAACTACGAATTTATAATCAAGTAACATGTTCGACTCTTGTCAAGTGAATGTCAAATGTGTATATTCTAATACCATATTACTAAAATAAAATATAAATAACTATATATTTAAATAACTTTGTTCCCCCCCCCCCCCTTAGTTAGAGGGGATATGATATAGGGGTTTCAAGTGGGATAAATGAGTGGGGACATGAAAGAGGTACATAATTTCAGTGATAACCAACGAACTTAGATTTTTTTTCAAATCAGATAAATGTCTTTTCAGAAAAGATGTAGGTAAGCACAGGTTTCGTAACAGAGTTGTAAACACGATATGTGGAATAGGCTACCTAGTGATATATTAGCATCAAGAATGATAAGAGAGCTTCAAGGCAAAATTTGATAGGAATATGGACGTGATGCGCTGGGTGTGAAAGGGATCTGACTGGTGTGAGCCAATCAGCTTTCTGCAGACTCCCGTTGTCTTATGTTTTTATGTGAGAAACCCGATATAATTTCCATTTGTGAAAATTGAATAAAACTACTATATTATTGAAGGATGCAAACTCTTGCTGACAGAAGTGCAGGTAGCTGGGGTACTAGGGGGAGTGGTCATTTATTTAACCCGTACAGTACCAGTTACGTCTTTGTTACCGTATTCTGGCAACTATTAGACGATATTATTCAGCTTAGGAAGGACCTCTAGCAATAATAAGGCTTCCAACCTTCTCAACCAACTCTTTTAACAACCACAGATCCTTCCTTAGCTGCATAATATCGTCTAAATATAACTAGAATCAAATATTATGCACGTCGCTGGTACTAAATGGGTTACAAGACAGCCTTGGGTGTTGTATAACTTTAACAGTTCTTGTGTTGTAGTACATACACGAAGAAAGTTTTGAAACCAAGCAAGAAATAACTCAAGAAACAGTGACAAAAAATAGATTTTGAGTGGTTGCATCAGTACAGGTACATTATGCATGCATCCATTTCTTTTGATTTTATTGTACCAAAATCACGTGATAATCTTAATTATACATCTCATGTTTGATTTTCATTTGATTTTATGGTTTAGTTTTCATGGGAACATAGCAGAATCAAAGTAACAAAATAAAATATATGATATAAGATTTAAAACTTTAGTCTCATTGTGTCTATTCCTATTCTTCTCCTTACCGCGCGCCATACGGCAGAATATGCGCTAGTTTAGTTGAGTTAGCCCTAAAATAGTCCGCGCGCGGCCGATCTCACATGAGGTGCAGAACCATAATACGGAAGGGCAATATGCGGCCCGGATATCAGTTACTGTCCAATATTCATATAATAGTTAGCCATTAAAATAGGTTTTCTTTGAAAGGCATTGAAAGAAAACAAATCTTTGATGGATTACTATTATATTTCTCACATAATAATTTATACTAATAATTATTTATACACATATATTTACGTCTAAAGCTACATATTTATATAAATTATCGTTACACATAATTTCTTATATATAATTATGGATGCAGTGTATGTTTATTGAAGCACTATAACATAATTACACTAATGTATATATTATGCACGACTAGGACGCCAGATTCGCTCATCCTCACAACTTGAACAGAGTGAACTTAGAACGCTCTTAGTATTCTTAGGTAAAATACATTTATTTAAGAAGAATACTGTGTATTGCATTACTTGTTAATAACCAGGGATCAATACACATATAGTACACTTTGATAACAAATTGTAATCAAGTTATAGTTAAGTAAATATAGGCCTATTCGCCTCTGCACTAGGTTACTGGATTTAAATCCTTAACACAACTCGCGAAATGGTGCGAAGGAACATCAAGCTGTACCGGCACTCCAATGAACTAAAGTGTTTGCAGACATTGGCCAAAATTGGGACAGAATGGATTCACTTGCTCGTTGATACAGGTTCATTCGGCACATTTCTTTCCCTGGACTTTATTCAGCAGTGTGGCTGGTTGAAAGATGTGAGGGCTAAGCCTGATGATTGGCATTGTCCTGGCTTAGTAGGTGCAATCAATAACAAGGTGATAATGCTAGAAGGTATTAAAGATGATTGTCCAGTATATGTTAAACCGTTTATCTATGTTATGTCAACCATGGAATGTCCGGTTTTGGGCTGTGATGTATTTATTCCACATAGCGCCATAATCCTCGATATGGACAAATCTGATCCTTATATGTCCTTGCAACTCGTGGACATTCCTGTAGCAAAGGTACCAAAGATGCCTGAGCACACCTCGGTGAAAGTAAATGGCGAGAGCGTGATGGCTATGATAGATACTGGCTGCACAGATTGTTTTATGCCAGGTCACCTTGCTGAACGGTGCCCAGTTGATATTAAGGATCTGGATGAAGCAGTTGAAGCCGTTCGTATTTATGAGACAGCGTATCTCACACAGTATTGTAGTGATGTTACCATCTCAGTAGGTGAGTTTGAGTCCCAGTGCAAGATCTTCGTTGATGATGAGGATACACATCCCTATATGCTGGTAGGAATGACTCTGTTGGAACAATGTCCAAGACTAGCTGTCACTTCGGATGGTATCCTCCTTAGCCCTCCACGTTCCAACACAAAGCCTTCTCCTGCGCAGCCCCCTCACAACACGCTGACCCAGAAGAAGTCTCAGCGGGTCTCCAAGCGTAAACATACGCGAAAGCGGTAATAATTCTTTAAGTTATAACCCCTTCAACATTCGAGGACCCTCATTTATATGCACAACTGTTTTAGTCGGATACTAGATATGCACATCGATTTAGTCAGATAATAGATATGCACGTTGGCTTAGACCCTTAACTCTTTCAGTACCGGCGACCTGCATTTTGTCTCATTTTATTTATGTTTAGACAACCTTATACAGCTTAAGAACGATTTGTGGGAGTTAAAAGGGATCAATGAGAACGTTGGATATCTTTTATTTGCTAGAGGTCTTTCTTAAGCTGAATAAAATGGTCTAATAGTAGCCAGAATATAATGAAAATGACGTCCCCAGTACTGAAGGGGGTTAATGTGGTGCCTGGATGGTCCACTACAATGGTATGGAAAACTGACATGCAAAGATGAAACTAATTTGAAGAAAATTGTAAAGACTGCGGGTAGACTCCAAGCTAAAACTGCATCACTAGATGAATTATGCAATACTAAAGTAAAGAAACAGGTAGATAAGATCCCGAACGATGTAAACAACCCTTTGAACTGTTACTATAATATTCTCAGATCAGGCAGGTTAACCCTTTGAGTACCAGCGACGTGTGTAATATTATATTCTAGCTACATTGTGACGATATTATGCTGCTTATAAAGGGTCTATGGTAGTTAAATGGGTTGGTTGAGGTAGTTTTAAACCTTATTATTGCTAGAGGTCCTTCCTAAGATGAAAAAAAAACGTCTAATAGTTTCCAGAATACGATGAAAAGTACGTCCCTGGTACTGAACGGGTTAACACTCCCTATGCAACGCACAAGTAGGTTTGAAAATTTGTTCGTTCCAAAAAGTTTAAAACTCTATAATTCTTTTGTGTCTCGATAGAATAGATGCATGGACAATTGTAAGGTTCTGTAGTACATATAGGTGGTGTGTGTTGTGTAAATTGTAATAATTTTACTGTCAATTTTATCATATCAGATTTTAAGACGTTCACCCCCTTAGTTTTGCCCCATTACTTTGTCAAGTTTAATACCTTTCGTGCCACTTAGGTGTAAACAATTTCCTGCCAAGAGATAGCGAGCCTGTAAATTAGAGGGAACCGGCCTTCGTCAATGTTCAAATTTATCTTGAAGGGGGGTCTTGTGGAAGTTTTTTATAAGCTTGATAGAGGTCTAGGGAGCAAACTAGAAGAAAAATATAATTATTAATAACAGTATAGAAAATAGAATAACCTCCCCTTAATGGGGTAGTGTTTGCTTATCAGTTTATTTATTTATTTATCTATCATTTAAGTTTCCTCCCTAGACCTCCATCAAGCTTAATACATTTTGTTTTATGTGAATGAGGGAGACAAAAGGCAGAACTGCTTGTAGCAAGTGCCTCCCCCAGAGTTGAAAGAGTGACAGAGCCACAATCAAGGGACGTTCGAGTCAATATGCCTGGACACACGGAATTTGAAGCAATTTAAATCAAAGGAAAAGGGAAAGACTGATTCTGGGAGAGAATAGCATTTCACTCTTGGGTTGGAGAGTTGCACAGAGTAGGGGTGAGATTGTGTTGCAAGACGGGTGCTAAGTGCTCTACAAAGAGGAGGTGGCATACACTGAGAGAGCTCTGAGGAACGCTAATTATTGCAATAGCGGTAGAATAGTGAGCGAGATGCAATATTGCGGCGAAGATAGAGAGATTGCAGAGAATTGGTGAGTGGATGTGAGTTAATGAGACAGAAGGCTTTCTTTTCTACTTTGTTTAGAAGTGCTGTGTGAGAGGATAGCCCCACACATGTGAACAATACTCAATACATGGAGGCACCGTGTCCCTGTACAGAGCAAGAAGCTGTGCAAGGGTAAAGAACCCCCGGAGGCAGTTGAGCACACCCAGCTTCTGGGAAGCTGTTTTAGCAATAGAGATAATATGAGCTTTCCAAGAGAGATCAGAAGAAAGTGAGACACCAAGAATATTAAGAGAAGATGAAGGGTTAATTTGTATGTTGTTGAAGAGTAAGTCATAGTTTTCTGGAAGGGGGCGACGAATAGAGATGGAGAAATTGACTTTTGGAAGCATTGAAAGTAACAATGTTTTCTCTGCCCCAATTACAGATAGTTGAGAGATCATAAGATAGGTGCTTTATGGCCTCCTTACGTTAGTTTTAGAGTTCCTGCTGTGATTGATTTCGAGGAGGGCTATTTGAATAGTGCAATGTAGATTCGTCAGCATATTATCCTCACAATTCCCCTTCAAGAAAAATGTGTACATATTTCGTGGGAAAAATGTCCCCCTCCAAAATACAGGCTTACTATCGCACGCCAGGGAAAACAAAAATTACACCATAATGGCACAAAAGGACCTAATATTAATAATGAAATGGGACGAAAGGGAATAGAATCGACAAACTAATGGGGCGAACTTCTTACAATCTCAAAACTAATGGGGATAAGCATGAGGGAGAAAGGGGTTCGGAAAAAGCAACTACCTCCCCTTTCACCCTTTCAAGCTCCGATGACGCATTTCTTTTCTGTTTTTTGGCTACTATTATACCATTATATTCAGATTAGGAAGGCCCTTAGGAAGTAAGAGAGTTAACTCATATAGTCTTTAACCTAATCTGTATTAAATCGACTAATGTAACGAGAATAAATTGTCAAAATATGTCATAATCCTCAAGGGGTTAAATCTCTATAATGGGTGTAAAGGGTCTGGACCCCCTTCTCCCTCATGTTTAACCCCATCAGTTTTGAAAATATATAACATTCACCCCACTTTACCTGGCGAGTGATAGCGAACTTGCAATTTAGAAGGACCATTAGGAGCATAAATCTATAGAAGGCACAACTTAATCTCTAAGGGAATTGATTTTCTATTCATATATATATATATATATATATATATACAGTATATATATATTTTTTTTATAAACTAAAAAATTAAACACCATAAACTAACTAACTAACTCAATCTCACTCTCGGGTACCTGGCATCCCACCAAGTACATACGCAGATGCACTTTAGTGGGGCAGATATGTGAAAGAATTTGTGGGAATTGTGTGTTTCTTGATAGAAGTGTCAAAATTGGCACGCACAATAATAAACACAGTACAATCAAAATTAGCTATGTATATGTTGGGTCTGGCTGCTTCCAGACGATCCCCAGGTACTTATCAAAGAGGTGGGATAAGTCAAACACTGGGTAAAAGTTAATAGGTTCTTGTATTCAGGAGTGAAGTGGGTACAGTGTACAGGGAGACCTTTGGTAGGCTAGTCTCTCTCTCGATCTGATCATAACATACCCCTAGCGGGCAGATCATGAAATACCCATAGTTACCATGTGCGGTCAATACAGTACAATTATATAAGTGAGTGCACATGATTACTATGGTACATGTTTAATATAAGGAGGTATGCATATAGATAATATTAGTGTTACATACAGATACTTAAGAATGCTGTTGCCTCAATAAATCATATACATACACCTCCCTCCCCCCTCACGCTCGTAGTTCAATCTCGAGCGGACTCCTTTTCTCTGGGTCGTTTCGAATAACGTGGGGCAACTGGGGGGTCAGACGCTAAGGACAACTGTTTCTGGTCATTGCTAGGGGTCGCAGGGGACTGGGGAAGGGGGTCAACACTTTGGGGTACAGGGCGGAGGAAACGGCGGTTCCGCCACCACACACGACCACTAGGGAGACGCACCTCATAATCCCTGGACTTGCCAAGACTCATGACAACCCCCACCTTGTCCCAGCATTGCGATGTCGGGTCTTGAATCCGAACTTGCTGACCGACACGCAACCTGGGGAGGGGCTGTGCGTGCGCATCATACCGGGTCTTAACCTGCTCGGCATGGTCGGCTGCACGTCTGTCACAGTCCTCGGCCTTGCCCTGCCACTCCTGAGCGAAGGATCTGGGATCGGCAGGTAGACATGTCCGAAGGGGATGACCATATAGGAATTGGGCAGGGGAGCGGCCAGTGAAGTTAGGAGTGTTCCGGAGTTCCATGAGACCCCGGTCAAAGTCCTCTATGTCAATGTTGCCATAGGGTGCAGTCTGAAGAATGAGGTGCCTGATTGACCTCATTGCAGCCTCGGCATGGCCGTTCGCCTGTAGGTGATGCGGTGACGTAACCACATGGCGGACTCCCCATCGCTCTATAAAGTCCCGGAAATCCTGGTTGGTGAATTGTGGGCCTCCATCGGTCCTCAGACAGAGGGGAACACCAACTTCCCGGAAGTAGCAACAGAAGAGCCTGATTGTTGCAGAGGCAGTAGCGTCGCCTTTGCAGGGGACGACAACGGGCCACCCCGAGAGACGGTCGACCACGACCAGGAAGGACTTCTTGGCAACCATGAAAAAGTCGGCCGAGACAGACACAAAGGGCCCCGTCGGGTTCTCGTCATTCAGGAGGGGTTCCTTCTGGAGGCCAGGCTGGAGGATCTGGCACGACTCGCAAGCATGAACAGTACTGGCGATGTCGGAATCTATCCCCGGCCAGAAGACAGCCTGCCTCGCTCTGCTCTTGGTGGCCTCCACACCTCTGTGACTGTCGTGGAGTTGCTGCAGGGTGCGGCGGCGGAGAGCCGGAGGAACCACAATCCGAGCTCCGTAGAGGACGAGATCTCCATCAGCACAGAGATCATCCCGTAGCATCCAGTATGGAAGCAAGGAATCATGTAGGTTATAATAGTTGACAGGGAAGCCTGAGGTGACGCAGTCGAGTAGACAGACGTATGTAGGGTCCGCTCTTGCTGCGGCGCGAAGATCCTGTAGAGTCCTCTCGGCGTCTTGTACTGGAGATTCTCCTGGGTTGATGACATCCAAAATGGGCTTAGGAAAGTCCTGAGAGATGATGGCCAACTCCCTGCAATGGCGATAAGAAAGCAGAGGAGTCTGGACACCGTCGTGCACTTGAATCAGGGCAGGACACGATCTCTTGCCTAGGGTGAGGGTTGCCTGAAATGCACCCAGAGCAGGCGCCATCGTGGACCCATCCGCCGTGAGCGTCATGGTAGGCGAAGGGTCTTGCAGGCTGCTCCTAGAGACATAGAGGCGGGATTTGACATCGCCGTATGACAGAGTGACAACGATGTCGGCAGAGGAAGAAGTTGATCCTACACGACGACAGTTGTTGTGCTTCGCCTCGTGAGACTCGCTGGAGTCGGAGGAGGTACCACTGCTGCTTGGAGATCCCCCTCGGCGCTTGTCCTTCTTCTTCGACGCCCGACAACACTTCTCAATATGCCCAATGCAGTGACAGAGGTGGCACTGGACCTTACTGGCGGGGCACTTGATCGTCCGCGACCAGTGGCCTTGTCGTCCGCAGGCGTCGCAGGTGCTCTGAGCAGCTGGGCACGTGTCCAACCCATGCTGGCGAGCACAACACTGGCAGAAATCCGTTGACTTCGATGAATTCTTGATGGGCGGAGTCTTGCCGTTTCCCTGAGCTTTCTTGTCCTTTTTATACGAAGAAATTGCGCTTACTGGGTCAGGAGGAGCACTAATGGCCGTGGTCGCAGATATAGCGGCCTCATAGGAGCGGCACCTAGTCACAACATCCTTTAGTGGTGCTTTGGAGTCCAGGGAGATGAGCTTCTGTACCAGCTCCTTGTCTCTGATCCCCATGAGGATCACCATCTTGAGCTGTGTTTCCTCGCAGACGGATGAATTTCCCGGGCACACATCAACTTCCTCGGAAATGCGCTTCAGGCGGACATAAAACTCGGCAAATGACTCCCCTTCAAGCTGCTTACAACTCAACAATTCTCTTCGACGAAGTGCCTCGTTGCGAAGTCCCTTGATGTGAGCTTGCAGGGCATCCAACACCTCATCCACCGTCTTGTCAGTCGAAGGGGCGATCTGAAGGGTGTGTTCAAGTATGCGCTGCATCTCGAGGGTCAGGCACATGCGAAGCTGGATCATCTGCTTTGCCGGAGATAGTTTGGGGAGGTCCACCATTACTGCATAGTCATCCCCCCAGCGACGTCTCCACTCTCGAAACATCTGGAAGGTGGAGTCGGCTTTAAGTGGTGGTGGGGACTGTGCTGTAGCCTTTGGTGGTGGTGGAGGTGCTGAGGGATTTGAAGGGCTGACTCGTTGCTGTTGGGAGGGTGGGCCATGGAGGGATCTGTAGATATCCTGGAAGTGGCCAACAGTTGGATCAAAGCCTGAAATCTTGCATTCTCTTCCTCTCTTCTTAAAGCCTCCTCTTGTCTTCTCACTGCCTCTTCTTGCCTTCTAGATTCCTCCAGAAACTGAATAAACTGTAGGAAATCGGCCCCAGACGGAACTGAGGGTGAAGCATGTGGGTGGGAGGGTGGAGGAGGTGGAGTGTGTAAGGGGGTAGAAGTAGAGAAAGCAGAAAAATCTTGGGAGATTTGTGGAGGTGGAAGTGGTCCAGAAATCCCAGGGGAGGTTTAATTGTGTAGGAGAGCTGGGAGGTGATGTGGGGTTGTGTTGCAATCGTACATCTTCCTGGTCTGACATCCTCTTGTTAGGGCAACAGACAGACAGGTTGATAACAAAGAGTCGAAAAATTCCCCACTTGAATATTCGTCCTAGTAGATAACGTTGTTTTTGCTGCGAAAGATTGCCAGCAACAAGTAGTGTGTGTGACGGCGTGCTCAGTGCGTGTGTTCACCAACCGCTCGTGCCTCTGGAGGGGGAGGCGGCCGCGTTCACTGAGTACTTCACTCACTCAACTCAGTGTTGCTCAGGCCGTGGTGGGAGGAGGGTGTAGCGCTCCGCTCGCTGGCTGGCCCTGCTGCTCTGGAACTCGTACCCAGGGCAAGCACACATGAAATATACACAAAATAAAACACTGGCAATACACAACACTTCACTGTTAGCACTGTATATCCAGGGGCACTGCTCACTGTAATCCTGGGTCTGGAGGCACTGTCTTACTCCCGAGTGGTGGAGCTGGCTTGGTAATGGCGGCTTCACAAGGGTCCCACAGGATTGTCCAACTTTGTAACTCCGGTTTTTACTCACTGCGCCATGTATATGTTGGGTCTGGCTGCTTCCAGACGATCCCCAGGTACTTATCAAAGAGGTGGGATAAATCAAACACTGGGTAAAAGTTAATAGGTTCTTGTATTCAGGAGTGAAGTGGGTACAGTGTACAGGGAGACCTTTGGTAGGCTAGTCTCTCTCGATCTGAATCTGATCATAACATACCCGGTATTACCCGCGGGCAGATCATGAAATACCCATAGTTACCATGTGCGGTCAATACAGTACAATTATATAGTGAGTGCACATGATTACTATGGTACATGTTTAATATAAGGAGGTATGCATATAGATAATATTAGTGTTACATACAGATACTTAAGAATGCTGTTGCCTCA
Organism: Paralithodes platypus; assembly: GCA_032716605.1. Taxonomy (NCBI): domain Eukaryota; kingdom Metazoa; phylum Arthropoda; class Malacostraca; order Decapoda; family Lithodidae; genus Paralithodes; species Paralithodes platypus. The sequence goes on along the minus strand of CM064484.1, from coordinate 31,197,820 downwards.
ATAAATCATAATATTATACATACAAGCTATAGGGCCATCACAGGTTTAGCCTATGTTGGCTTTGGCAGCCCAGTTTCAATTAATCTCCATTAGAGTACTGAAACACAGATATTTACCCCAAATTGTATACTGTGGTAGAAATGTCAAACTAGTCTCAAATGGCTCGTCTGGACAAGAGAAACAATAAATGTTCAGACAATGTTTATAGAAAGTTGACCATTTGACTTGTAGCCTACTGGTCCCTGTACTACCCGTTCAAGCCGAGCATAGCTACAACTGGCTCATGGAGCAGCTTGACCATCCGTACCGCTAGGCTATCTTGAACCCCGCACACCATGCTGCTCAAAAACATCCTTTGGCGGGTTCCTCAAAGTACCTAGGCCTATGTACAATGGCCTATAAGCAATCCTTATATTGTGGGAATAATATATACGGTAGGCCTAGCCGCCTAGGCTATCTAACTTGCAATAGGCTAGGTAACAAGTTGCAAGAATATTAGCCTAGTGTCTTCTAAGAATGTTGATGTTAAAAATGCCAACAATGTCACTCTAGGCTTAGGCTATTGATTTGTTTTTAGTTTGTCCTCAAAGGTCTTTCATCTTGTCTTTTTTCTTAAGTTTGTTGTTTTGATATAATTACTATATGGAAGCAATGAACATGAACCATGATCCAACATAGGATTCTAAAGACAAAATGCAAGTTCTTTTAGGAAATTATAATGTAAAACTTGTAAAATAAACAAACCAAAACTGAGACGACACAAGATAAATGCAAAAGAACTAATCAAAATCGTTATGTGAAAATAATGCTGGTGTAGTGACTAGCGTCTTGGACTTCCACCCAGAAGGTCACAGGATCGCGCCCACGCTCGGCGCATAAAAGATTTGGGATGGATGTAGAGTTCGGGCGTACGGTCGTTATTGTTTACATAGGGCGATCGCTGCGGTCGCACTTACGTTCCCGTCTATTTCGACACTATATTTTCTGCTATTTGCCCCCTGTCATTACTACATGAATACTAGGTTAGGTTAGGTTAAAATAGACGGGAACATGATGGGAAAGGTCCGACGCCACTACGCGTAATGTAAACAAATATGGCGGTACGCCCGCTCACTACATCCTACCCAAAGATTTTTCACAAGCACTGAGTCGTTACCGTCCCTCATGAGCAAGGGGATGGGGTAGTAGTACAGAACCCCAATGGAAATACGCCTAATCGGCCTTATTGGGCTATCCTGCATGCGCTAGCTTTAAGAACTATTATTATGCTATGCTTCAAGTGACCCCTAACAAATACTACTCTACAAATAACCTACATATATTGAACAAATAAACTAAGGAAATCGCAAAAGCGAGTAATTGATACTATCGACAATGATTAGATACGATACAATAAAGAAAAATAATTGCAAAATATGAAGAAGTAATAACAGATAAGACAATTTCCTGCTAATTAAGAAAAAAAAAAAAAAACAGACTACCCGGTACTGTACATTATTGTGTTGTGATGAAAGGGAAGCAATAGTACTAGATTTTATCATATTTTATACAATTACTGGTGTAAGGTAAGAGTGTAGGCTATATACCGGGTAGATTATTTTATCCATGAAAGAAGCCGGATTTTTTTTATTTTAATACCACAAATTTTCAGTGTTTTTTTATAAAATATATTGTTCATTTGCATCAATATATAGTGTTTGTAATTAATTAGAAATCTCGGGAAAACCTATTTTCCCCATTAGGCCTATCGATCGATGTTGAGACACAGCCCCCCCTGATAGGCTAGTGATTTGAAAAGATATTAGCCTAACCTAACAACCTTACCTAACCTAACCTAGTATTATGGGAGGGGGCTGCCGCCCCCACACCCCCGCTGGTTGAGTACTAATCCCTTAGTAAATAGAAAAAAAAATGGCTGTCGATTATACGAAGGTGAAAGAAATGTCGATGAAGTCTACGGTGTTTACTCTGCAATCTTCAGCTTTGATTGTATATTGATAACGGGAAAGTAGCCTACCGTATTGACAACCTTGTTACGAAAATTAAATTTTAGTACCATAGTTTTATATTAAGTTTTTCCGAGGGTTTAACACATTTTCATATGATCTTTAGAGCTATCGATAACTGGAAGTACCGTATTGACAACCTTGTTACGAAAAAGACATTTTAGTATCATACTTTTTTATTAGGTTTTGCCGAGGGTTAAAACAAATTTTCTTATGATCTTTAGAGCATATAGATTCAATATTTATCTTCAAATATATCAACAAAATTTGTGGTATTAAAATAACATTGAACCAAGAAGCCCATAAACACCCCAGTGACAGTAAACACACAGAAAGTTTGATTGCCAACTATACCAAGAACCAAGACTAAAAGATGTAAAGTATTTATGACAATTACATGTTAAACCTAAGGACAAAAACTAAATGTACGGTACTGGTAATATACTTTTGGTTATGTCTGCATCATTGGTTTGCACTTGACAATGAAGTTGCCAAAACTGCGTTTTCGAAAATCTGTGTTACTCAACATAAACGCATTTTCTGAATTTGGCTAGTACAGTACTGCATTTGGCTTGATACGGTATTATTTTTCTTTTCTTCAAAACTAGTGCAAAAAATATAGTACAAGTTTAATTATCACAGCATAATGTCAAATTTAGAAATTCCATAATTTTAATAGCTACTGTAATATTAGTGGTAGGCAAATGTAAGGATAAACAAAAATTATATTCACCCTATGCTATCACTTACCATACTTTCCCACTCTCTTTCCAGATCAGTCCATTGGAAGACTTTCAGAGGCTGACCTCAGGCAGCATGCTGTGCAAGAGTTCAAGAAAAGGGATCAGATTAGACTTGTAAGACCACTACAGATGACATACCAAGACCCAGGACTCGAAAATCTATCTATTGCCGGACGCCACTTTCTTCTGCCATACCATAGGTGTTCTACCACTACCAGTTGCACCATTCATCTGACTTGCATGTACTGTATCTTTCTTGGCATTCTTTTTTCCTCCATTCTCTGAACATAACCGTATCACCTCAGTGCATTTCTCTTTATCCACTCAATCACCCCACAATCAATGCCCAAGGCACACTTCACACTCCATCATGCACCTCTGTCATCGGTCAGCCAGTGCACATCTTCCCACCCCAACACTACTTTCACCCATACCTCATGAATCCATGCCTCCGCCTCTCTTTGTTAACAATTCAATCAATCAAATACCTTTCCTATCAATAACATCAGAGCTAGGCATAACATTTAACTTAAAAATTGCATATCATTACCATTATCTATTATTTCCTATAACATGGATAGACCAAAACAGGCACACTTGTAAATATATAGGCTACATACATAACATACATAAATTTTAAGACTGAGTGTTCCACATACGTGCAGTTTCAGTGTCTTGTCCTACAGTCCTAATGGCGGAATTCCAGGCAACCCTGTAAGGGCTGCTTCACTTGTCAAGTTCTTGGATTGAGATCGGCACGTATAGTCCGATCCCAGGTCATCCTCAGTCCATCCCTTGGTGCAGCTCCCTCCACAATCACGGACCTGCATTTTTTCACCCAATTTTGTTGATCCATTCTCTCCACATGTCCATACCATCCCAGTCTACTTGTACGCAACACAACACAATCACATGCTGCAATCACATGCTGCAATCACAACAACAGACTCTACTCCTTCATGTAAACAACAAGCAAACACTCTCATCAATCACTTTTCACATGTCAGCCACCTAAAACCTCACAAAGACGACCGACGTGTCATCCGACGTAAGAGACAATTCCCCACAGACCCTGACTATACACCCTTCACCAATCACCAGACAAAGCATATCATCAACAATCTCAAGCACTCACCCGCCTGTGGCCTAGACAACATAAGCAACATACACCTCAGACACCTGGGACCACAAGGCATACAAGCACTCACTAACATATTAAACTACAGCTATTCACACAACACAATACCAGACATTTGGAAGCATGGTATCATCATCACATTCCCCAAACCCAACAAAGACCCCACGCTACCCTCCTCGCACCGCCCCATCACACTTCTTTGCTCCCCCTCCAAAGTCATGGAACGCCTAGTATTACAACTAATTACACCTGACCTACCCCTAGCTCCAACACAACATGGCTTTAGGCCACTGCACTCCACAAACACTCTTCTCACAGACCTTACACAAAGAGCTTTCGACGGCATCAACTCAGCTAGACCACCACACAGATCACTATTAGCCACACTCGACATTAGTAAAGCCTTCGATGCCATCCCCCGCCACAACCTAACAAACAAAATCTACAACACAAACATGCACAACAACACAAAAAGGTGGCTGGCCAACTTCCTAGCAGGCAGATGTGCACACGTATCTTTTGCCGGTCAGTCATCTAAAATCAGAAACTTTCCAAACGGAGTCCCACAAGGATCCGTCCTATCGCCCGCACTCTTCAATCTGTACATGCGCGATATAACTACACCCAATATGCCCCAAATAAACTTAGCCTCCTATGCAGATGACATAACACTCACATGCACACACCATGACCCAAAAAGATCAACAGATCTCCTTCAACCCTATCTCAACACACTACATGGTTGGTGCACTACAAACAGACTTAATCTAGCCCCAGCCAAATCCACCGCAACCCTGCTCACAAGTTGGACAGGAGAACACGAATACATCCCTCAACTCACCATAAACAACACACCCCTAACACATACACACACACCCAAAATCCTAGGAGTAACATATGATACTCATATGACATTCAAACAGCACACCACAAACATTAAAAAGAAACTGACACCCAGACTTAACGCCCTCAGGTCACTTGCTCACACAAAATTTGGACACAACAAAGAAACTACCACCACAGTATATAAACAATACATAAGATCAGTGATGGAATACGCAAGCCCAGCCTGGGCTTCTAACCTAGCTGAAACACATCATAAGACCTTCCAGACTATTCAAAACAAAGCCCTGAAGATCATTACAGGCTGCACAGCTACTTCACCCACAGATCACCTACATCAAGAAACCAAAATTCTCAAAGTCAAAGACCATCTGGACATGAGAGGCACTCAATTCCTGGCAGCAGCCTCCACGAACCAAGACCACCCACTAAACTACATGGCAACACACCCACAGACACCAAGAAATATCAAAACAACACCCAGCACACGGTATCACACACAATTATTGTCCTCTCTCCCTCCCTGCCCACCCCGAACCAACTTCCAGAAACACATCCATACTCATATCTCTCACCGATCCATCCACTCACTCACAGACAACACGCAGCTGCATGCACGACCTCCCGAAATCCATCCTTCCGAATCCTCCCTTCCTCGCGAGGACAGAGTCCACCTGGCCAAGCTGAGATGCGGACACCATCCAGCTCTCCTGAGCTATCAGAAGAGACTGGATGACTCCGTTGTCGACGCCTGCCCGGGATGTAACACAGCACCCCATACCATTAAACACATCATAGAAGACTGCATTTCACACAACCACTTACGCCAACAACACAATCTACACTCAATGAGAGCTCTGTGGGAAAGCCCGATCGTGGCCATGGCCTTTCTCAGGGACTCGGGGCTGTTCGGCCAGGCAGCTTAGGGAACAACAACAACAACAACAACAACTTGTACGCATCACATCGCTAACACTCTTTATACCTAAACGTCTCCTCAGCTCAACATTTGTTATTCTATCCTGCAGCCTGGCCCCACACATCCATCTCACCATTCTCATCTCATTACATTCCATTCTGTTGACATCCTCTACTTTAACGGCCCATGTTTCTGAGGCATACGTCATTGCACTTCTAACACATGAGGCATACACCTTTCCCTTCAGAGGGAGAGGCATTCTTTTCATGGTCAGAATTGGCAGCAGTTCTCTGAACTTCCCCCAGCCACATCTAATTCTCCCTACCAGTAAATACCCAAAGTGGCCGACAGAGGCGCTGAACGCAGTGTTTACCACAGTGCTCTGTGGGTAATTGGCGACATGGTTCAAGAGTGGGCAGTGCTCATAAATAATCCATGTAATTGACATTTGAATGTACCTACAGACATGGTGTTCATTTGTGAAGCAGCTGAGTGTTTTTCTCATAGTGACAAACTTAGAAATTTGCGAAAATATCCATGGATGACTAATTTATTATGGGTGAAATGGCCACGCAAAGACGCCTTTGCATTGGCAAGGTGGAAAAGACTTGTCAGGAGAGGAGGTGTATCGACAGAAAAGGGGGTTATTAGAGATGAACTGAAGGTAACCAGAAGATCACGATTATGTTCAAGACATTTTGATCCTGACCAGTACAATATGTGGGGAGATCCAAAAGTGCCTACTATTCCCATCAAACAGGCACCGGCACTAGAACTAGTAGAGTTTTCCCATGCTAGAATAAGAAGGGCTATAGAAAAAATGAATAGAAGTAAGTCACCGGGACCGGATGGGATACACCCAAGAATCATAAAGGAAGGAGGGGAGATGTTAGTAGAGCCATTGAAAATGTTATTTGAGGTATCGTTTAATACAGGACAAATCCCGATGGACTGGAGAGAGGCGAACATAACAGCTATATTTAAGAAGGGAAAGAGAAATGACCCAGGGAATTATAGACCAGTCAGTTTGACAAGTGTTGTGTGTAAACTAATGGAAACGGTAATTAGAGAAGGAATAATGGATCATATGAAGTCAAACCAACTTTTCAGTGGGAGACAGTTTGGATTCTTGCCGGGGAGGTCGACGGTACTACAGCTAATTAAGGTGGTAGATGATTGGATGCAAATTTTAGAAGATGGTGATGTAATAGACGTGGTATATTGCGATTTTATGAAGGCCTTCGATAAGGTCCCACATAAAAGGTTAATAGAGAAAGTTAGAAGCTATAATATAGGGGAGAAATGTGTGAAATGGATAGAAGCCTTCCTGAAAGATCGGAGACAGAGGGTATTGGTGAATGGAATAGGCTCGGGGTGGAGGGAAATTACAAGTGGGGTACCTCAGGGATCTGTGTTGGGACCATTGCTGTTCGTTATATTTATCAACGACTTGCCTGAAGTTATAACTAATGGAAGTGAGGTATACCTGTATGCGGATGACACTAAACTGTATAGAAGAGTGAGGAGTAAGGAAGATATGGGTTTGCTTCAAGGAGATGTGGAGGGCATGAAGGGATGGTCTGAGCATTGGTTAATGCCTTTTCATCCAAAAAAATGCAAGTACATGCGGATTGGGACCAGCAAGATAGACAAGGTAGGATACAGTATGTATGAAGCGATGGAGGAAGTGAGTGCAGAAAAGGATATAGGAGTAGTGATAGATAATAAGTTAAATTTCTCAGAACATTTAGCGGAAAAGATAAACAAAGCCAATAGAATTGTAGGGCTGATAAGGAGGACATTTGTGTCACTTGACGAAGAAATCTTCAGGAATCTATATACAGCGCTGGTTAGGCCACACCTGGAATATGCAAACCAGGTGTGGGCTCCATATATGGTAAAGGATATAGAAGCAGTGGAGAAAGTGCAGAGAAGAGCTAGCAAGCTGGTACCAACGTTGAAGAACGCGGGTTATGAGCAGAGGTTGAGGACACTGGGACTTCCGACACTGGCATATAGGAGAAAGAGAGGGGATATGATAGAGACTTTTAAGATAGTGTCAGGAAAGTACGATGAGGATGTGTGTGAAGGTATCTTCTTGATGCGGGAGGGAACAAGACCGAGAGGACACTCTAAGAAAATTTACAAAGAAAGAAATAGGCTTGAGAAGGCGAAGAACTCATTTTGTGATAGAGTGGTAAATGAGTGGAACGCACTGCCCCAGTATGTAGTCGATTCCGAATCAATAAGGGAGTTTGAAAGTAATCTTGATAAAGCATGGGGAAGACAAGATTTGAAGTTTGATTATAAAACAAAAATACAGAATAGTAAAAATGTTGCGTCTGCTACCGCCGCCGCCAACACCGTGAACGACCGCAGCAGTGCAAGCACTGGTACTGAGCTGGATACACAGGCATAGTTTGCCTTTTTCCAGAGGATCTACTGTAAGAAACTGTAAGAAAAGGAGATCCCAAATACTTTGCCTGGAATAACTGGGGTAAACTAACAGAACCTCGATCCCAGTCAGCACTAAACAAGTTGAGTGCTTCGCGGCTCAATTGCCAGACAACCAGCAAGCCTATCACAGTTCCAGACTTGAATCCTTGTACAGTGCCCAGTGATAGTGATGTCATTCCTCAAGAGGCATGTGAAGTCCCAGATATAGGTCAAGAGATTGTCGCCAACTCCCACATTCTCCCCAAAACATGGACATCTGGCACTGGCAGTAAGTAGTAGGCTAAAGTAGAAGTAGCCTAGTCTAATGTAAATAATCTAGGTAGGCTAGTTAGCCTACTAGCTATCAGTGTGCCAAATTAGTTAGGCTATGCTTAGGCCTAGACTTAGTTAGGCTAGCCTACTGTATAGCCTAACACATGACATCAATAACAATGTTATTGAATGTGATGTGCAAATAGGCTAGGCTATTTAGTGGTTTAGGCCCTAGGCTAGTTCATATTAGGAGGTATCATCATAGGCCTAGTTGCTTAGGCTAGGCCAGGGGCCTAGCCTATGTCTTTGGATTTTGAAAGTGATTAAATAGCCTAGACTGCTATTAGGCCTAGTCTATCTATCTATCTATCTATTGCCCGACGCCGTGATCCTCGAAGGGGTTGCCACGAACGAACCGCCTCCATGCACCTCTGTCCCCAGTCAGTCGACGCCCCTCCCCCCAACCAGCACCGCCTTCGTTCATATACTTCCTCACTCCATCCTTCCACCTCTCTTTCGGTCTACCTCTCCCTCTCTGTCCCTCCACCTCGCTCTCGTACACCCTCTTTGTCATTCTCTCGCTTTCCATACGTTCCATATGGCCGAACCATCTCAAGTTGTTCCTTTTCACACTTTCCAGCACATCTACCTCCACACCACACCTCCTTCTTACTTCTTCATTAGTCTGTCTATCCCTCCATGTAACTCTGCACGCACTTCTTAAGTAATTCATTTCCACTGCTCTCACTCTTGGTCTGAGTCTCTCAACTAACGTCCATGCTTCACTTCCGTAAGTCAGTGTCGGGATTACCACACTGTCATGCAAAGGACTTCTCCACTTCCATACTGACCGCCCTATTTCTTGTTACTGCTTTCAGCGTTCCTACAACCCTCTTCCCTGTTGTACCCTCTCCCGCACTTCTTCATCCATAGTCCCATCTTTACTCAACACACTGCCCAGATACTTAAAAGAGCTGACGATCTCCATAGCCTGACCGTTCAGCTTCACCTCACACTCTGTGACTTCACCCCTTTCAAAGACCATAATCTTGCTGTTCCCCGCATTTACCTTCAAATTCCATTTTTCGCACACTGTTCCAAACTCATTTACCAGACCCTGCAACTCCCATTCATTATCACTCATCAGAACTGTATCATCCACAAACAGCAGTTTTAACTGTGGGGGAGGGGTAGTATAACTGTAGATTTACCTAAAGACTTGCCACAGCACAGCCCCATTATGTTATCATAGTGGCTGATGTTGGTTTAGTGATGAGTGTCTCAGTAAGACTCAACTAAGTCCCTCTGAAGCACTTTCACCTGGCAAATTCGCACCACACCAGCCCTAACTGTGCTACAATAAGGCAGTAACAGGAAATTACCGGAACTGTTACAAAGGCCGACTTGCACCACTCAAGAGGCGGGCGAAGGGGTCGCTGTATCCCTACGCCAGAGAAAGGCCGACTTGTACCAATGGGCTGTGAGAGTAAGAAACTAGGGGCACACCATTAAGGCCCCACTGCCTTCACCACTCTCAGGAAACAAAATAGATATAAGGATGAGGAAAAAGGTAAAGTCAGAACTGACTATGGGAAGCGGCTCGCTTGGTGTAGTGACTAGCGTCTCGGACTTCCACCCAGAAGGCCCGGGTTCGCGCCCACGCTCGGCGCATTAAAGATTTTTCACAAGCACTGAGTCGTTACCATCCCTCATGAGCAAAGGGATGGGGTAGTAGTACAGGACCCCAATGGAAATACGCCTAATCGGCCTTATTGAGCTATCCTTAGCTAGCTTAGCATGCGCTAGCTTTAAGAACTATTATTATTATAATTATTATTATAGAGGACACCAACCCTCAATTTGACAGATCCAGCCCACCACATGAAAAATGTAAAACTTGCAAAACAAACAAATGAAAACCAGGTTCATATAAAACTGTTTAATGTAGTGTTATATATTCCAGTGTCTGTCATGCAAGGCCTTCACCCCCAACTGGTGACTGCCTGTGAGAAGATTAAGGAAAAGGAGAACTTCATGATGCAGTTTTTAACACCGTGATCTCCCTCGATTGACAGGGCTAGGGCATGCCCTTGTTTCAGGGACTTAACTGGACATTTGCCACGAATCACTAGAGCTGAGTGTCCAAACTCTTTGTGTCTACTAATGGCACGGCGTAGGATCGAACTGCCGACCCTTCAATCAGCAGCCAGACACGCTATCGATCATGTCACGGCTCGGACAGGTAAGACTTCGGCCCAAATTCTAAGACAAATCCCATACCAACACTGTTGGTGGTAATTACTACTGTACAGTACAGATTTTTATTATTCCTAGCCAGTCAATACAGGTCTCCTTCACTATCTGATGCCCCAAATAACGATATCATTATAGGTTTTATAAGTTTTTGTGTTGGTCCCAGAATGCATCCCCATTTACCCCATTAATTTTAGGGTTCGCTATACAATTATTCTATCTAAGATCAGGTTTTCAGGGACGTAACCCAATCGTAAACCGAGGGAGGCCTGTACCATCACTGCTGGTGATAATTACTGTACTACACTATAGCTTTTTATTTTTCCTAACCAGTAAATATATGCTAAAGTTGTAATTGCAACTAAATTGTTTTCAAGCTAACCTGACAGAATTTAGTAACACTGCCTTTCTATGCTTCCCATACTGCCTTACTAAACTGCTCGTGTGATGCCACCTTTATATAATATTGGCCATTCAAATATATAGAAAGGCAGCGTTACCAATTTCTGCCAGGTTAACTTGAATACACTTTACAGTACCGGTATACAAGGGTGCCATCTAATGCCGAGTCAATTATTTTTTCTATCTACAGTGAAAGTCCACTAATCCGAGGCTGCTACCTCGGAATGCCCGATACCTCGGAAGGTTTTCCCCCCCCAAATATACTATTTTTTCCCCCAAAATATACTATTTTTCCCCCCAAAATATACTATTTTCCCCCCCAAATATACTATTTTCCCCCCAAAATATACTATTTTCCCCCTAAATATACTATTTTTCCCCCTAAATATACTATTTTTCCCCAAAAATAAGATTATAAAATAAGATTCATGTCTATCTTAAGTCAATTAAACGAGTGTTTTGGATTTACACCTCTACACCACCGGAACTTAACCGCACTGCCTCTATTCTAATTAATTATTAATTTGTATGTGTTTTAGGGCCATTTTTATGTATAAATCTGATACCTCGGAAAATCTGCTAATCCGGAAGTCCTGCGGTCCCCTGCCTTCCGGATTACAGGACTTTTACTGTATACTCAGGCCCATACCCCATATTTATTTATTTATTTATATATTATTAGTACCGGGTTTATTTTGTTTATTTTTTTTTTTTTAGCTGGGGGTGGCTGACTCGAGACAGAGCCCGAACAGGGACAACACAAACAAAACAAAAGACAAATTCACACACATCTAGGTTGCCCAGGAGAAGACCCAGAGACCAGGGATCACTAAGGGCACTCCAGCACTCCCCTGGCCCCCAACCTCCCGGAGAATTTCCGGTCTCATCAGGAAGACATGCAGCAGAGCACACCACAGTGCCCGTCCACTATGCATCCAGGCGTACCCTTCATATATACCAGCTTCCCGGGCCGGTATTATTGCTTATGTAAGGATGATACTATTGTTTATAGTTCAAATTATATCTTTGTAAGTGATAAAATGGCCAAAACAATTATATTTTATGGTCATTTCTTGTATTCCTTCTCATTATTCATTCAAGTACAGTATTCTAAATAAATTGCTCCAGTTTGACACCCTGGCAGTATGCAGGGTGATTCTTTAAAGCATGGCGTAAACCAGAGAGTGATATCCTGAGACAATCCATGGCAAAAAGTGTCTATAACAAAATGTCTACTTCGGATTAGTTTCATAGTAACAGCATATTAATGTACAGGGTATGAGAAAGGTTGGAGTCATACATCCATAGATTTATATATGGTAGTTCAATTATTATTCACATTATTTATTTATGTTAGTTTTTACATACAGTAATTAACGTATGTAACACGGATGTAAAAACTAACATGAATTAATAATGTTAATAATAATTCAATTGCCATACATAAACCTATGGATGTGTGACTTCAACCTTCCCTCCAGTAGTTCCTAATACATTAACATACTGTAACTACGAAACTAATCCGAAGTCGTCATTTTGTTATAGAAACTTTTTGCCTTGTACAGTAATTGTCTAAGGATATCACTCTGATTTACGACATGCTATAAAGAATCACCCTGTATATTGTAATAATGTTCTAATACAGTACTTCTCATTGTAATTATAACTAAATTGAGTTACCAATGTGGTCACCTACTGAGACAACCAGTTAACTGACTTCTGCCCTGTATTGTAACACAATAGTAGCTTCATTAAGGGGAAGGAGGGTTTTTCTGGACCCCCTTCCTCCTCATGTTTAGCTTTATTAGTCCCCCGTGGTACTACTCTCCTTGGCGCGGTTGGGGGGGCTTTGGGGCCGGCGACTGAGGCTTGATGGAGGAGGGCTTGGGTTATTTCCCTCCCTCTCCCCTCGAGCTTTCGTCATCAGCTTGACTAATTTTTAGTAGTTTTTCTTTCCTCATTCTATGTTTTTCCCCTTCTATTCTTATGCTGTCCCATTCGGCTGTCCTCGGGCAGCCTATATCTCATATCTCCTTGGCCTGGCTAGGTAGTTGACTCATGACCCGTTTTGTCTCTTCAGTTGCTGATGTGGCCGAATTGACTTGATTCCCTTCGATAATGCATTTTTTTCTTCTCGCTGTGATTTATGTTCTGCCTTAGTCCTGATCTTTCATTCTTCGCCCTTGATCACTTCTTGGTTGGTGTTGCGGTGTAGCAGTTCTTGCCTCATCCTTCGGCCCTGCCCTATAAGAGCTCTGATGTGGAGCTCATGTGGTCCGGCTGAACTGGTGAAATGGTGAGCAATGTCTGCGTGTCTTCACCTTCCTCGATTTGTTCCCCTCCTGCCCTTCCCTATCTATCTTGACTCGTTTAGTTACCGTATATATCTTGATCGAATCCTTCGGGCCAGCCCTGTGAGAGTTCTTTTATGGAGCTCAGTGGTCTGGTTAAACTAATATTAAAAAAAAAAAAAAAAAAAAAAAAAATGTACTGTACTGTAGTTTTGAGATTATAAGATGTTCAGTCCATTAATTGGTAATTTTAAGTCCTCTTGTGACATTTAGGTGTCTATTTTGCCGGGCGAGCGATAATGAGGCTGTAATTTAGGAGGAACCGGCTTTTCTACCAAAAAATTTACAAAATATATCTTGAGGGGTATTTTTTAAAGCTTTATGGAGGTCTTGGGTGGAAACTAAAGAATATAATATATAAATATATCCAAGAGTGGGAGGGGTGGAAATGAGTTACCTGAGAAGTGCGTGCAGAGTTACATGGAGGGAATATACCATGTATATTAAATATACTATAGGGGTAGTGCCTAGTGAGTAAACAGCTCCATAGGCGTCTTTTGAGAGAGCAAAAAGGGTCCTAGATAATGAGATGAGACAGCGAGAGATTGGCGATGCAGTTTATAGACGTCAGATTTGCAACGGTCCATGAGGGGACAACTAGGCATCCTGGGTCTATGAAGGTTAGACCATAAACGAGCCAGTTGCAACACTCAAACTGTTTCGTTGTCTCACTCACCATCTGGAATAAGACCTCCTGACTTTACCGTGTTGAGCGGTTGAATCTACGGGCTGTTTGTAATAGAGCTAAAACTATTGTATACAGTATACTCAGGCACATACCCCATAGCTGGGGTGGCCGACTCGAGACAAAGCCCGAACAGAAACAACATTTAAAGTTCTGGTGTCAGATACTGAATGTATAAACTCACTTGGCTGAAATCACCCAACCACATGGGGTACCTCTTTTGACACAGTGGTGGAGTGCCAGTTTAGTAACTGGTTAGTCCAGAGTTCTATCCCTTGGGATTTTTGTGAGAAGATCGGTTCATTTTCCAACACAGTTTGCTTACTAAAAGTTACAGTGAGTTATCAAGAGTCCTAAAATAAACCCCCTTACATGTTAGCGTATGTTCAGAGGTAGAGTTGGAAGATAGACAATAAAAGCCTTCACAGGTTCTTTTTACTGTATCTCAGACAGTTCATATGACGTTACCTGCCTAGAGAAGATGTAGTGCCCCTGGTACCCATCTTGAGAAAGGGTGTGTGAGAGAGAATTAATGTATGACAGTCAAAGAGAGAGAGAGAGAGAGTGATGGAGAAAGGTCGACATTGAGAGAAAGAAAACTAATAACCAACTAACTATTTAACCCGTTCAATACCGGTGACATCCTGTATATTATATTCGGGCAACTATTAGTCGGTTTTATTCATCTTAGGAAGGATGTTGACCCATTAAGAGATAACAGACTATCTCAATGAATCCTTTTAGCTACCATATATCCTTTCTAAGCAGCATGAAATCGTCTAAATGCAGCCGATGTAAAAACAAATAGACGTCACTGGTACTGTAAGCGCTAATAATAACCGCACAAACCCTTCGCAGGATGAGGTGGGAGACAGCGTGTGTGACTATGCTTGTCTGGAATAGTCATCTTGGAGCTATCACAGGGAACCAAGATCTTGTTGGAGGAAGCTGTGGTCGTGTGGAAGTCTCTACGCCCACGGTTCACAACATTGGCACCAGGTAAGTTCAGAGTAATCCAGTGTCATATTTACTTTAACCCCTTCATTATGTTCGCATCATACCGGTACTGTTTTAGATATAGACTTTCCTGAGAATTGTCCTGACACATGTAAATAATTTACCCTTAATCTGTTACTCACTCTCTCCCTCTCCCATTACCCAAAGCTTCCCTAGACTGACTTTCATTCATTAAACAACTTTATTCAGAAGAAGAAGGAGCATACCAATTTTAATTTACAGTATTTTGTTGTTTTTATTTTTGTTATGTACAGTATGTAGTCTTGTTGACTTGTGTTTTAATTGAGTCTTTTATAACTTATAGATTGTGAAGGCTAGTATATATAATGCAGTACTTCATCATCATCATAACGTACAGATAGGTTCTTTGATATTGATTTTTCTGTAAGCAATAGTGAATGTTTCCCCCCCCCACCCCCTGATACTACTCTCCTTGATGCGGTTGGGGGGCTTCGGGGTCGGCGACTGGAGCTTGATGGGGGATGGTTGTGGTACTTACCCTTCCTATCTCCCCTCGAGCTTTCGTCCTCAGCTTGTTGACTAATTTTGAGTAGTTTTTCATTCCTCATTCTATGATTTCCCCTTCTATTCTTATTCTGTCCCATTTGGTTGTCCTCGTGCAGCCTATATCTCATGTCTCCCTGGCCTGGCTAGGTAGCAGACTCCTGGCCTGATTTGTCTCTTCGGTTGCTGATGTGGCCGGACTGGCTTGATTCCTTTCGGTAATGCATTTTTTGCTTCTCGATGTGATTTTTTCTACCTTCGACCAGATCTTTCATTCTTCGCCCTGATCACTTCTTGGTTGGTGTTGCGGTGTAGCAGTTCTTGCCTCATCCTTCGGCCCTTCCCTATGAGAGCTCTGATGTGGAGCTCATGTGGTCCGGCTGAACTGGTGAAATGGCGAGAAATGTCTGCGTGTCTTCACCTTCCTCGATTTGTTCCCCTACTGCCCTTCCCTCTCTATCTTGACTCGTTTAGTTATATATCTTCATCGAAGCCTTCGGGCCAGCCCTATGAGAGTTCTTTTGTAGAGCTCAGTGATCTGGTTAAACTAATATTAAAAAAAAAAATCAAAAAATAATGTTTTCTTTAACCCTTCCAGCCCGGCTGTCCAGTTATAAGGACACCGCGGCAGTTGGGCAGGACCCCGGGTGTCCTTATAACAGACAGTAAGCTTAAAAGCCTATTCAGCTTGGTCTGAACGCTGTGCGTCCGACGCATGTAAACAAAGCCGGTCATTGTGTCACCGCACCTCCGAAAACAAGAAGGAGACGTCGGATCAATGTTGTTGTATGGTATGACGAAATTAGTGTGAAAAGCTCCGATATTGTCAACATCGCGGAAAAATTCGCTCCACGGAAATTATCATCACAACTGAACCAGTTGACTTACAGAGCTGTACTCAACGCCAGTCTACAGATTGGAAACCGCCCTACGTTTAGAGATGTGTGGCAAATTTCTAGCAGTTAAAATAACAAAGATACGGTAGCCTAGGCCTAGACGTTTTTCGGCCAAATCGCCCGGGTACCCGACACTGTCCTTAGGAGGGCGACCCCGGGTCAGAAGGGTTAAAAAATGGAGCTAGTGACAAAGATAGTCTTACTACTTATATAATTATTATTACTAAATAAAAATGGCAACCAAAATTTGTACTTTCTATTATCCAGTATTGTCTTATATAGGGTACAGCCAAAATCAATAATTCACAGATAATATTGTATAGCCAGTCGGGTTGGTCGTATGGATAGTGTCTTGACTTCCAACCCAAGAAGTTGGGACTCGAGAGTTCGCGCTGCGCTTGGGCGTGTTTTTATTCCACTAAACCATGGCTGGTTTCTGTCTCCCTTGAGAATGGGATGGGGTAATGATCTCTGGTGGCTATTACAGTGCTACTGAATACTCGAAGGAGAGAAATTACGTTTATTCAAAGACCTTTTTTTTTACAGCCTAAGTCAATACCGGTAGTTCACCGATAATCTTGCTAGTAAACTGTGTAATTTTAAGTTTCAGAACAATTTTTCTGCTCTTGACAGTCCTTGTAAGTTTTAACTGTCTTGATAGCATAATGCATAAATGCGCAGAATTTTGGTGTGAGAATCCTAGGTTCGAGTCCTTGGAGTGCCACATGTATTCGTTGATTTCATTAATTAAGTTTAGAAGTAAAGTTGGTTGGTGAAAAAATATGATTTAATAGCCCATGATTAGTGTTCTTGTGTCATGTCATATAAATGCCGAGTTAATGTCCCACTCTTGATTTCACTCAAAATATCTGCATTTTTTTTTGGAAAATTTATGATTTTGACTGTACAGTACTGTACAGCATTTTGGAAGCTAAGGTGAATGTGTTATTGTTTACAGTTTCTTACATTTTCTTACAGTAGATCCTCTGGAAAAAGGCAAACTAGGACTGTGTATACTTGCACTGCTGCGGTCGTTCACGGTGTTGGCGGCGGCGGTAGCAGACGCAACATTTTTACTATTCTGTATTTTTGCTTTATAATCAAACTTCAAATCTTGTCTTCCCCATGCTTTATCAAGATTACTTTCAAACTCCCTTATTGATTCGGAATCGACTACATACTGGGGCAGTGCGTTCCACTCATTTACCACTCTATCACAAAATTAGTTCTTTGCCTTCTCAAGCCTATTTCTTTCTTTGTAAATTTTCTTTGAGTGTCCTCTCGTTCTTGTTCCCTCCCGCATCAAGAAGATACCTTCACACACATCCTCATCATACTTTCCTGACACTATCTTAAAAGTCTCTATCATATCCCCTCTCTTTCTCCTATATGCCAGTGTCGGAAGCCCCAGTGTCCTCAACCTCTGCTCATAGCCCGCGTTCTTCAACGTTGGTACTAGCTTGCTAGCTCTCCTCTGCACTTTCTCCACTGCTTCTATATCCTTTACCATATATGGAGCCCACACCTGGTTCGCATATTCCAGGTGCGGCCTAACCAGCGCTGTATAGAGATTCCTGAAGATTTCTTCGTCAAGTGACACAAATGTCCTCCTTATCAGCCCTACAATTCTATTGGCTTTGTTTAGAGTTAGCATACTGTAATATATATGATAATGTACATGGGTATTCTGTATGGTTCCTATTCTCTAACATTTTTGGCTGTGCATAACCCATCCTCATTGTGACTGACATAAAATTAAGCCACCATTACAAAATATAATGTACTGTACTGTACACACATTAGAGACTTCATCTTGCATTAGTGACAAATGTAAGTAGGAATTTCAAATCATGAATGCATCGTGATTTTGTCATAATTTTTGGTTGATCTTTCTGAGTAGGGGTGATGTTTACTTTGTTGGACTTGCAGTGGGATTCTCCTAGACAGCATGTGGTTTGGAGCTGTTGCAGAGAATTATGAGTCAGGCTGGGACAATTTTGTTTTTAAACTGAAATGAATGTGCGAGATGATGGTTGGCTGGGACACCCATCATCCACATTCTTTGACCAAGGTGTTGTTCAGATAATACACCTTTGCTGTACCAGTGATCAGTTACACTTTCAGCCCCCCCTGATACTACTCTCCTTGCCGCGGTTGGGGGACGTTGGGGGACTTCGGGGCCGGCGACTGGAGCTTGATGGGGGATGGTTGTGGTCATTTCCCTTCCTCTCCCCTCGAGCTTTCGTCCTCAGCTTGACTAATTTTGAGTAGTTTTTCATTCCTCATTCTATGTTTTTCCTCTTCTATTCTTATTCTATCCCTTTCGGCTGTCCTCGGGCGGTCTATATCGCATGTCTCCCTGGCCTGGCTAGGTAGCAGACTCCTGACCTGATTTGTCTCTTCGGTTGCTGGTGTGGCCGGACGGACTTGATTCCCTTCGGTAATGCATTTTTTGCTTCTCGATGTGATTTTTTCTACCTTCGACCTGATCTTTCATTCTTCGCCCTGATCACTTCTTGGTTGGTGTTGCGGTGTAGCAGTTCTTGCCTCATCCTTCAGCCCTGCCCTATAAGAGCTCTGATGTGGAGCTCATGTGGTCCGGCTGAACTGGTGATATGGCAAGAAATGTCTGCGTGTCTTCACCTTCCTCGATTTGTTCCCCTACTGCCCTTCCCTCTCTATCTTGACTCGTTTAGTTATATATCTTGATCGAATCCTTCGGGCCAGCCCTATGAGAGTTCTTTTGTAGAGCTCAGTGGTCTGGTTAAACTAATATTAAAAAAAAAAAAAAAAAAAACTTTCAGCATCACATCAAGGAAGTCGACAATATAGCCACCTGGGATGTCGGTAAGGACGCACAGCCTTGTAGTTGGGAACAATGTGATAAGTTCTTTTGCCTTTATCTTGTGTCGTCCCTGTTTTGGTTTGTTTATTTTGCAAGTTTTACATTTCCACATAGCGATTTTGATTTGTTATTTTGCCTTTATATTGTGTCGACCCTGTTTTGGTTTGTTTATTTTGGAAGTTTTACATTATAATTCCTAACAATTTGATATGGTTGGTGGAGGTGGTGCAGCAATATGGTGCTGGATCCAGGGATGGGGGGGGGGAGACTCCCACATAACTGTTCTGTTACAGTTGGGGATTACCCTTTCTGTCCCCCCCTGATACTACTCTCCTTGACGCGGTTGTGGGGCTTCGGGGCCGGCGACTGGAGCTTGATGGGGGATGGTTGTGGTAATTACCCTTCCTCTCTCCCCTCGAGCTTTCGTCCTCAGCTTGACTAATTTTGAGTAGTTTTTCATTCCTCATTCTATGTTTTTCCCCTTCTATTCTTATTCTGTCCCATCCGGCTGTCCTCGGACGGCCTATATCTCATGTCTCCCTGGCCTGGCTAGGTAGCAGACTCCTGACCTGATTTGTCTCTTCGGTTGCTGACGTGGCCGGACTGACTTGATTCCCTTCGGTAATGCATTGTTTGCTTCTCGATGTGATTTTTTCTACCTTCGACCTGATCTCTCAATCTTCGCCCTGATCACTTCTTGGTTGGTGTTGCGGTGTAGCAGTTCTTGCCTCATCCTTCAGCCCTGCCCTATAAGAGCTCTGATGTGGAGCTCATGTGGTCCGGCTGAACTGGTGAAATGGCGAGAAATGTCTGCGTGTCTTCACCTTCCTCGATTTGTTCCCCTACTGCCCTTCCCTCTCTATCTTGACTCGTTTAGTTATATATCTTGATCGAATCCTTCGGGCCAGCCCTATGAGAGTTCTCTTGCAGAGCTCAGTGGTCTGGTTAAACTATATAATATTAAAAAAACAAAAAAAAAAAAAAAAAACACACTTTCGGTGTCCACAACCACCTTTTGGTAACCAAGGCTCAAACGTGGATATATGTCCATCGTGTAATGCATGCATGTATCAAAGTCTTTTAAAATATAAGAACAGTATTGTACTATGGATATTGAGCAGATCCTTGTTTAACGTGTGTTTCTTGTCTGGTTAACTTCGGAGGTGATCTCTTGCCTTGCAGGTGGACAATGTGAGGACTACATATATGGCTGAGATTGTATCAATGCTGTCAGATAGTCACGTTGGGTGAGATAGTGTTAATAGATATCATACTGTTGGTTTAGAGTTATCAGGTGGGACTAAGTTGTTGGTTAATGTCTATTAATATCACCAACTTGCTGTTAGTGTGTCATTTGGGGTGTTTTCCATTCATTCTAATGTAATACACTGTAGTTAAATATTATGATCGATTATCAGTTCTATAGCAAATTATTCATGTAAGTCAATCACACTATGTTTCCTTCCATACATACAAACTAATGTGGCCAGTGGTGATGGCTGGTCTATCAGAGTGAGAACTGAGCAATCTCTGCCATACCCATAGCTTACTCTGACTGTTCCTTACTTATATATTTTCTAGATCTCAAAGTCTCTAACGTGGATTGACCTCCCAATCTACCAAGATTGGAAGCCAAAGCGTCACATTTTTCCCTTGCCCCTCAACTTTCTCTTCATAATTGCTGGGGGACACAGGGCCCTGGGGGTTGGTTTTGCATTTCCGCACCCTCCTGATGGAGTGGCTTCGGTCAGCTTTATTGTGGTCGGCGGGGAGGGTTCTGTGGGGGCGCTCGGTTATGGCCTTGGCCTGCTCGGGGCCTTGGGGCTGTTCGGCCAGGCAGCTTGGGGAACAACAACAACTAATGTGGCCACCTGTACAATCACCTGCAGTGAAAGGTGGGTACAAATATACTTGAGGAATTCTGGCATATTGATGAAGTATTTGTAAACAAGCCTTTATAGCACATATCCTAGAGTAATTTTTTCCCTCATTCTGTGTTCACTGTCTCATGTTTATTGCAGCAATTTTGATAAATTCTTTTGCCTTTATATTGTATTGTCCCTGTTTTGGTTTGTTTATTTTGCAAGCTTTACATTATAATAGTAGTGTGCCAGCTACGTTTGCAGACACTTGTACCCTGGTAATTGTATGGGTGGTAACCATATTAGGTGCAAGTATAGCCAGCCAGTTAGTAGAGTGGATAGCGTCTTGATATCTTACCCAGGAGGTCGAGCGTTTGCGCTGCACTTGGGCATGAAGGATTTTTCACTAAACCCTGGTTGGTTACTGTCTTTCTTGGGCACTGGGATTGGGTAATTGTCTCAGTTGGCTATTACAACACTATTGAATCTTGAAGGAGAGAAATTATGCTCGCTTGATAAAAGATCTACTATTATTACTACCTAAACATTGGCCCCACAGAGGACTACTGTTTACTGTTCTGTCCACAGAGCAGTGTAAGGTGGTGTTTACCTAAAGTTTTCATGCAAAATCAGGTCTGATGAATGTCAAAAGGTTATTTTGACCAATTGTTAATTGATTCTTTACTGCATGTTGTATAAGACAACTATTAAGGGGGATGGTGGTAGACTTGTGGACCAACAGCCATTACAATATAGCCTTGCTATTGGCTCTGTCTTGGTATGGCACTACCGAGGCTGGTGGGGCACGTATAGGTGCCACAGGGGACTCTACTAGTATTACATGGATGCTGGGTGGTGCCACGCCAGAGTCGGCAGTATTTACATGGTGGTGCAGGATTATGTTGTTCTAAAGTCCAAGTTGCCTAATGTACAGTAAGGTTTTGGTATGGTACTGTCTTGTAGCACAGTTGAGGTTGGTGTGGCTTGCAGATAATGCAGGTGCAGGTGCTGCAGTTGGACATAGTTGAGTCTTGCTACGGCACGGTTAGCACTCTACCAACATCAGCCAAAGTGATGACATAATCGGGCGGTGATGTAACGGGACTTTATTGTATCATATTCCAATTGCGGAAAGGCAACCACGTCTGAGCCGTTACAATGTATGTAATGGAAAGTGATGTTAAATCATTGTATTGCATTTATGTATATAGTAACTAATACTACCACACCTGCCAGGGTTAGACGTGGAATTGATGATGTAAGTTGTTAGCAATACCAGGTAGGGCAAAATTTTAAATTGTCATATTTGGAGTTTGATTTGAACTATAAATAAAAAGTCTTGATGCTGAGCACCGAGATAAAACTCTCCAGCAACTGTTTCCAACAGTATTGTCCACAAAACTCAGAGTGAAACAATACTATCTGAAGTTCAGGCAGTAGTGTTGTTTATAAGGTATTTTGCTCTTCTCTTGTTCCACCCTCACTCTTTCTAAAAAAGCTTGATTGAGGTATATCTTCAGGTTCTTTACCAGTTTATGCACTTTGATCATATATGTAGCCTACAGTGCCATCTAAATTCAGGAGTATTTAGGACAAGATGTTTCAACCTCTGGTCAGAGGGTAGATCCCCAAGAGCCAGGACAAACAATGTAGCACAGTGCTGGATACCCTCAACTAGTTATTTGCACCTAGTGATTTGATAAGTTCTTTTGTCTTTATATTGTGTCGTCCCTGTTTTGGTTTATAAAGTTTTACATTATAATAGCAACCCAAAGCTGGATGCATACTCCACATGAGGGTGAATGAGTGACCTTCCTTTGGGTAAGGGGGCTGAAAAAGATTAAGAGCCATGTATCTTATTGAGTGTCATACTATGTGACTAAAATAGGGGATGGTGTAAGCATGGACCAATGGTAAGCGTATACAGTCTTGTTGTAGCAGTGTTGAGGCTGGTGGTGTTTCATATATTGTAGGTGCAGAGGGACTTATTTGAGTATTGCTGAATTATGGTTAGTACAGTACTATGCCAACATCAGCCACAGTGTTATGGCAGGACTTTAAAATATACAGGTCTCCCTCACTATCCAATGTCCCCATTTACAATATTATAGTTTTTAGGTGTTTGTATTTGGGTTTTGGCTGGTCCCAGAATGCATCCCCATTTACCTCATTAAATTTAGGGTTTGCTATACGATTATTCTATTTAAGATTGATGACGAACCCGGACCGGCTACGGACTATGATATTGATAAATGATAAAGTACCATTGCACCCGATCATAACAAAAAATAAATTACAATGAACAATAATAAAGATAATACCGGACTGTCTTTAGTTGACAACTGTAAATGTAAATTCTGTGCGAATGAATTTGATTTCAAACATCATAAACATTTTAAAAGTTACATTACTAATACAAAATTTTTGTTCTTAAATTCTTTAGATAATGTAACTTCTCCATGTAAAGTAAAGAGAGTTATATATTTAATAACGTGTGATAAAGTGGTATACAGTATGTTGGACAGACGAAGAATGAGTTAAGAGAAAGAGCCTATGGACATAGAGCTGGAGTAAAGAACGGCATTGACTCCAAGCTTCTTTTATACAAGCATTTCACACAGATTGTACCAAATTAGATTATAAATACAAAATTATTGAAATTGTTAAAGAAGATAAAGATCTTTTAGATAGAGAAAATTATTGGATTGGAAAATTAATGACTATCAATTTGGACTTAATAATCAAATTAAAGGGGTAGGCAACATATTGTATAAATATTTTTTAAATTACGATTTTAATAACCCTTACTTTAACTTCCCCGTTAGAAACAGAAGACCATGTAGGCCTAGACATGGTAATAGAAAGCTAAATTCATCAAACAAAAAGAAAAATAGGTTTGATATTAACCTGATTGTTAATAATTTGTATTCATTATATCTAAATTTCGGAATTAAAAAATTAAAAGATTCATTTAAAGGCCTACAAAAGAAAAGTTTTGCTCCTTTGATAGAAAATATTCTAAACAATAAAAATAATTTCACAAATAAATTTAAAAATACAGTATTTGCTTTTATGGGATGTATTAGAGCTAAATCTAAAAAATCCATAGATAACCCGATTAAAGATAAAACTATATCCACTTTAGAGTAAGAGGGAGAGTAAGAAACTGTTCTGGAAAGAAGTCAAGAAAGTTAGGGAAGGTAGCAAGGGAAACAGTAAGGGTGTGAAAGATAAGAATGGGAGAATGCTAGCCGAGAAGCAAGAGAGAGTCGAAAGATGGAGGGAGTACTTCAGTGAGTTGCTAAATGTAAGGAATGAAGAGCCAGCAAACATAGCTGGATATGGTATGGGAGGGAGAAAAAGAGAAGTAGTGGGGATCAGGAGGTCAGGAGTGTGGGAAGCCATGAAAAGAGTGAAGTTTGGGAAAGCACCAGGAACAGATGGAGTGTGTGGGGAAATGTTGAGGTATGGTGGTGAGATAGTGATAGAATGGGTATGGAAAATGTGCAAACTAGCATGGGAGAAGGGGAGTGCACCCGATGACTGGAAGACTGGCATAATAGTCCCCCTATATAAGGGCAAAGGGGAAAGAGGAGTGTGTGGTAACCACCGAGGAATATGTCTTCTAAGCGTAGTAGGGAAGGTATACAGTAGGGTAGTGATTGAGAGAGTGAGAGTGAGAACGGAGAAATGGATAGGCGACGAGCAGGGAGGTTTTAGGAAGGGAAGAGGATGTGTAGATAAGATTTTTACCCTGAATTGTGTTGTGGAGAAGTATCTGGAGAAGAAACAAAAGGTGTATGTTGCCTTTATGGACTTAGAGAAGGCCTATGACAGAGTGGATAGAGAAGGTTTGTGGAAAGTACTTAGAATATACGGAGTAGAGGGCAAGTTGCTGAAAGCAGTGAAGAGCATGTATGAGGGTGCAAAGGCGGCAGTACGTGTGGAGAGTGAGCAGAGCGAGTTCTTTGACCTGAATGTTGGTTTGAAACAGGGTGTGTGATGTCCCCGTGGTTGTTTACTGTATATATGGATGGAGTCATGAAAGAAATACTATCAAGAGCAGTGGATGTTGGTGTATCGCTGAAAAGGAGGGAATTGAGTGGAAGCTACCTATACTGCTGTTTGCGGATGATACAGTTCTGATGAGTGATAATGAATGGGAGTTGCAGGATCTGGTAAATGAGTTTGGAACAGTGTGCGAAAAACGGAATTTGAAGGTAAATGCGGGGAAGAGCAAGGTTATGGTCTTTGAAAGGGGTGAAGTCACAGAGTGTGAGGTGAAGCTGAACGGTCAGGCTATGGAGATCGTCAACTCTTTTAAGTATCTGGGCAGTGTGTTGAGTAAAGATGGGACTATGGATGAGGAAGTTCGGGAGAGGGTACAGCAGGGGAAGAGGGTTGTAGGAACGCTAAAAGCAGTAACAAGAAATAGGGTGGTCAGTATGGAAGTGAAGAAGTCCTTGCATGACAGTGTGGTAATCCCGACACTGACTTACGGAAGCGAAGCATGGACGTTGGTTGAGAGACTCGGACCAAGAGTGAGAGCAGTGGAAATGAATTACTTAAGGAGTGCGTGCGAAGTTACATGGAGGGATAGACAGACTAATGAGGAAGTAAGAAGGAGGTGTGGTGTGGAGGTAGATGTGCTGGAAAGTGTGAAAAGGAACAACTTGAGATGGTTCGGCCATATGGAACGTATGGAAAGCGAGAGATTTTATTTTTCTTGCTACTGTCAACTAAGTCTTTTATATATTTAAATTCTAAAGCAAGCAAGAATAAGTCTGCAATTAAAGGGCTAGCATTTCCACCCATAGGAATTCCTAATATTTGTTTGAAAATGTAAGGCCCGAATCTAACATAAGTATTGAAAAGGAGGAATTTAAGGGCATCTTTAAGTTTAGTTCTATCAAAATATACAGAACTAGTGGGAGTAGAGCTAAGTGATGCATTATTATAATATGTATAAACATTTATGAAATAATTACTATTCCTAACGAACCTGTCAAAGTGCAAATCTATAATAAAGCAAAGCTCTAAATATACTAAATCTAAAGGCAAATTGGTATACAAAGTTGAAAAGTCAAAGCTATGTACCGAGGTAACTTTCGGCATGGTATTTATTTTATCAATAACTTCTAACGAATTGTCTACACTCCAATAATAGTTAATGCCAGTTCTTCTCATGATGGTATTACAATATATTTTATGAGTACTTTTAATGTATTTTAAGCAATTTACGACTTGTTCTGATAGAGTTTTAGTGGTAGCAAATTTTGCTCCGGCAATAAAGCGATATTTATAAGGTCTTTTATGAAATTTAGGTAACATGTATAATTTTGCAATGCACTTGTTCTTATCAGAAAGTTTAATATCAAATGTTATATTTTCTTGGTATGTTCATCGATTAAGTTATCAATATTCAGATTATTTTGAATTTCATAAACAGAATTACCGCAAATATTTTTACGTAATATATTACCCTTAATGCCTAATTCTTTTTTCATGTTTTCAAGATAAAATTTCTTACATGTGAAGCTATAATTATTGCTGGCTTTATCTACTGTAGTGATTACAAAATGTTTATGTAAATTTATTAAATCAGCTTTAAGCTTATTATAATTATAGTCTATAAAATCTGAAAGATTAAATTCATTTTTAAGCGAGAAAATTTTATTTCTAATTAAATTAATTAATAATTTAGACCATGCTTCTAGTTCTCTCACATCGCAGCACACAATTTTTAACAATTTATCTTTTAATTTATTGACTGAAAAAACAATATCTTTTAAAATTATGTCCATGTTACTTTATTACTCATTAATTGCTTGCATTTGCAATTTCCTTAGTTTATTTGTACAATAAATGTAGGTTATTTGTAGGGTAGTAATTGTTAGGGGTCACTTGAAGCATGCTATGCTTACAGGTACCTACCCGATAGCACTATCGTTAGTGAGTTATATTTGTATTTTGTACTATTGTTATTATCTTGTCAAGTTGCAAATTTGATTTTAATATAGCATTTGACACTTAATGTAGTTTCTTTATTCATGCAGAGATTAGTTAAATTTACCAGAATGTCCCCGACTTCCCAAATTGACTAATTCCTTGAACGTGACTATAGTGCGTTGTTATATGTGCGATTAGTTTGCTTGGGAACCAGATTAACTTGCTCATGTAGTGATGTACACCCTATGTGGTGGATTGTGTTCATTTATTTATAAATATTTATTTTACTTAAGCGTTGTTTCCACATAGCGATTTTGATTCGTTGTTTTGTCTTTTTACTGTGTTCGTATAAGTTTTGGTTTGTTTATTTTGCAAGTTTTACATTATAAATATCAATGTAAAACACTCCAACTTCCTTATAGCCTGAAACTCGCAAGTGGTCAATTGCATATCAAGAGAATCAGAAAGAGTGAATGTTAAGTGTAGAATCACAATACAGTCACCTCATTATATCCGACTTCCAGGGAGTATCAGAAGTGCAGATACATACACACATACATAATTTGTTTAGACTGAGTGCCCCACACATACGTGCAGTTTCAGTCTCTTGTCCTAATGGTGGCGTTCCAGGCAACCCTGTTAAGGGCTGCTTCACTTGTCAAGTTTTTGGATTTGAGATCGACACGTATAGTCCGATCCCAGGTCTTCCTCGGTCCACCCCTTGGTGCAGCTCCCTCCACAATCACAGACCTGCATATTTTCACCCAATTTTGTTCATTCATTCTCTCCACATGTCCATACCATCCCAGTCTACTTGTACGCATCACCTCGCTAATACTCTTTATACCTAAACGTCTCCTCAGCTCAACATTTGTTATTCTATCCTGTAGCCTGGCCCCACACATCCATCTCACCATTCTCATCTCATTACGTTCCATTCTGTTGACATCCTCTACATTAACGGCCCATGTTTCTGAGGCATACGTCATTGCACTTCTAACACATGAGGCATACACCTTTCCCTTCAGGGGGAGAGGCATTCTTTTCATGGTCAGAATTGGCAACAGTTCTCTGAACTTCCCCCAGCCACATCTATTTCTAGCGACAGTGGCAGCCTCGGCCCCACCACCGGCAGAGATGGTATCTCCTAGGTAACAAAACTTGTCCACCAGCTCCAATGACTCATTTCCAAAATTCAGAACCACAGGATCATCATTTAACACAAGCTCGCCTTTGCACACTACGCAAAAAAATAAGAAACTTTATATTCTATCTAGTAGATAAATAATGCAATATTTATTTATATGTATCTAATTATATAGAATAGCCTATGTACGGTGGCGCTAATAAGTCATGTCCCAGCTGTCATTACGTTTGGCTTGCTCTGTGCTGTATTAATGTCTGTCAGATGTTGAATAGGGTGGGAAAGTGTAGGAACATGTTTGTATAATTCACTCGATATGAAGAAATGAAGCTTAGATATTGCTGATACCAATTATTGATCAAAACATACTTGGTGCCGAGACATCACTTATTAGCGCGACTGTACACTCTACCAAAAAACAATCTTTACACTGGTGAGCTGTAAATAATCTAGTGTGAACGGAATGAATCGGGTGAAACATAAGTCTGTGAGGTATTATCATAAGATTTCGACCCACTTCCAGAATGTTTAGAGCGTTAGTGTAAAGATTTTTTTTTGGGTCGTGTGTACATGTTCATATGCAGTAGAGTACCTGGACCCACTTTGAGAGTAGTATTGATAATCTTGCTTTGAAGAAAACTGTTATATACCAGGCACAGTTTAGAATACAGTACTGTACTTCCAAGCAGAATACTGCCATTAATATAATACAGATAACGAGTATAGACTGAAGACATGAAGTGCTATAATCTTTGTTAATTCATGAACAAATATCTTTGAACATTGAGCCACAAAGACTGAAGCAATGTTAGTTTGACATATATTTTTTTGTTAACACAAGAGGAACAAAATTGAGAAAGCTAATGAAAACAAAATCCATACATGTACAGTAATGGAATTTTGTGTCCATTAGAAATAGGCAACAATGTTTTAAACTGTGGATTGAAGAACAGGCGAAAGCAACCCTGAGGAACTTAATTCAAGAGAGATGGATTTGTATATATACAATATATACTGTATATAGTATACAGTATATACTGTTGAAATAACTTAGAAAAGTTAACAGAATTAATATAAACACCATATGAGGAGGAGCACTTTATGGACAACGTTTCGCGGATAGCTTCTTCAGATCACTAACAGACGCTAGGTCCTTGGACGCCTTAAGTATCCGTCATGACAGCATACTGCTGTCTACTACCCATTACCCATACCCCCCTACTCCTTCCCCCTCCCTGTCCTACATACACCCTCCCCCTATTCTCCGACTCCCCCACCTGTCATGATGGATATTTAAGGCATTCAAGGACCTAGCGTCTGTTAGTGACCTGAAGAAGCTATCTGCGGAACGTTATCAATAAAGTGTTCCTCCTCATATGGTGTTTATATTCAGTATGTATACTGTATATATGTATATATATTTTATAACTTCCAAGCTCTTCACTGAGTGATTGTCTATATTTTAGCAATGGTAGTGTTCCATTAAGAAATGGCCTGAACTGTGCCTAATATTATCTTGGCCTTCTATGTACTATACAATAAACTAAATATTCAGTGTTGTACAAAGTACTTTATTGTGATGATGATATATTATAGTATATATTATAGAATTAATGAATGGGGACAAGAGAATCTAGTTTCCTTTAATGCACAGAAAACCAAGTACATTCAATTTTCTAACCGACAGAATCTCACTGACTCCCATATATTTTTTAATGATGTAAATATTCCCACTTCCCCTAGTATTGACATTCTCGGTGTAACATTAACTACTAACTTGAGCTGGACACATTATGTTAGAAGCATTGCTAAGAATGCCTCTAAAAAACTGGGACTCCTGTACAGAGTTCGAGAATTCTTCACTGACGAGCAGTTGGCCGTAATATATAAAAGTCATGTGCGCTCTCAGATGGATTACTGTTCACCTCTGTGGGGTGGAAGTGGAGTGGTTGCATTGAGGCAGTTGGACAAAATTCAAATAAAGCTATTAGATTAATCAATAACCCTGCAATCACACAGGACCTTCCTACATTAGCCATACGAAGAAACGTTGCATCCCTTGCATTATTCTACAGATATTTTCACAGCAATTGTTCCGAGGAACTTGCTTCAATTGTGCCGCCTCTCCACATCTTTCCCCGTAGAACTAGGGCAGCTGAGAGCGCCCATGAATTTACACTTTCTCCTCCACAATGCAGAACTTCTGCTTATCAGAATTCATTTATCCCCAGAGCTACTACTCTTTGGAATTCACTTCCCTCGAATTGCTTTCCACAAACTTACAATCAACAAATGTTTAAATCCAGTTGTTACAAACATTTTATGAATGGAGGATGCCTTTAGGCACATGGACCTTTTTGTTTTATCTGTGTTTTTCCTTCCTCCATTCATTGTCTCTTAAAAAAAAAAAAAAAAAAAAAAAATTATCTTATACTATTGTAAAGTAATTTAAAGACATTGATTACTATATACTGTAGTATCAAATATCAACCCTCAAAAGGTAGCATTGCAAATATAATTTTTAATTAAAATAACATGGTAGTTTTACTTACCCCCAACTGAACATCAAGGTTTATAACTATAGTATATTATGGTGTCCAGCTTGTGAGGAGGGTTGCTGTGGATTTGTCTGGGGATAATTTGAGTCGGTTTGTAGTGCACCAGTCATGTAGTGTGTTGAGATAGGGTTGAAAGAGATGTGTTGCTGCATCTTCTGAGTCTTGGTGTGTACATGTGAGTGTTATATCATCTGTGTAAGAAGCTATAATTATGTGGGGTGTGGGTACATCATGCATGTATAGATTGAAGAGTGCGGGCGACAAGACGGATCCTTGCGGGACGCCATGTTCGAAGTTTCTGATGTCTGTTGTTGTGATTGCAACAAGTGATTGAGTTTGTTGCTGTTGGAAAGTATAATGGGATGGGGGAATGGTGATGTTGGTAGAAGGATGGGCTTGTGGGGTGGATGGGGTTGTGAGTAGGAAGGGGTATTGAAGGGTAGGGGGTTGGACGAGAAGGAATGGAGGTAGTTCGGTCGTGGTGGATGAAGAGGAGGTGGGGGATAGGTGAGGAACAGGAAGGATAGGGTTGGAGGAGATAGGGGAAGGTTGAGTGGTAGGGATAGGGAGGGATGGGGAAGGAGAAAGTGGTGGTGGTGGGAGAGGGGCAAAACCTGGAGGGGCTGAGAGAGCCCGAGTGGTAGGGGGAAGGGAGGTTGGATAGTTGGGGAAAATAGGAGGAGGCGCTGGAATAGGACGAGGGGTAGGAAGTGGGCATTGTGGTTCAGGAATGGGAAGAGGGGACGAGGGGGGTAAGGGGGCCTGTTTTGGGGGGTGGTAAAGGGTCATGATTAGTGGTGGGGCATGCAACATAATCATCAGGGTCAGCCAACATAGTGAGGTTACTGTCGGGAGGTTGGAAACGACGTACGGTTTTGGTAGGTGCGTGATTCCCCATGGTAATTGACCGTGACTTTATAGCAATTTGGAACTGTTAAGATTTAAAAAAAAAAATTTAAACCGTGGTTTTAACTTAGAGGGCACGGTAAGTTGAGCCACCATCACAAGGTCTCCGACGTGGTGAGGGCTGATTTTGGGGGTTTCGTCAGGTTGCAGGTCTTGTAGATATTGTAGGCGTAATCGATTTCGCAGGTGGATGAGGGACTGGTTGAGGTCAGGTGAGGGCTCGAATGGGACGGACAGGTGTCTCGGTGGCAAAAATAAAGGAGGCTCTCCAAATATTCTTTCATGAGGGGTTATTCCATCTTCGCGAGGGCAAGTGTTTATACCCCATTGCACTATGAGGACTTGACTTGGCCAGTCTGTGGTGTTCATTTGTTGCAGCCTTAATCCGTATTTGATTGGCTATGGTCCTGTGGCTACGTTCACAGACTGAATTCCCTTGAGGCCAGTAGGGAGATGAATGACTGATTTTGTAGCCGAAGATCTGTGATATTTGGGTCCAGATGTGGCTTGTGAATTCTGGGGCATTTGTCGGAATGTATGGCCTGTGGGAGACCAAAATATGAGAATACGTGTTCTAAGAGTGATTCCGCGACTGCAAAGGCTGAGTGTTCCTTGGCTGGACATGCAATGACATATTTGGAGTAAGTGTCTATGAAAGTGATTATGTATTTGTAGCCTTTCACTCCGTCCATGGGTCCCATGATTTCTACGGCTAATAATTGCAATTGCAATTAATTTACCGGAAGGACCTGGTGTTCTTGCTTTGTCCTTGCCCAAAGCACAGGCACGGCAAGCTTCGGTAATGGATTTTGCTGTGACATAAGGCCTTGGGGTCCAGTATACCTCTTGAAAGGTTGCAAGAAGCTTCTAGCCTAGATGGATTCCGTTATGGGAATGGAGAGACTGCATGATGTCTTGGGCAGTGACAATCTTGCCTTCTTTGGTGTATAAAATGTCCCCTTTCCTGATGAGATGATCGAAGATAATCTTTGGAATCCAGGCAGGTTTGTTCTTTTTCTGAAATGAATGTAGAAGATGTTGCTGAGTTTGGTCGGGAGGGTCTTGCTGTTAAATGGCCCGTATAGCAGCCTTGGGTGGTGTTTGCTGAATAGGTAGCCGGGAGAGTGCATCTACATTTGTATGCAATTTTCCCAGGCGGTAGGCGATCTCAAAGTTGAACTCTTCAAGAGATTCTTGCCACCTGACAGTAAGGGCATTTTTCGTGGCGGATTTGCGGAGCCATTTTAGGGCCTGATGGTCCGTTATGATGGTTACTTTGACTCCAGCAAGGTATGCTTTGAAGTGCTGGAGTGCCCAAATTATTCCTAAGCGTTCCTGTTTGGTGACTGGGTAGTTGATCTCTGCAGGGTTTAAGGTACAAGCAATGATGTGTTCGTGGCCTTCCCGGGTTTGGGCTAGCACTGCTTCTATTCCAAATTGTGAGACGTCGGTGTAAAGACGGAAGGGTTTGGTATAATCGGGAAAGGAGACAACTGGGGCTGCCACGAGTAGGTCTTTTAAGGTTTGAAAGGCTTGTAGTCTGTGGGTGGTCCAAAGGAATGGTTCTTTTCTGGTGAGGTAGTGAAGGGGTTTTGCAATGGTACCGAAGTTTTTCACGAACCTTCGATAGTAAGAAGATAATCCCAAGAATGCTCGTACAGTACTCCTTTGACGTTGTTGGGAGGAGTGATATCCCTGATGGCCTGTAGCTTGGCTGGATCTGGAGAAATCCGGCTTCAGAGACAATATGACAGGAATTTGACTTGCTTCTTTGCCATGGTGCATTTTGATGGTTTAAGTTTTAGTTTGGCATCTCTGATTCTTTGAAAAACTTGTGCGAGTCGTTGTAGGTGTTCTGCCCAAGTTTTTCCAAAGACGATGATGTCGTCTAGGCAAGTTTCCCAGGTAAGTCCTTGAAGTACAGACTCCATTAATATGGAAAAGGTGGCGGGGCCGTTACACAATCCGAATGGGAGAACTGTGAATTCGTATAGTCTGCCCAGGCTGGTGGAAGAGCCCGTTTTCTCTTGATGTTCTGGCACGACGGGGACTTGCCAATATCCTGCTTGCAAGTCGAGGGTGGTAAACCATTTGGCTCCTAGCAGTGTGAGGGAGTGGGGTGGCATCCTTGATGGTAACGTCATTTAACTGTCATTTAACTGCCTAATTTGCATAGGACTGGTGGTGACGTGGTTGTCCTGAAGGTTAGAATAGCTTCCCCTGTCGGCCTCGTTTCCTATGGTGCCTTCTCCATTCTGGTTTTCTTTGTCTTTTGTCTTGTTGCTATTGCTCGTCTTTATCCTGGGTTGGTTGGTCTTGCAGGTTGGTTGTTAGTGTCAATTAATTGGTGGTTTCTTCTTCCATTTTCCTCTGGCATCTCACCCATATACTGTAATGTCAATGTTAACACCTGTCGTGCCATGTTTAACATTTGTCGATTTTTTCCTGGCAAGCGATTGCAAGCCTGCAATTTAGGAGGAACCGGCCTTTGGCCGGGATTTTTTTTTACCAAAATATTTACACATTTATCTAAGGGGGGACATTTTTAAAAGCTTGATTGAGGTCTAGGGAGAAAACTAAAAATATCCCCTTAAAATAGAGTACTACACAAGAAAATCTACTGTTAATATAATCCTACTAATATTCCTTCCATATATAAAATCATGAAGTGTACATTAAATATCTGACTGGCGGAAATTTCACTTCATCTGTTTTATTGAGGGGTGATATCGATGCCAATGTTTCGATTTAAAAAGTCAATATCCCTGTATCACAAGTCCTATATGTAGCTATCAACACCTTACAAATACATAACTTAAAATAGACTATATGCTGTGAACGTCCTAAGCTTGAAGGTAATCCGGAAGTTGATTAATTAACTATAATAAAATTCGAACTGGACTCGTGGATCATTCATTCGGGGGGGGGGGGGGGGAGGACCAGCTTGAATGTGACGTCATTATTCAGTACTGACATTCGACTGGTAGCAAGAGGACGTACCTGCGTTGGCTGTTCGTATTTTCCCGTATTTAAGGTGTGTATGGGGATTTGTCGTGCATATATGACATGTGTATTGATATTCTATTAATGTTCAGGCGGCCATACATGTAATTCATAAGGGTAATATACGAAAATAGTGAACTTATGACTGTTTGAGCCGGTTCGCGTATGCCGTCTCGTCTGCTGCATATATTCTAACCGCTAGTAATTACGCTAAAATCGTTGACCTAGACGTTTAGATAATAACAAATTATTTGGTGTGTGTACATTGCGTTGGTGAGGTGTGTGAATATAGAGGGGGTCATTAACTCGTAATTTAAGGTACAAACTAGCGAACGAGGTGACATCGCTGTTACCCCCCCCCCCCTTCCTCTCTCCCTCCCCACCTTCCCTCCCCCTTTCTTGCCAATTCCCTCCCTGCCCCCACCCTCCCGCAATCCTCTCCTTTCCTCCTCCTCTCTCTCTCTCTCTCTTCTCTGCTCTTCCCCCTCCTATCCTCTCTTCACTTCATTCTCTCTTCTGCCCCCCCCCCCCCCTTTCCTGCCCCCATGCTCTCACCCAGCCTTCCAACCCCCACTACTTTTCCTCCCCTCCCCACACCCCCTCTCGTTTTCAATTAAGGATTTTTGGTATATATATATACAGTATACGAATTATAGGTATATCTAATCATTTATATTGGCTTGGGCTTCTACGGTGATTTAGATGCTCCCTTAAAACGTGATCCTGCCTGCGCCTACCTCACCCCCCACCCCCTCCTCTTTCTCTCTTGCACACTCACTCCCCCCCCCCCCTCCCCATCTCTCTCTCTCTCTCTCTCTCTCTCTCTCTCTCTCTCTCTCTCTCTCTCTCTCTCTCACTTTATACTAGGGGTAGGCTTGGTCAATATACAGGAGGCGCTACAATATAGGTAGCAAAATTCTAATGGTAGTTTTGGGTTCCTATCATCATATGCTTCATTTCTATATACTTTTTATCCCCGGGGAAAAAAA
>CM064484.1:30976831-31161998 GCA_032716605.1 Paralithodes platypus | reverse complement strand
AAAAAAATCTTGGGTTTTTTATTTTTTCTTGGATTTATTTATTTTTTTAATAACCTAACCAAAAAACCTAACCTAACCTAACCTAAATGTATTTGGGGGCTATTAGGTTAGATTTGGTTAGGTTTTTTGGTTAGGTTAATGACCAAAACAAAAAATCCCAAGATTTTTTTTTTTGTTTTCCCCCGGGGATAAAAAATATGTAAACAATGATGTAAACAAAACTACCATTCAATTTTGTATTTTTGTCCCCTGTAATGCCTAATTTGTCTATATATAGAAGTATGAGACCACCACCTTCCCCTTTTCTCCCTTTTTTTTTTTTTTTTGCTGTCTTTTTTCCCCCACTTTTTTTTCTCTCTATTTATTTTTTCTTTTTTTTTTCCCCCCCTTTCTCTTTCTCTTTGCCTTTAGCTGCCACCCCCCCTATTTTGTTTCCCTGTCCCAATTCTCCCTATTTTTTTTTTCCTCCCCCCTCGTTTTTATTTTTTATTGTTTCTTTTTATCAGTTTTTTTTTTTTTTTTTTAATTTTTTTGATTTTTTTTACCCCCTGCATCCTTTCATTGCCCCCCCATTTCCTTTTTTTCCTTGTCCCATTTTATTTTTGTTTTTTTTTTATTTTTTTTTTATTTTTTCTAAATGTTTTTTTTTTCATTTTTATTTGTATTTTTTTTGTTTTTTTTTTTTTTTTTTTTTTTTTTTTTGTACATTCTGTGTTATTTATTATTTTTTATTTTTTTTTATTTTTTATTTTGGGGAATTTTTATTGTTTTTTTTTATTTTCCTAGTTTTTTTTTTATTTTTTTTTTTTTTTTTTTTTTTTTGTTTGTTTTTTGTTTTTTTTTTTGTTTTTTTTTTTTTTCTTTTTTTTATTTTTTTATTTTTTTATTTTTATTTTTTTTTTTTTTTATTTTTTTTTTATTTTTTATTTTTCTTTCTTTCTTTTGGTGGGTGGTTCTTTTTTTGTTATTTTTGTTGTTTTTCCCCCTTAATTCCCTTTTCCTCTCTTTCCCTCTCACTTTCTTTATCTTTGTCTCTTTTTTTCTCTCTTTTGTTTTTTTTTTTTTTGGTTAAATAGGTTGTATTCTTATTTTTTTTTTCTTTCCCTCTTTTTCCCCTCTATTCTCTTTGGATTTGTTTTCGTTTTTTTTCTTTTTTTGGTATTATTTTTAATGTTTATAGTTTATTTGCTGTTTTTTTCTTTTTTTTTGTTTATTTTGTTTTTTTTTTTTTTTTTTTTCCCTGAATGAGATTTTTTTTCATTTTCTTTTTTTTGTTTTTTTTTGTTTTTTTTTTGTCCCCTTTTTTTTTTTATTTTTTTTTTTTTTTTTATGTATTTATTTCTTTTTGGGGTTTTTTTTTTTTTTTTTATTTATTATTTTTTCTTATTTTCTTAGTTCTTTTTTTTTTTTTTTTTTTTTTTTTTTTAATTTGTTTTTTTTTCTCTTATGTTCCTTATTTTTTTTATTTTTTTTTATTTTATCTTTCTTTTTTGTCCGTTTTTTTTTTTGTAGTTTTCTTTTCTTTATTGCATTTGTTCTTTCCATGTAGATACGTTCTAGGTTGTACTGCCCTTTTATAACATTTTTTTTGCCACCTTTTCTCATCTTTTTGTTTATTTTTTTTGTTTTTTTCTTATTTGTTATTTTGTTTTTTTTTTGATTGTTTTTTTTTTTTTTTTATTTTTTTTTTTTTTTTTTTGTGTGTTTTTTTTCTTTTTACTTTTTTTTATTTTTTTTTTTTTCCTTTCTCCCCCCTTTTCCCTTATTTTTTTTTCCTTTTTTTTTTTTTTTTTTTTGTTTCCGTTTCCTTCCTTTTTTTGTTTTTGTTTACCACAACAACCTCCCCCTCTTCTCTCTCTCTTCTTCACCCCCTCCACAGAATAACACTCCAAACGTAATTACAGATACTCGCTTTTTCTGGACCCCCTTCTCCCTCATGTTTAGCATATTAGGTTTGAGATTTTAAGACGTTCGTTCCGTTAGTTTGGTGATTTTGAGACCTTTCGCCCCATTTAGTTGTCAATATTTAGACCTTTTGTACCATTTAGGTGTCGATTATTTCCTAACGAGCGGCAAGCCTGTAATTTTAGAAGGAACCAGGAAATGTTTCTAATGAAAAATGTACAAATCTAGCTTGAAATGGGGTCTTTTTTGAAGCTTGATAATGCCGAAATAAAGGCCATATAAGAATAGAAGGGCAAATTACTATCAATATACCCAGTGATTTTATATGTATGTAGGCTATACAGTATACTCATTCCCAATCTCCATTTTTTTGTTATACCTATTTTTATATATCAATTCACTCCGGCCTTTAGTTTTACCGGCCCTATACTCTGTTTAATTCCAACTGACGGTAAATTGCAAAGTTCCCATCAAGATTTCTCAGTTATTTTGAAGATTTTGTAATGAAACATGGTGCTAAGTGTATAAACTTGGTCTTAACATGATGCAGAGACGTATTAGTATCAGGGAGAAGGGAGCCAGAAAAAGCAACCACCTTCCCCTTAACGCCTCCCCCCACACCACACACAGCGCGCAGGTCTACCACGCAGTCCTAGCAACCAACCCAACATGTCTCTAGCAACCCACACGTTCCTAGCAACCCTCACATGGCCCTAGCAACCGACATATGTCCCTAGCAACCATCCCACACGTCCATAGCAACCCTCACATGCCCCTAGAAACCTACATATGTCCCTAGCAACCATCCCACACGTTCATAGCAACCCTCACATGACCCTAGCAACACACTCCTCTCCTTTTCTGCTCCTCCCCCACACTACACACAATGCGCAGGTCTCCCACGCAGTCCTAACAACCAACCAACATGTCCCTAGCAACCCACACATCCATAGCAACCCTCGCATGATCCTAGCAACACTTTATAATTATATATGTTAGCTTGTTCGGCGCCATATCTATCAATCAATTCCGTCCTCCCTCCACACTGCATTCACGCTCTTCCTCCCTCCTACCCCAATGCATTCACCCTCTCCCTCCCTCCCCACTGCATCCCGCCCCCCTTCTTCCTCCCCCCACTACATTCACGCCCCTTGCTCCATCCCTCCCCGCTGCATGCACCCCTCCACACTCCCTCCCTCCCCGCATCATGCACCCCCCCCCCCCCCCCCCCCCCCCCGCCACACACTACATCCATCTCCCACCCTCCTTCCCCCAATACTTAATTGAAAATATGAAGTTTCTATGTTTCAGTATTATATTCCACGAAATTTTAAAATATCAATGGTAGTACTGCATTAATGTGCTAGTACTCCTCATTGCTCTTACAACTAATTATTATGTTCTCTCCACTAACCAACTTTACTCCTAACCTCGATTAATGAAATTAACAAACATATGTGGCAGTCCGGGGATTCGAACCCGCCCTAGGGCGCTCACACCGAAAATCAACACACTTTTGCATTGTACCACGAAGACATATTGATTGGCTAGGAATACGACATATGTTTCTTAAATGTATATTTTATTATAAAGCTGACTTAATTACTAATTATTATTTATTCTTCCTTCCAGAATGTGTGGGTTA
The DNA here is from genome assembly GCA_032716605.1 of Paralithodes platypus. Lineage (NCBI taxonomy): Eukaryota > Metazoa > Arthropoda > Malacostraca > Decapoda > Lithodidae > Paralithodes > Paralithodes platypus. Next base: position 31,158,448 of record CM064484.1, on the reverse strand, counting down.
TGGTACTTATCAGTTAACTGCCAACGCTACCACCAACACGAATACCACTACGACTACCACCGAATCTACTATTGCCACCACTGAATCTACTATTACCACCACTGAATCTACTATTGCCACCACTGAATCTACTATTACCACGGTCACCACCACCATGGCTACCACTATTTCCACCAACACCACAACCACCACTACTACTACTACCACCACGACTGTTTTGGTTTTCTATGCAAGGGAGACAGAAGGCAGAACTACCTGTAGCGAGTGCCTCTCCCTAAATTCAAAGAGTGACAAGGCCAAAATCAAGGGACGTGTGAGCCAAAATGCCTGGACACACGGAGTTTGAAGCAATTTTAGTCATAGGAGGAGGGAAATACTGATTCTGGGAGAGAGTTCCAGAACTCAGCTGTTGAATAGAAGAAAGCCTGAGAATAACGTTTCACTCTTGGGTTGGAGAGTTGCACAGAGTAGGGGTGGGATTGTGTTGCAAGACTACCACCATTCTACCAACAGTACCATCTCTACCACATTTACCATCAGAACATCTTTACTGCAGCTACCCCCACCATCACTCCGACCACAGCTACCGTCAGAACATCTCTACTGCTACCACAACTAGCCTACCCCTTCGTACGATATCTACCACAACGACCACGATCTACAATCTCTACCACCACCTCGACCACAATTACTACCACAAGTCACAACTACCATCATAAATTCTCCACCACTACTGCTACTACCACTACTACCATCTCTACCACAACTACCAGCAGAGCATTTGTACCATCCCTACCACCACCACTACCACAACTATCATCAGTATCATCTCTATCACCACCAGTAGTACCAGAACATCACCACCACCACTACCACCACTCGTACGATCTCCACCACCACCACCATCTCTACCACAACTACCATCACTACCAGCAGAACATCTCTACCACCACCACTACCAGCAGAACATCTCCACCACAACTACCAGCAGAACATCTCCACTATTCCTACCACCACCACAACATCTAACCCAAGGTGAGTCGTTGGTCGCTTGATATTCGCCTAACAAATCTTCTATAGTCCATTTTGTTTCCAGCTGATGGCAAATTGCTATGTTACTGTCTTGATTACTCAGTTGTTTCGAAGATTTTGTAGCGAAATTTGTTGTTAATTATGAAAACCTAGCACTCATATAACTTGGATATATAATAGTTTCATATATTTCCTTTAAATATCGGGAAATTCGCTGCTATGGGATTCAGCTTACTATCAGCTGGGACAAATAGACTATAATACAGCCTTATAATTTTAGTTCTTCTGAAACGGAGTGTATAAGAAGTAGAAAAATATGAAAGAAAAACATATAATTTCAGCTCTGTTAATTTCAATAATGATAAAACTTAAGTGCGTGAATTTTCAGTACTTGGATACTATATTCTTCTTTCATATTTTAAAATGATAATCTGAAACAGAATGCATAAATAAGTATCACACTGCGTAAATACAAAATAGCGTCACTTAGGTGCAAATCGGTTAGGGTAATGTCGCGGTAATTGGTTCATATCGATAGTACACATAAACAAAAGTAAAAATCCGAGTAAACCATTGCCTCTACATAATTAAAACTACCAGTTAAAGCTTCAGCCTTGCTACGTATAAACTGTAATATTATATTAGGCTACTTTCAAATTTGTGACCGAAAAAGGCGATTTGTGAGTTAACGAATGGGATTGGAGAAAACCCCGCTATTTTAAGTGATATAATTATATTGTTACGGTTAAATGATGCGGTAAATCGATTGTAATAGGTTAGAGAGGTGTAGCATTAGTTTAGGCGTGATGAATAAGGGCGTTTATGGCTGGAAAGGGCGTCAGGCAGACAGACACTGAGCCAGAGCTCGCCGAGTAATAAGTACTTTAATACCTTGATTATTCGGTTAATATTTGATTTTCTTTGGTTATTAAGTGTTCATGTGGAACGGAATATATACTTGAGTGTACAATTGTGTGAAAGAACAACTTACTTCAACCACATTTACTTATAATTCACGTTTTATATATAAAGCTGCACTAATTTATTCATAACTTTCTTAAAATACAAACAAATAAAAATCTGAAAAACTTCATTTCTAGAAATAAATCGAACTACCTATTGTCAAAGTTTCAGCGTTGTAACAAGAAAATTGTAAAAGTTAATGGACTTTCAAATTTGTGACTGAAAATTTCTATTTGTGGCTCAGGGAAGTCGAATTTGGAGAAACTGACACAAGTCCAGCAAAGAAAAAAGTATAAAGAAAGTATAAAATCATACGGTAAATCGATTGGTGTAGGTTAGAATGCTGTAGCGTTATTTTGGGCGTGGTAATTTCGGGCGTTTTAGGCGTTTTTGGGCGACTCAGGCAGCCAGCCAGCCCCAGGACCAACGCGCGAGCTACCGTTTTCTATACAACCCAGTTCAGCAGAGACGTTTAAGTACAACTCGGTTCTTTTGTACTGTCAACATATCCCGCAATATTATTGATAATTAGACATAATCAGAAAGTTTATAACTATTCCTTTCATTATTGATGCTTGATAATTACCATCGTATTTCGTTGCTTACCTCGCATTACTGAAAAAAAAACATTCCATTTGTGAAAAATAGTAGTTTTATTTATTATTTATGTGAGCTCTCATCTTGGTAATCTATTGCCCAAATTAATTTATTGTTTCTTGTTTTCAGGATCTGCTTGTGGACTCTGCCAGCTCTACGAGACTGCCAACAACTATGGACTCTACCAACACACCACAAGCTACCAACACCATCCCCGAATTATGGACTCTGCAAACACCACAACCTACCAACTGTCTGGGGTAAGTTACTGCCCAACTCATTATACTCTGTGCACGACAAGGAGGCCAATAATCAGTTTTTATTTACACAATTTGAATGTTAAAAAGTTTACTAGAAATATGCATCATAATCGTCACTTAATAATTAGTAACTTATTTCCATATGTTAAGTAACTGTTGAACATTCAAAACAATTAACTTAGAAAAACTATACTTGAATAACTTAAAGTAATAGTAATTATACAGTATATAACTTAAGAATTTAATAGACAAAATACTGGCCTACTTGTCGTGAACAAAGTATTGTTTAATTTATTATATATGATCTCAGCGCTTGTCAATCTATTGCCCAAATTAATGTTTTGTTTCTTGTGTTTCAGGATTGGGGTGGCTGCCTGTGGACTCTGCCGGTTGCTGCCTGTGGACTCTGCCAACGCTTCCTTAGGACTCTGCCGCCGCTGCCTGAGGACTCTGCCGGTTGCTGCCTGTGGACTCTGCCACCGTTGCCTGTGGACTCTGTCGGTTGCTGCCTTAGGACTCTACCGCCGCTGCTAGAGACTGCCCACGCCACTACGATACAAGGGGAGTGATATTTGTGTTTTGTTTGTAGTAGTAGTAGTTTGTAGTCGTAGCATGTAGTCGTAGTATGTAGTCGTAGTATGTAGTCGTAGTGGTGGTGGTGTAGGTTAGGTTAGGAGGGGAGGGTAGGTTAGGTTGTAGTCGTAGTCTGTAGTCGTAGTCTGTAGTCGTAGTATGTAGTCGTAGTTAGTAGTCGTAGTATGTAGTCGTAGTATGTAGTCGTAGTATGTAGTCGTAGTTAGTAGTCGTAGTATGTAGTCGTAGTATGTAGTCGTAGTTGCATGGTATGAATGGTGTGTGTTAGGTTAGGCTAATCTATTTTTCCCTTTCAGATGAGATAGGTCTCATTACCTTTACTCTAATCTTTGCTATTTTTCTTATTACTTCACAGTTTTGTTGCTTTGATGATGTCCCCTCTCCCCCCCTTCTTCCCCGAGTTGGTTCCCTCCTTCAGCTTCAATATTTTGCTTTGCTTTAATTCAATGATGATTGTATTTGCCTTAAATGTAACTTATGATATATTTTTCCTCACTTGAATTCATAACTCTGTATTTGCTATTAACTTCACTTGATATAATATTGTTATATATCGTCTTTGTCACGCGAACTTTGCTTAATAAAAAAAAAAAAAAAATCTATCTTTTATTGATCACTATATTATAAGCTATGACTTTTATAACTGATAAAAACTATGAAAAATAGTTCTCAATTATAAATAAAGTTCCAATTTATGGACTTAGAAAAAAAAATATGAAAAGAGAACTTAGAAAATAAAACAATTAACTTAGAAAAACTAGTTCTCAATTATAAATAAAGTCCATATATATGGACTTAGAAATGAAATATGAAACTATACACATAAGAGAACTGAGAAAATATACTGAATATGAAAAGAAAACTTAGAAAATAGTTCTCAATTATAAAAAGTTCCAATATATGGACTTAGAAAATATACTGAATATGAAAAGAACTTAGAAAAACTATACTTGAATAACAAAGTAATAGTAATTATATTGAACTTGTAATAGACAAAATATGAAGAGAACCAAGATAATGAACTTAAAAAAACTAGACTTGAAAACGGACTATATAAACTTTAAATAACAGGAGAAACAAAAATATAATGGATATTAAAAAGAATATATCGACTTAGTATTTATTGATCAGTCAGACATACATTTGTATAATATCTTACAAAACACTGTACATACAGTATAATTATAAACTTAAAATAAACAAAAATATAGTGGATATTAAAAGGAATATATTAACTTAGTATTTTATTGATCAGTCGGACATACATTTGTATAATATCTTACAAAAATCATATATCTTCTAACAAAGTTTTGCTTTTATATTACGTACCTAAAGTACTTTATACCGAACTTGGCTTTGTGACCATAGTATAACTTTTGGTTCACCAGATTATAATTTCCAATATTAATGTGTACAGTAATTTTCTTTGGATAGTACAACTTTATTTTGCATGAACCATTGGAATTTCGGTATTTTTGTATTTGTCTTTATTTTGGATTTTATGCCTAGAACAGTTTCATTGGCAATACAATTTGGCATTTTCATTATTCATTTGAATTTAATAGCCAACTTTTTAAGTAATACTTTTATAATCTTTTCAATGTTAAGTGTGCTGTCCTCATTTAATTAATTCTCAGGTACACCTGGACTATCTCCCTCTCCCACCAGGCAGTACTGAGGTAAGCCTGGGTTAACTTTTTCTAGTTTATAGCTCAACTCTAGCCTATTCTGTTTATGAAGTTGTGTTTAATACTTTTGAAACTAGCTTATAATTATATAGTGTGCAGCTTTTGGGGGGAGGTAAGTTTTCCGAATGATTGGTTGTGTGTGGGTGTGAAGGAATAGTGTTCAGTGGATGAGGGGTGTTGGCAAAATGAGAAACACTTTTGACATTGTGGTCAAGTGTGTATTGGACGTGTGATGGAATTTGTGGAAGTTGACAGTAAGTGATCAAAGTAGGGGAGGGATACTTACCTAGGGACTGATTAAGGGTGTATGATTAGGTGTTAATAGTGTATGGACAAAGTAGGGGAAGGTAGTGATAAGCTGATAGTGTATGAGGGTTGGCAAAGTGTTTAGCCTAAATGTGTGTAAGACTTGGCAGAGTAAAGTGTGGATTGTTGGCAGAGAGGTGTTGACAATTATTGAACCTAAATGTTGGCAGTGTGATATGGTGTGTTAGCAAAATAAAGTGTGGATTGTTGGCAGAGAGGAGTTGACAATTATTGAACCTAAATGTTGGCAGTGTGATATGGGGTATGGGCAAAGTAAAGTGTGGATTGTTGGCAGAGGTGTTGACAATTATTGAACCTAAATGTTGGCAGTGTGATATGGTGTGTTGGCATTGTTCTTAGTGATTACTGGAGGTGTTGGTTAATTTAATCATTGAAGGTATAATACAAATGGAGCCATGTACAATAAAGACGCATATGTGTTGGCAGTGAAATGTGTTGAATTGGTGTTATTTGAAGTGTTGGTAGTTATATTTGATGTGTTGGCAGTGAAATTAAGTGTGTTGGTAGTGTACTTTGTGTGATGACAGTGGCATTTGGTGTTTTGGCAGTGATTTGGTGTGTTCTAATATTTGGTGTGTTCTAATATTTGTTGTGTTGGTAGTGTTCGGTGTTCTCAATAGGACATGGAGTCTATCAAAGTATTGCCTATGCCCAAGCTAATTATTTAAAATCCTAAAATTATCATGTGACTAGAGCTGTGTAAATTAGGATTCAATTTTGTATCTCCATGAATTTGTTTTTACTTACTGTTATTTTAGGTAATATATGTATTTAAGTTTTATTAGGATGCGTTATGTAATCTGAATTTTAACTATTGTATATATGTAATTACTGCGTTAACTAAGCTATATATTCCTGAACTATATAATTATCTACTGATCTATTCTTCCCATGTAACAGGTGTATATCTACCAATGTAAGTATCATGATCTATCCCATGTAACTATTGCTATTTGCCTGCTTATCCCAAACCCATATATAGCTCTTCCTACCTACCTCTCCTAGAATCTAGATATATTAGGTATTGAAAGTCATCCCACCTCACCCAGGCATTTTATTTGGTAGTTCGTTTCGTGAACTTGCCGCTTCTATTCTCTGGCAATGTATTCCAATATTTCACAATTATAATTTATAATAATTTGTTAAGTATTATTTAAATTTATCGAGGGTATTGGCGTGTAGTAATGGTTAAAATAATTTATCCATTTCCACAGCGATTTTGATTGGTTAATTTGCCTTTATATTGTCTTTGTCCCAGTTTTGGTTTGTTTAGTTTGCAAGTTTTACATTATAATTCCAAAATTAATATTAATTGCTATTAATGTTCGTTATCCAAAAATATTTGCGCTATTGGATTACAATAATAATTAGTTCAATTTGTTGTCATTCAAAGTTAATATGAATAACTATCAGAAATATATAAGATTGATCTACAATATTGGATTACATCAACAGGTTGGAATCAATAGTCAAGATTCAAATATTTCTTCTTTATTTTTTCTTAAAGACATAGGTAGTGTTGTCCATTGGTCCAGGGTCCTTAGTCTGGTCACAGCAACACGTCACATCTGTAAAAACAAGAAAATATTGAGGCACCAGAAATACAAGAGTTTTCAAGGAGGGGGTCGGGGGGTAGAGGGTGGGGGTGGGGCAGGGGGGGGGGGGGGTGTCCTGAGGGGAGTGGGGTCCTGAAGGGGGGTCCTGAAAAAGGTAGAGGGGGGGGGTCCTGAAGGAGGTAGAGGGGGGGGGGTCCTGAGGAGGTAGAGGGGGGGTCCTGAGGGGGGGGTCCTGAGGGGGTAGGGGGGGGGTCCTGAGGGGGTAGGAGGGGGGGGTCCTGAGGGGGTAGGAGGGGGGGGGTACAGGGGGTAGGGGGGGTACCAGGGGTGGGGTCGGGTCGGGGTACCAGGGGTCGGGTGGGGGTACCAGGGGTCGGGTGGGGGTACCAGGGGTCGGGTGGGGGGGTACCAGGGGTCGGGTGGGGGGTACCAGGGGTCGGGTGGGGGGTCCTGGGGGGGGGGGGGGGTTCTAGTTTTTCTTATATTTTCCATTCAGTCTCCTATATAACCATCCCACACCCGCTACGAGTTTTTCCTCCCCTTCCCTTCCCTGGTAGTTCATCCTATCCCCATCCCAGATAGACCTTCCCTTCAGCCCTAGTCTGTTCTATTGTGCACACTAGTTCTATTCTGTATTCTGGCTAAATCTATTCTGTCCTCCCTCCTTCCCTGGTACATCAATACCCTCCCTGCAACACGCCCCCAAACACACTTAAGAAAAGTCAGGTATATATTTTTAATGTATTTTTTATTGTCAGGAAGCAGTCAAGAAGTCGTCGGTGTCAAGTATGGGATATGAGCAGACCGTATCAAGAAGGACAAACGGTAGGAGTAAAGCAGATGCAGCAGATAGCAGAAAAGGCCAGGCACAGCAGAACGGGTGACAACAGACAGCAGAACGGGTGACAACAGACAGAGTACATCGACAACAGACAAGGAATTAACAATGAGGTAGGAGCGAGCTTGCTATGGTTGGTCAAACAAATGTATCTGTTTTGACTAAGATTTGTTTGGTATATTGATCATCTGTCCTTATGCAGATGTTTATGTGTTGAATATATATGGAGAGATATTGAGTGAGCTTGATGAGTATTCAGTATGAGGATATAGGTATTCCAATTGAGTTGGTAGGTAGTGAAATGTGAGCATAATTTGGCGGATGGTGATGAGTCTAGTTATTGAATATGACTTTATTCAGGTTGAAAGGTGGGATTCAAACGAGATGTGGACAGACGAGACAAAGCCATGGTGATGTTGGTTGAGGTTGAAAGGTGGGATTCCAACAGATGTGAGCAAATCAAGGTGACAACGGAACTATAGATGGACAGACATCAACGACTGCCACAGCATCAATGAGACTATCAACAGTGAAGATCGACTGAGTGATGGACACATCAACATTAGCAGTGAGGCACCATTGCAGCAGACATCAGCGACGATTCGGTGAGGAAAGCTATATTGTTGTATGGGAAAAACAGGTCAGTCAGTCAGTCAGTCTACCTAACTTCATTAATAAATCAAGGGGAACAAGAGGCCCCAAAGAAAAGGAAAGAAAGAGGATAGAAAACAGTGTGCCCATCAGAGTAGGCCACCCTTCATTCACTCTGATATATTCCAAATCAGTGCATCAACTTTATGATTGACATTTTACTTTACAATTACAGTATAGATCTGTATTAATGGAATTATGAAAGCTAAACAAATAATTAACAGATTAAATTTAAATAATTAACCAATGAAACTAATTATAACTAGTTAAATTAGATCGTAAAGTCTAAAATTATACCAAATTCCTGTAAAGTGCTTATCATATTGTTAATGCAATTACTGATAATACTATTTAAGACTTGGGCAAACACTGGAGAATAATGGTTAAGAGTTTATATTTAATCTTCTAACAGGACTTTTTGTAGAAATTATGTGATATGAAAAAAATTATTTGATCACTACAAACAAAACTATGCCACCTGTAGAACAAATTTATCAAAGACTTAATATCGGTTATTAATATCTACCTAAACAAATGGACCTTTTAAGTAAAGCATTAGGACTGCTATTATTCTAAAGACACTAGTCGTAATTATAAAGTTATATCAGTTGTACGAATAGGCTTGAATACCATTGAAGTAGTCATAAGGAAATACTCCAATTTACAGTACAACAATTTACGCTTTTGAATATTTATCATTAGGCATGTAGGCTTGCCGTTAAGTATTGCAACAACTTATAAATAAAATTAAAGTCCTTAGGCATGGGGGAACTGATATTTGCAGATATTTTGTTCGAATCATGGGGATAACTGCTTAAAACGAGGCATAGGTGCTCATCAAGGCCATCTAAAAGATTACATCCGAGTCCACCTAGGATTAACATTAAATCAAAATTTGGATGGCCCTTGGTAATTATTTTGTAGTCACAATGGCCTGTGTTTTATTAGTCAGTGAGACAAGTGGTACAGTGACAATATGAGCAGCCTGTTTTACCAATTACATTAGAGGCCTAGTATATTGTTCTCCAGTGAAGGACAAATTTGCAAAGTATTTTAAGTGGAATTGAGAATATAAAGTATATATAAATATATAAAAATATAAAATATCTGGGGTTACTTTAGACACTAATAAGATTATGCCGATATTGAGTTTACTTTAAGCTGGTCTATGATAATCTTCATCTACAGTGGCATTTATAACTATCTCAGCAGGGTAACTAAGATCTATTCAGTTATATTGGTCAATGAAACAATGCAGTTCTATGGTAAATCTCGATTATATTATGTTTCTTAGTCTCCAGTGGTTTGCATATTAGTATAAAACCTACTGTATTAACTTCCAAGACTGAAGTGACTACATACTAATATTAACAAGGGTACAGTCAATATAAATAGTTCTGCGACACTTATGACATTAAACAAATCATACTAGTCACAGGCTATATTGGAAGGGAAAGTATATATTGACTTACAATTCCACTATTTGAGGATTTTGGGGGAACTATTTTGGTTTCGACTAACTGGCAGCATTTTTCTAGATCGAACTAAAGGAAATTCGTACATTTGGCAACACTGATATAACAATTTAAAGAATGCATGAACAGGGTAATTCATACTTTTTTTTTTCACCAACCAAATTTACTTCTAAACTCAATGACATCAACAAATACATGTGGCACTCCAAGGACTCAAACTTAGGATACTCACACCGAAATTCCGCGTATTTATGCATTACGCTATCAAGACTGATACTTTAACTTTTGAAAGCATACTGGTAATTATTAACCCATATAAAGCAAGAAAGGTAGATCTAATAAACAAGGGAAGGTCGATCTATATACAACTATTATATTTGGTTTATAGTCTAGTCAATCAAACCTATTTTGATATACTCAAGACCCCTCCTGGGAAACTCCCACTAAAGGATGGCCAAGGCAAAAAATGCTCAAGGTTAGTTAGTTCAGACATATCATCTCAGGATTTTTGAAGAGCTATGTAATGTGAGCACTATTTAATCAGATATGGACAACTGTAATTCAGTAGTAGTAGTAGTAGTAGTAATTATCTATTATAAGTTACTTTGTTCAGACAATTTTTATCAGGATCTTTGAAGAGCTATGTAATGTGAACGCTATTGAATTAGATGTGGAAAACTGGAATTCAGTAGTAGTATTAATAATTATCTATTATTTTGCAAGTTTTACATTATAATTACCCAATTGTTTAACCCTTTTAAGCACATGCTACAATTTGTTTTAACCATATCTTCCTCCAGACGATATTAGTTAACTTAGCAAGAACCTGTCAGAAATTGAGGGTTGATTATGATAGTTCTTTGATTCCCAGAGTTTATTTAAGGGGGAGATAGACCGGTTTTCTGGACCACTTTCTCCCTCATGTTTAGCCCCATTAGTTTTCAGATGTTAAGATGTTTGAACCGAGTCTAGTTAATTTAGTTAATTTTCACCAGTCACCCACTTTAACAGATTCAGTTTAGGAAGGATCTTAAAAAATACTAAAATAAAGTGTTGCCATTTGTACGAAATACTAAAATAACGTGTTGCCATTTGTACGAAATACTAAAATAACGTGTTGCCATTTGTACGAAATACTAAAATAACGTGTTGCCATTTGTACGAAATACTTAAAATTGGTTAGAAAAAGCTGCTGCCAATGCCCTGTCCACCACTTATGATAGTCTATGGAATATTTTGAAGTTTGTTAGGCATTACTAAACTGGTCTATTTTGAAGTTTGTTAGGCATTACTAAACTGGTCTATTTAAGCCAATTTGTCATTCAGGTTTTTTGGGCAATGTAGGTAAAGTATAAAATTATTATAGTCTTAAAATAGTTTAACGCAGGAGTTTTGACAAATTAAAGTTATACAAACTAGCTTAGATATTACATTATTCACACATTTAAACAAACTTTCCATAGTAGGAACTGAATTGAAAGTCGCCAAATCCCATTTTGAGAATTATGATAGTGAACATGACTAACTTAAATTTTAGGATTATCGGATATCGTTGACCACTCCCGAGATTAACCCTCTCACGTTTTTGACGCAATTTTGAGCCTATTAGGGATACTTTAAAGCCTTTGTTACCATCAGGGGTATTTAGAAACTTTTAGTTTAGTTACTTCAACCTCTGCAGTTGTCTTGGAGTTAGCTGTGGGCAGAAAACTAATTTTGGAGAGGTAATTTTAAGAGTGAGAACTATTTCTTACTGCTAATCTGGCAACCTCTGCATCATAAAAACGTGAAAGGGTTAACATTTTAAACTGTACTCGGCAAAATTAATCCTACTTTGGGGGATAAAGCATAAAGTTAAGATCTGGGAGTTATATATGCCTACGTTCATAAAAACACAAGTCCACCGCCTGTGTGTACTCCAGGACAATTATTCTTCAGGCCAAAAGGGCTCCAATCATTACTTTAGTATCCATAGCTAGCCTATTGGTCAAATTTAAGGGGAGAAGTCTTTTCTCTGGTCCCCTTTCTCCCTCGTGTTAAGCCCCCATTTGTTTTGAGATTAAAAGACGTTCGGCCCATTAGTTTAGCGATTTTAACACCTGTCGCCCCATTTCTTTGTCAATTTTATTACCGTTCGTGCCATTTAGGTTTCGATCGTTTCCTGGCGAGCGATAGCGAGCCTGAATTTTTATGAGGAACCGGCCTTAGGCCGGGAAATTTTTATCGAAAAATTTACAAATTTATCAAAAGGGGTCTAGGTTTTTTTTGTTTTAAGCTTGATTGAGGTCTAGTGAGAAAACTAAGAAATAAAGGAATGAATTACCAAACAAACCGCTCGTCTCTTCTTAAGATCCGGTTCATTAAAACTGACAAACTTCAAAATATTACATTGCATAGACTTTCATAATAGATCGTATTAAAACATTTTAGGGACACACCTGATATGACTGATGTTGCAGAGCTGTGATGGAGAGGTGTTTGGCCACCAGTCTCCATCCGTCTGTTGTGTCCCCCCCCCCCCCCAGGCTGGAAGTCTACCACACATCTGAAACATTAGGTCAGTATTAGTAATTTATTTGTACAACGCCAATAACTAGTCACCACTGCATTATTTTTTAGCTCAGTTTGAGATTTTATGACAGTCGACCATTAGTTTGACGATTTCAAGACCTTTCGCCCTAATGTGTCAATATTAAGGCCTGTCATGCCATTCAAGTATCTAATTTTTCCTGGCGAATGATAGCGAGCCTGTCATTTTAGAAGAAACTGCCTTCGACCGGGATATTTTTCTACCGAAAAATGTACACATTTATCTCTAAGGGGGGTGTTGATAGAAGTCTAGGGAGCAAACTAAAAAACTCCCAATAATCAGTCATCAACTATATTGTCCAAAGTTCAGGTTTTAGTAACTATACACAAGCCTGCAGTGAGAAGAGTTATATACAGTATAAAAAAAAAAAAAAAAAATTATCTGCAGTGTACTGTAGTTTATGAATATATACTTCTGAATTTGTTAAGGCAGGGAGAGATCTTAAGGAGGTATTTAGTTTCTTCCCTAGAACTCCAAGCTTAAAATTACACCCCCGAGACCCCCTTTTGTACATTTTTCGGTAGAAAAATTTCCCGGCCAAAGGCCGGTTCCTCCCAAATTACAGGCTCGCTATTGCTCGCCAGGAAAAAATAGACCCCTAAATGGCACGAAAGTTCTTAAAATCGCCAAACTAAAGGGGGCGAGCGTCTTAAAATCTATAAAGCAATGGGGCTAAACATGAGAGAGAAAGGAGTCCAGAAAAAAATCCCTCAAGTGGAAATCTCCCCTTAATGCAGTGGCGGGTACTGTTATTGACTCTTCCAGATTAGAAGTCATGATCATAAGTTGTGCCCTACCTATAGAAGTTTAAAAGGTCTAATTTCTAGTAAAAATAAACCATCCACCGACTAAATTCCACAATATTATTATTAAACTTTTCATGCACAGGACGCGATTTGCGCCCTTTCTGCGATACTTAAGCCTTTGTGACCATCAGGGGTGTTTAGAAACTTTTATTTACTTCAACCTCTGCAGTTGTCTTTGAGTTAGCTGTGGGCATTAAACTAATTTTGGAGAGGTAATGATGAAATTGAAAACTATTTCTGAATAAAAATATGGTATTTGTAATGAACCTATGTTTTAGTATTAATACAGTATATGGAACGCCAGAATTCGTTTACGAGGTCCAAGCTCTAAATAAACAACTTAAACAATAGGTGTTCATAATATAATGAATACAGTATATGGGAACTTAGAGACAACTATACACATGGTAACCTAAACTTTTAATTTTGTTAAGGAGAGTTGGGTCATTTTTCTGGTGCCCCTTCATGTTTAGCCCCATTACTTTGCCGATTATAAGACGTTCAGCCCATTACTTTGGCGATTTTAAGAACTTTCAACCTATTTGTGTCATTATCAAGACCTTTCGTGCTATTTAGGAGACTAATTTTCCTGGCGAGTGATACCAAGCCTGTGATGTAGGAGGAACCGGCCTTCGGCCTGGACAATTTTCTACCTAAAAGTTTACAAATTTGTCTAAGGGGGATCTTGGGGATGTGTTTTAAGCTTGATGGATGTCTAGGGAGGAAACAAATTTACTAATAATTAAATCTATATACCAATAAATAAACCATTAGCCATTAACCCTATTAACCCTTTCAAGCTCCAATACGCGTTTCTGTTCTGTTTTCTGGCTACTATTAGACGATTTTATTCAGTTTAGGAAGGGTATATGGAAGTCAGAGGGTTGATGGAGATAGTCTTTACCCTTTTAATACCCACAGGTCCTTCCTAAGCTGCACAAAATCGTCTAATGATAGTCAAAATAAACTGCTAAAACGCGTCAGAGCTTCAAGGGGTTAATATTGTTGTGTTCTTACCCTAGTTTGTTGGTGAAGGTGGTTAAGGCTCCGTTTGAGTTTCTTAAGTTGGTCTTCAGCAGTGTCTTCCTCCGCCGAGCCTCAACTGTACTCCTCTCTCCCTCACATCTGTTAAAAAATCCAATATTAATATTACAGCTTATGGAATTGACCACTTGCGAGTTTCTAGCTATAAGGAAGTTTGTGTTTTTTATATCGACATTTAGCAGAATTAAGAGCTAAAATAAGAGTTGTATTGCATATATAAACACGGGAGCTGTGGTGGTCAAGTGGTGAGCACTCTCGCGTGTGAATCTGAAAGACCCGGGATCGAATCCCTGCCACGGCGGACATTTAGTGGGTGCAGTAGTACGTCCTATGTTTCACATGCTTGCACCCAGTCAGGGGACATCCTGACTACGTATACAGACTAAAACACATAACAAAGCCACTCCAACACCTTCCTCTCTCTCCAACACCCCTTCTCCCCTCTCAACACTCTTCTCTGAGCTAGTGCCCATAAATATGGCATGGTCAGTCTTGTAAAGAATCGTAAGATTCAGAGTCTTAAAGATTCCAGGACGAGCTCATTAGCGGCGGATCCCCAGATCGACCGTGGTGATTGTTACCTAAACATCTACAAAAGTACAAGTACATAAAACCAAATTCACCGTACTTTCTATCCATCAACAACCTACATTACATTACTGCATTTCTGTTTAATAACTTTCTATCCATCAACAACCTACATTACATTACTGCATTTCTGTTTAATAACTTTGTATACGGCCCAAACTTCCTTATAGCCTGAAACTCACAAGTGGTCAATTAGGCCAATATTTCTGATATAATGCAGATTTTCAAAATTTATCAATTCATAAATATTTTTGCAACAACAAAAAATTATATCTCAACCATAGTCAAGGTGGTCGGGATGCCTGGAGTATCGAGTCGTCTTGGGTCGGGCAGGGTCGGGTAAGATCGCGACAGTCCTCTCATCTCTAACCTGTTGGGAAGATTTAAAGTTACATTAGTCACAGTTTCTCTGTCATTCCTTATTTCACCGTTGTTCCTCTTCCATCGGGCCATCCAGCTCATGCCTGTTGATAAAATATTTCATTATTACAGGAGCGCCGTTCTGCCAGCAACATCTGTCTTCAAATCGGCCACAGCGGGTCTGCAAGCTGCCACATCTGGTCTGCAAGCCGCCACATCGGGTCTGCAAGCCGCCACATCATCTGAAAATCTGCAACCTTCACAACCAACGAACAGACTACCAGAAATGCACCGGCCGGATTTCAACCAACAGAAAAGTAACCACAAACCAAGCTATTGTAACTAACTAAATTTCACTAACTAACTAAGCTTCTACCCAAGCCTCTAACAGTCCTCTAACCAACCTCCTCAGCGAACCGAATTGAGCAACGCCTAACCAATACTAACCTATAACAGACTCCCTACCTACCCCCCCCCCCCCCCTTCCCTCTCAGCATCCCTACCAGAAACCTCTTCTAATTCGAAGCCAACGACGATAGGAGAAAACGATTAGTGCATGGATTAATTATATTATATTTCATTATAAAAAAATCATGTTACGTTATTGGAAATATTATAGTTATAGCAAATGTAAAAACTTATATATACCAGATTTATTTATATATCAATTATTGCAAAACAATAAGTATATCATTTACACTGAAATGTATTAAAATAGAATCTTACCTTAAATTTGCCGCCTATCTAACGTAATGGCTATACACATGTTAGTAGAAGGGAGGTGGTTTAGGTGGTGACAAGGACAATGGAAGGAAGGGGGTAGGGGGGGGGGACATGGTTAGGATTAAAGGGAAGTTTGCTCTAGCCCCTTTCTCTCATTATTATTTTGAGACTTAAGACATTCACCCTCTAGTTTGGCACTAAAGACCTTGTGCCGTATAGCGATCTATTTTGTTCCTGGCGAGCGCTAGCAAGCCCGAAATTAATGAGAAACTGGCATTATTATTATTATTATTATTATTATTATTATTATTACGGCTGGGACATTTTTCTATCGAAAAATGTACAAAATTATCTCGAAGGTGAGTCTTCGAGGTATTGCTTGACTGAAGGTCTTGGGACGAAAAAAAATATATATATAAAAAATCAAAACTTCCCTTTACAGATATAGGAGGGAGAGGATGGTTAGGATTAAAGGATGCTAATTGTTGCCGTGGTGGTGGTAGTGGTAGACTGGTTGAGGTTTCCATCATCGTTCGACACCTGTAAAAGAAAAAAATAAATTGTTAAAATATATCTCAATCAGCCAAGTATACTGTATATATTTTGGGTAAAAATGTAAGACCCCGGACAGCCTTTTTACCTAACCTAACAAAACGACAAATATAACTTGGTCTCTTCAATGTTTACCATAATTTGTTTGTGTTAGCATTATTATTATATTTGTGTATATTTAGAAACTGTTTTTCCCAGTGCGCGGAATTTCGATGTGAGTATCCTAGGTTCGAGTCCTTAGAGTACCACATAAATAGTCCACTAGGTTAGGTTAGGTTGGGTTAAGGGGAGGTTTTTAGTTTGTTCCCTAGACCTCCATCAAGCTTAAAATGTCACCCCCTAAGCCCCCTTTCTAGATAAATTTGTACATTTTTCGGTAGAAAAATGTCCCGGCCGAAGGCCGGTACCTCTTAAATTACAGGCTCGCTATCGCTCGCCAGGAAAAAATAGACACCTAAATGGCACGAAGTCTTAAAATTGACAGAAATGGGTCGAATACTCTTAAAATCGCCAAACTAATGGGGCGAACGTCTGAGAATTGCAAAAGCAATGGGACTTAACATGAGAGAAAGGGATCATAGGCATCTCAAAAACAGTTCTACCCGCTACACAGGCTCTTACCCTAATATGCTTCCAAAAAGGTATATTCTCTCACTTTAATTATTCCTTTGTATACTTTCTTTAAATTCATAAGTTGGTTAGTCTTAAAAACATAGTAATTCTGGCTATCATTAGACGATTACATGTACAGTGGCGCTAATAAGTGATGTGTCGGCACCAAGTATATTTTGATTAATAATTGGTATCAGCAATATCTAAGCTTTATTTATTAATTTCGATTGAGATATACAAACATGTTCCTACACTTACCCTCCCTATTCAACATCTGGCAGACATTAATACAGCACAGAGCGAGCCAAACTAAATGACAGCGGAGACGTGACTTATTAGCGCGACCGTACCTATCTAGATTATTCAGCTATTACGAAGATTTGGTAGCTAAGCATGTTAATGATAAAAACTTAGCATTATTATGATCCAGAAGCATCGAGTACTTTCAAAATGGCATTAATTATCGACAACAAACTTTAAAGTCAGAAATTGTTTAACATTAGCAACATTCAACAAAGTAGATAGATTGGAAGAGCTAAATGCAGTATGAAGAAGTAATCCAAACTAAATTAATTGATTGGAAGAGCTAAATGCACTATGAAGTCATCCATAGTCAGTTATATTTCGGCCAGCGGTAAATTGTCATGCTCCCGTGTTCACTACTCGACAATTAAGATGTTAAAGCAAAATATGTTAACCACTTCATTACCAGTGCGTCATTTCAGCTTTTTATGGCTACTACTAGAAGATTTTATTCAGCTTAAAAAGGGCCTGCATCAATTAATAGGCTTTGAACTATCTCACTTAACCCAGTTTACTGCCCCAGATCCTCCTTAAACTGCACAGATTCTTCTAAATATAGCTTGGATAAAATTATAAGAGGTCGCCGGTACAGCAGGGGTTAATTATGATGACTAGGTATTAATAGTATGCAAATCCACAACTAAGGCGCTAAGCATTGGTAATTTAGCGGCACAGGAATTTAATTTTCCGCCAGGTGCAAAATTAAACTGGCCTTACCTTGTCATAATATAACTTGCCATGTGGTTAATGGAGGCGCTGTGAGAGAACTGCCATAATTTTCCTTAGCCGCCATTTTGTTGTCAATTATCACACAACGGGGCGATATTTAATTTGTGTAAATTATATCCATGGAGTAAACTATATATCCTGTACCAGTATTACCGAATGTGTGTTATGGGTGTGGAATCTATGGATATATTGGAGTGTAAAGAGAGGATCACCACCCTACTGGTTACCAAAATGGCGGAGGTTGGCCGACATGTTACCAGCCCCAAATAACTGCCTTGTTTGTTGATTATCTAGCATTTCACTGAACTATATTAACACTATCTATAATTTTAACTAAAGCACGTGTTGACTGATTAATGCAATGTTATTAATGATCACATGGGTAAGTGGATGAAGCAGAGTCCTAACACTTTCATGTTTCTATATAATGTAGATTCTGTGCAGTTTAAGAAGGACATGTGGTAGTAAAAAGGGTTGAGATAATTAGAAGCCTGTTAATTGCTGGAGGCCCTTTTGAAACTATATAAAATCTTCACACAGTAGCCAGAATAAATTTAAAATGACTGCGCCGGTACAGAAAGAGTTAAATCCCAAGGTAAATTGACTACATTGCTCTCATTAATTCCAGACTTAAACCCAAATTTGCCGGTTTGACAATTGGGAGGTTGAAAAAAAGCGAAAAAATAAAAATAAAAAATAGAACAAGATTTATAAAATAACAAAAAATCTAACACCTAGGCTATACAGTATATAAATAAAGCTTAATAAATTTGCCTGAAACTTCCACAAGGCTTTCCAAAACTATAATATCGTTCAATGAAAATAAAATATGACAAACATTACATAAAATTAATCTGCGTGAAACTCCTTTCTAAAACTAAAATCTTGCAATGATAGCCGAAATAGAATGGAAAAGATCCTTATGCTAGCGTTAATAAGACAGTAGCCTATACAGTAAATACCCACGAGGTATCTAACCGGTCTCGTGCCCTTAGGATTCCCACACATCTTTCGTAAACTATAAAATCTTCTAACGATAGCCAGAAGAAACTCAATAGGTCAATGTTCAAAGGGTTAAGGGGACAGTGGCTATTTTGTTAATCTATTAATTTATTATATTCATTCAAGTTTTATTTTCCTCGCTAGACCTCCAAGCTTAAAAGTACACCCCTTATACCCACTTTCAAGATTTATTTGTACATTTTTCGGTAGAAAAAGGTCACTGCCGAAGGTCGATTCCTCTTATATTACAGGCTTGCTCTCGCTCGCCAGGAAAGAAATTGACACCTAAATAGCACGAAAGGGCTTAATATTGAACACAAAAACGAAAGTTCTTCAAATTTCTAAACAAATGGGGCGAACGTATCTCAAAAGCAATGGGGCTAAACATGAGGGAGAAGGGGTTCCAGAAAAACTACCCTCTTCCCTTAATGATCAATAACCACGAGGCGTCTAGTCAGCCGGCTTCGATTTGCTAGTTTGCCAAGTTTTCAAAATCCAATTAAATTATTCTAACCAAATCATCCACGTAAACATTAATGCATCTATTACTCGTGGGTTAATAGTTAATTAATCAATATATAAATTCTATTCAGGTTAAAAAATACTTAGCCAAATTCAGTTTAGAAAAGTCACATTGGAATATAGCCTAAGTTTATGCCATAAATTTATAATCTGGATCTCAATTTCTTCCTTAATGAATAAAATCTACTAGTGATCGCCATAATATTGAGACATGGTTTTATTGGAAGGGTTAAGGAGGTAGAACTGAGCGAACGATCAAGTGCCGGCTTCCAGAAAGTTCGTCAAACCTGCCGGCTTTTTCAGTCACATTTCTGGCCTTATTTAATGCAAAGGTATTAAGTATTATGGGAAAATCAATAAGCTCTTGTCCACAAATTCGGGTTTGGCGGTAAATAGGTCACGTTATTTAGCTATTACACCTTAATTTCTTGTATTTTCAGGGGAAACAATGGGGGAAAATGGGAGCACACGAGACTTACCTCTTTACAGCTGGACGACCGGGAACAAAATGATCGAAGGAGGCGAACATTCAGAGTTTATATACCCTCGGGTGGTTGATGGCAACTATTGGGTGACAGATGATCGAGAATTTCACTCACAAAATCGTCAATATCTCCCTAACTATACATTTCTGAATAAAATTTACTTAACATAAATTATGCGTATTTGTATCCTCTATCTTTTGGTATAAGTTTGACAATTCTAACATACATATTTTGTGAATAATTAATGGTTGTCGTCATATTTCCTTCACTTGGGGCTAGAGAGAGAGAGATAGAGAGAGTTCCTATGCCGCCAAGTGGATTTTAGGTACCCGAGATATTTATGCAGCTTTATCATTGCTTTCGTGTCCTAAAAAAAAAATAATAAAATCTTTTTGCCACGCATTAGAGCCCTCGATCCCCCCATGAACGCCTAGATGCCCGAGGGGATGGCCACGAAGGAATCGCCCTATAATGTATGCTATTATAGAGACGTTATAATTCAATAGAGGTGTGAATAGGAGTTTCTTATGGGCTATCTGTATACTATTATAGCTTAATGTGATGTATACGATTATAGAGGGCCTTTTCATAATATTCTGGAAACTATTAAACGATTTTATTCAGCTTAGGAAGGACATCTATCTATTCAAAGGCTACGAAATATGTCACTTAATCCTTTTAGCTGCCACATAGCCTTCCTAAGCCTCATAAAATCGTCTAAATGAAGCTGATATCAAGTAAAAAAAAAAAAAAAAAAAAATCTATATATAGCGTAGAGAGTGGGAGAGCAGCGATCTAGCCTGCCTCCCCTGCTGGCCTGTAGAGCCTGCCTCCACTAAGCTCTTGTCCCGAGTTACAAGGAGAGACAGCCCCCCCCCACCCCTCCCCAAACCCTCAACCCCCCTTTTCATCCCCCCCCCCCCCCTTCGATGACGGGAGAAACCGGACAACTTCTCATCCGGTCGCCATTTTGGGGACACTAGCTTAAGCATTAATTATTTGCTATGTATAGGCATGCCATATATAATAAACTGTTCTCTGTTTGAATGTACACTAACCCATGATTAAATAAAAGGCACATTATCTTTATTGTTTACCTAACTTTTTTTTTTTTTTTTTTTTTTTTTTTTAGTTTGTGCTCTTTATCTCTATCAAACTTAAGAAAAACAACAACAATCGAGATAAATTTGTACGTTTTTCGGTAGAAAATGTCTGCTTAAGCCCTTCTAAATTGCAGGCTTGCTATCGCTCGCCAAGAAAAAAATGAAACCTAAATGGTACGAAAGGTCTTAATATTGGCAAATATATGGGGCGAAAGGTCTCAAAATCGCCAAACTAATGGGGGCGAACGTCTCAACATTTCAAACTTAATGGGGCTAAGCATGAGGAAGAAGGGATTTCAGAAAAAAAAATCCCCTTAATATTTCCAAGCACTAGTTACTTGTGTCTACACTACTGAATGGATAAAGGTTAGGGAAATAGGTTGTAATAAATTCATCTTTATTCATATGCATACACTTCATACAATAAATACATCATACAATAATACAATCAAATAAATTACAAACACATAATTATACTTAAGCTAAAATTAATAATAAATTAATACATCAAATAAATTAACTAAAAATATCAACAAAGCATATCGTCTAATTAAAGACGATTTCATTCAGCTTAGGAAGGACCTCAATTAAAACGCTACACATGATCTCAATTAACGCTTTTAATTACCCCAGATCCTTCCTAAGCTTCATAAAATCGTCTGAATGTAGCCGAAATCAAATACAAAAAAGACGTCATCGGTACAGCAAGGGTTAACTATCACAGGTCCTTCCTAAGCTTCATAAAATCCTCTAAATGTAACTATGATAACAAAAGACGTCGCCTAAACTAAAAGGGTTAAGAACATAAACGCCATTATTTTTATTACATTTTGGCTTTCATTGGGCAATATTATTCAGCTTAGGAAGGTCCTGTAGAACTTAAGAGGGTATTTCCGAAGCCGAATAAAATCATTTAGTATATACCCGTAATAATAATAATAATAATAATAATAATAATAATAATAATCCATACTCAAGGTAAAAATAAAAGATAACTATTAGTATGTTTTATTATCCCTAAATGCCTGTGACCCATGAGAAGAACTATTTTCAAGTATATTATTACTAGTAGTAGTAGTAGTAGTAGTAGTAGTAGTAGCAAAAATAATAACTTTTAGTAGTAATAGTAATGTGAAAATATGAGTATATTTTCCGTAGACTATATCCATTTACTACAGGCAGACTACCCTCGCCATGTTCTTCATAGTTGCTATACATGTAGAAGAGTTGCCAATTATACAATAACAACGAGTAATTATCAATCCCATTTCAAACTATTGCCTAATTGACCTATTTATCAATATACTATTGTTTATTAAAAGCATATTAGTGATGTTGTTATTGGCCTTATTAAACCCTGTACCTTGCAAAATTAAATTACAGTTGCATAATTACCATTTCGTCTTGCCCCGCCCACCAAGACTAGGGTAACATATATTAACATAGTTCACAACTTGATATTTGACCACCATCTTGACTCCAACTCACGCTGTAGAATATACCTCACCATTATTTATATCCATCTTATGTTGAGCATATGATGTTTATTCTATTAACATTTATACTTATTTCTATATTCCTATCCATCAATGTACCCTGACTGAAAAGAGTGCTTGGCAGGAAGTGAGTATGGAATCAAGATGGCGGCCGGAACCTCTACGACTACATACTCTGTTAATCTAGGGACTCGAACCATGAACACAGGCTCGGCTTCAAAACACACGAATCTGAAACACAATTTGATTCATTAGTTATATATTACTACAATTACTAACACATTTTGTCCACACATATATATATATTTAAAGTACATATTATTTTTCTTTATATAGGCCTACAGTAATATATTATACAGTAAACATAAGAATGATTAAGATTATTAATTTTAGGTCTACTTTCAAATAACCCTTTCAAGATTCGATTACGCATTTCAGATTAAGAAGGGTAGCCTAAAACAAATTTTCTTTGTGTATAAAGGAGACAAAAAACAGGTTGCCTGTAACGAGTGTTTCCCCCAAAGCCAAAAGAGTGACAGAGCCAAATTCAAGAGACATTGGGGTCAAAATGCCTGGACACACGAAGTTTAAAGTAGTTTAAGTCATAGGATGAAGGAAAGATTGATAAAGGGAGAGAGTTCCAGAGTTCACTTGTAAGTCGGATGGTTAATTGAGATAGTCTTTAACTGTACAACCCCCACACATCCTTCCTAAGCTGTATAATATCGTCTAATGATAGCCACAATAAATGGTCAAACTGCGCTATAACCTTCAAAGGGTTAACTCCTTCTGTACCGCAACGTCTTTATCATTTTTCTCTAGCTATATTTAGACGATTTTGTGCAGTTGAAGAAGGATCTGTGATGGTGAAAAGGGTTCAGTGAGATAGTTCGAAACCTGTTAATTCGTTGGAGGCCCTTAAGCAACTGAGTAAAATCGTCAAATAGTAGCCAGGATACAGTTAAAAAGTACGTCGCCGGTACAGAAGGGGTTAATGGCAAGACGGGCGCGAGATGATTCAATAACACCACTATGACCCTGCTTCGACACTAAACGAAACACCAACCCCTTGACGATCATGAAGCGTTTTGACAGTATATTCTGGCTATTCCTTAACGATTTTGTACAGCTTAGGAAGGATCGGTGGGAATGAAAAGGATGAAGACTGCCTTAATTAACCCTCTGACTTCCATCTACCCTATTTTTCTACAGTAGTGTTCGGCTAATCGTATCCACTAACCTGCTTCACCCCAAGGTAGCAGTACGGATTTGTATAAGGTTTACTCCCCTAGACAGGCTGCCGACCAAGGCTGACGAGTCCCATCCACCTGGATTTTTATAAGGTTATCTCCCCTAGATGGGTTGCCGACCATTGCTAACGAGTCCCATCCACCCGTAATGATGCCAGGTAATTGTGTGAAATGCCCCTTCTTGCTGGGAAAAATTAATCCCCGTTAATGGCGAATACTTGTACACACCAGAGCTTTCCCCACAATTCTAACCCTGCACCTTCTTAAATAAAAGAATTGTGTCATTTAAATATGAGAATTGTGTCATCCAAAATCATCTACCTTCAGTCCAGTGGGTGGTATTAATGAAAACTAGTCTCAAAGGCTCTGTCTCGAGTCGGCCACCCCCATTAGAAAAAAAAAAACAAAAAAAATAGGCTTTGTCCCAGAGTATATATACTGTATATAGATAGATAGATAGATAGATAGATAGATAGATAGAGAGAGAGAGAGAGAGAGAGAGAGAGAGAGAGAGAGATAGATAGATAGTCTCAAAGGTTGGTGAAATATAATGCAGATCAATATTTGCGGGATCAAACCCTTATGGGAATCAGACTCATAATTTACTATAAGTCTAAGAAAACCTCCCACATACTCATTCGTAACCGACCTGCCCTGATCAAGACTCATCTACAGGAAGACCACGTCATCTACCGACATACCTGCAACAATGTGGACTGTGGGCCACATTCCTACATCGGGATGACACGGACACGACTGACAAGACGTCTCACTATGCATCTACAAAACGGCACCACGAAAACGCACTACAGAGCCCCTTCCACAATGCCCTCACTCGACCAGACCTAGACAAACACACCACCATACTAGACCAAGAAAAAGACCCCAGACGCCTAGCTTTCCTTGAGGCTATATACATACAAACTCTCTGCCCCACCTTAAACACACAGATCGAAGACTTCCAGGCCCTTCCTAGCAGGCAGATGTGCACACGTATCTTTTGCCGGTCAGTCATCTAGAATCAGAAACTTCCCAAACGGAGTCCCACAAGGATCCGTCCTATCGCCTGCACTCTTCAATCTGTACATGCACGATATAACTACACCCAATACGCCCCAAATAAACATAGCCTCCTATGCAGATGACATAACACTCACATGCACACACCATGACCCAAAAAGAGCAACAGATCTCCTTTAACCCTATCTCAACACACTACATGGCTGGTGCACTACAAACAGACTTAATCTAGCCCCAGCCAAATCCACCGCAACCCTGCTCACAAGCTGGACAGAACACGAATACATCCCTCAACTCACCATAAACAACACACCCCTAACACATACACACACACCCAAAATCCTAGGAGTAACATATGATACTCATATGACATTCAAACAGCACACCACAAACATTAAAAAGAAACCGACACCCAGACACAAAATTTGGACACAACAAAGAAACCACCACCACAGTATATAAACCATACATAAGATCAGTGATGGAATACGCAAGCCCAGCCTGGGCTTCTAACCTAGCTGAAACACATCATAAGACCTTACAGACTATTCAAAACAAAGCCCTGAAGATCATTACAGGCTGCACAGCTACTGCACCCACAGATCACCTACATCAAGAAACCAAAATCCTCAAAGTCAAAGACCATCTGGACATGAGAGGCACTCAATTCCTGGCAGCAGCCTCCACGAACCAGGACCACCCACTAAACTACATGGCAACACACCCACAGACACCAAGAAATATCAAAACAACACCCAGCACACGGTATCACACACAATTACTGTCCTCTCTCCCTCCCTGCCCACCCCGAACCAACTTCCAGAAGCACATCCATACTCATATCTCTCGCCGATCCATCCACTCACTCACAGACAACACGCAGCTGCAAGCACGACCTCCCGAAATCCATCCTTCCGAATCCTCCCTTCCTCGCGAGGACAGAGTCCACCTGGCCAGGCTGAGATGCGGACACCATCCAGCTCTCCTGAGCTATCAGAAGAGACTGGATGACTCCGTTGTCGACACCTGCCAGGGATGTAACACAGCACCCCATACCATTAAAAACATCATAGAAGACTGCATTTCACACAACCACTTACGCCAACAACACAATCTACACTCAATGAGAGCTCTGTGGGAAAGCCCGATCGTGGCCATGGCCTTCCTCAGGGACTCGGGGCTGTTCGGCCAGGCAGCTTAGGGAACAACAACAACAACAACAACTGTTAGCACAACAATTCCTTGATACATTGCACTTTTAACTTTCATTCCGAGATTTCTCACCTTCCTCATACTTCCCATTGCTCCACGCCAAGATATTTAAAACACTCAACTTGTTCCAATATTTCCCCATCCAGCCTCACATCTAGATTCACCCTACGATCACCCCTATTACACACCATTACTTTACCTTTATTGATGTTCACCTTCAGCTTCCTCCTCCCAAAAACCACACCAAACTCTTCGACTACCCGCTGCAGTTTCTCCTCAGAATCCGCCACCAACGCTGTGTCATCAGCGAACAGCAACTAATTCAACTCCCAATCTCTACTATTCTTCCCTACTAAAACCCAATCTTCTACCCATAGCTCTCATTGTCACCTCCCTCACCACACCATCCATAAATACATTAAACAGCCACAGTGACATTACACAACCCTGTCGCAAACCTACATTTACCTCAAACCATTCACTCAACTCATTATTTCCTACTCTAACACACACTCTGCTCTCTTCATAAAAAGTTTTAACTGCTCTTAACAAATTTCCTCCAATTTCATAAATCCTTAACATCTTCCACATTGCTTCTCGATCCATACGCTATTTCCAAATCCATAAAAGCCCAAAATATCTCCTTATGCTTCTCTCAACACTTCTTGCATAACTGTCTTACTGCAAAAATCTGATCCACACACCCTCTTCCCCTCCTAAAACCGCACTGCTCTTCTCCTATTGCAACTTCCGAACCCTTTATTATCCTCTCTATCAACACCCTGCCATACAGCTATCCAACCACTGATAACTCTATAACTTGAACACTCCTGCCGATCTTCCTCCAGTCTATTGATACCATTGACAAAACAAAGTACACATTGAATAGTCTCACCAGCCAATCTATTATCATAGCTCCACCCTTCTTTATACAATCCACAGCAATACCATCCAAATGTTGTTTTCCCACTCTCATTTATCTCACTGCTTCTTTTTTCACCTCATTTTTCACAATCCTTTCATTCATTCCCTGCCACCTGGGTGGCCTGGGTAACCTATCTCCATCAACCACTGCTTCAATCGCTGCTTCTCTTCCATCTCTTACATTTAGCAAAGACCTATGCCTAGGAGACGTGGCCGGTTAAAGCAGAGGATATCAATAGAATGGAACGGAATGAGAAGAGAATGGCGAGATTGATGTGTGGGATTAATCTCAGGGACGGGGTATCGAGCGAGGAATTGAGAAGGCGTCTGGGCATTAGGAGTGTCAGTGAAGTGATGCGCACGAGCCGACTTGGTTGGTTTGGACACATGGAGAAAATGGATGATCAAAACTGGTTGAAGGAATGCCGGACTGTAAACGTGGGGGGAGCTGCACGTAGGGGTGGACCAAGAATAACATGGGCTCGGGTACTCCAGTCCGATCTCAAAATAAAGAACTTGACAACAGAGGCAGCCCTTGACAGGGCCGCATGAAAATCCGCCATTTAGGACGTGAGACTGTAACCACATTCTCTGTGGACAAAACGGTTTTTAAACTTGTATGTAAGTATGTACCAGGTTTATGTCTTGGCAACTATACATGTCAAAATTAATAGAATACCTAAACTGCCTTGGTTCTTTCATAAACCATACTAATATTCGGGTCAAACATTAAACTACTTACAATTGACCAAAGACTATGGTCCATTATTTGGGAATATTTCAGCCATATAGCGTCAGCACATCACATTCATACGATACAATAAATAGTTATTTTTGTTAATAATTTTCATCATAGGCTATTTAAATATAAAATACTCTTTTCTTTTTGCATTCAGAGTGCACATTGCTAACTCTACTTCTCTTTCAAGATTATATAATAAAGTTACAATCTGGTTGCATTTGATCCATACATTCTAAACACTAGTACTCAAAAATCACAAGTCCCACCTTTGCAACTACAAATTTTTCCTTCTCAAAAGACAAACAAATAAATATATATATACATACATAGGCTACATACCCGGTATATACAATTTTAAGACTGAGTGCTCCACACATACGTGCAGTTTCAGTCTCTTGTCCTAATGGCGGCGTTCCAGGCAACTCTGTAAAGGGCTGCTTCACTTGTCAAGTTTTTGGATTTGAGATCGGCACATATAGTCCGATCCCAGGTCTTCCTCGGTCCACCCCTTGGTGCAGCTCCCTCCACAATCACAGACCTGCACCTTTTCACCCAATTTTGTTCATTTGACATAATCAAACAAAGCTGGAGCATAAAGGCTTTGTTCATGTGTGTTTAAGGATTTCCTTTTCCCTTTATTTACGAGGTAACCAAAGTTGCAATTATGGAAGTAGGATATGAAATATTTAGTGCCACTCTACGTATCGGTAACGACAAATCAGTCTTACTCTAGTGCGTTAACTTATATTCTTAAGACGTGCTGTAATATATTAACCCTATCTTCTTGGGCTCTTGAGGTGGAAGGTGTTCAAATTTCCTTAAACAGTTACTCTATTATTAATCTATGCCTTACAAATAGGAACCCCAAAGAATCACCAACCTTTTATTGTCTTAGAAAGCACAACCTCAGTATGCTATTTTTAGCGTGAAGTATATTTAGTTTGCTAGGTGTCTAAAAGGTGCCAATGTATTAAGGGTTATCAATATGATTGTGATCCAGAGTATGGATGTGATATGTAGCATAAGAATAATTAATATACTGTACTGTTAATAGTACATACATGCTTACAGTATAATATGCTATGGTACAGATGAAAAATATATAGCTTTGCCCCAAGATAATGAAACTAAAACCAATGCTTGGGTGCTTATGCTAGTCTACACTTAATGTGCGATTAGTTTGCTTGGGAAACAGATGAACTTGCTCATGTAGTTATGTGCACCCTATGTGGTGGATTGCATTCTTATATTTATAAATTATTATTTTGCTATAGTGATGTTTCCACATAGCTATTTTGATAAGTTCTTTTGTCTTTTTACTGTGTTCGTCCAAGTTTTGGTTTGTTTATTTTGCAAGTTTTACATTATAATTTCTAAGCATTTTGGAGCCTGATGCAGTTTGATGCAGTTTTTAACACCATGCACTCCCTTGATTGCCAGAGCATGGGTGTGCCCTTGTTACAAACACTTAACCCCTTGAAGCTCTAACACGTTTTAGCAGTTTATTTTGACTGTCATTAGACGATTTTACACAGCTTAATAAGAGTCTGTGGGTATTATAAGAGTAAAGACTATCTCAATCAACCCTCTGACTTCCATATACCCTTCCTAATGTGAATAAAATTGTCTAATAACTACCAGAAAACAGAAAAGAAATGCGTCTTGGATCTTGAAAGGGTTAACTAAACATTAACCACAAACCGCTAGACCAAGCTACCCAAACTCTTGCCGTCTACCAACGGCATGGTGTGGGATCAAACCGCAGACTCTCGGATCAGCAGCAAGACGCGCTAATGGTAGGTTTGTTTAGGGGAGATGGGTTGTTTTTCTGGTCCCCCTTCTTCCTCATGTTTAGTCTCATTACTTTTCAGATTATATGATGTTCGGCCCATTAATTTGGTGATTTTAAGACCTTGCGCCCCATTTCTTTGTCAATATTAAGACTTTTCGTGTCATTTAGGTGTCAATTTTTTCCTGGCGAGCGATAACGAGCCTGTAATTTAAGAGGAACCGGCCTTTGGCCGGCACCTTTTTCTATCAAAAATATACAAATTTATCTTGAAGGAGGGTATTTTTTTTTTTTTTTTAAGCTTGATGGAGGTCTAGAGGAAACAAAAAAAAGATAAAAAAGATACTTAAATGAGGAAATAAATACGGCCATCCCCCCTTAACCAACCTATCATCCAGGTTGGATTGTGTTCTTTTATTTATAAATTATTATTTTACTTAAGCGTTGTTTCCACATAGCGATTTTGACTAGTTGTTTTGTCTTTTTACTATCTTCGTATAAGTTTTGGTTTGTTTATTTTGCAAGTTTTACATTATAATTATCACAGTTTGCCTTCCCGGGTCGGACGCCATAAATATCCACCGACTCCACATTCCTAATTACTGTACTGATAGGTGGACAGAGAATGGAAGGAGACTGCCCAACTGTTTCCTGTTGCTCGGGAATCCAACTAGAGTTCTCTCGGTTGTAAGTTGTGAGTGCTAAGCTAAGCCCCTCCAGCCACCCCAAGAATAATAAATATACATGCATATACTGTATACAATGGTTTATATACATGTACAATTTTTTCCATTACATGCATTGTAACGGCTCAGACGGGGTTGCCTTTCAGTAGTTGGAGTGTACTGTAGTACAATAATAATAAAAGTAAAAATAATCTGGTCTTGTATTTCTGTAAAACACCATTCTTCTAAAGGATTTCACTAGCAATTGGACTAGTTTATAACTCTCTGAAACTGACCACTTGCAAGTTTAAGTATTAGGTATTGATATTTATATGGATTAAATTAAGATGTATTGTATACTGTACTACTTGCAAAATAAAAGCTAAAATACATTTCTAGTACACACATAAGTATATTAAATAAAATTCAACTTAATATCTATCCATCAGAAGTCTACATAATTTAATATTGATGCCAAAAATGTTAACTTCCTTATAGACCAAAATGTTAACTTCCTTATAGACCAAAATGTTAACTTCCTTATAGACCAAAATGTTAACTTCCTTATAGACCAAAATGTTAACTTCCTTATAGACCAAAATGTTAACTTCCTTATAGACCAAAATGTTAACTTCCTTATAGACCAAAATGTTAACTTCCTTATAGACCAAAATGTTAACTTCCTTATAGACCAAAATGTTAACTTCCTTATAGACCAAAATGTTAACTTCCTTATAGACCAAAATGTTAACTTCCTTATAGACCAACATTTGAAGGTAGTCAATCACAAGGTACACTCGGATGCCATAGTCTCGAGCTCACTCATAAGAATTCCTGGACCCCCTATATTTTCTTTATGCAATTATCACTATATGGACTGATCTTTGGATAGAACTTGCTTTATTAAAATGTAAAACTTGCAAACAAAGCAAACCAAAACTGGGACAAAGACAATATAAAGTCAAAACAACTTATCAAAATCGCCATGTGGAAACAACGCTTACTAAAATAAAATTTGTGAAATAAAAAAACACAATCCACCACATAGGGTGTACATTACTACATGAGCAAGTTAATCTGTTTCCCAAGCAAACTAATTGCACACATAACAACGCACTATCGTCACGTTCAAGGAATTAGTCAATTTGGGAAGTCCGGGACGTTCTGGCAAATTTTACTAAACTCTGCATGAATAAAAGAAACTACAATTAGTGTCAAAATGTTCTATTAAAATCAAATTTGCAACTTGACAAGACATTAACAATAGTACAAAATACAAATATTGATAAGATATCTATAATATTACAAAAAATATACAGTATATTACAAAAATATACAGCACTTACTAACGATAGTGCTATCGGGTAGGTACCTGTAAATAAATAGCATATATAGTTTTGTAGTTGATGTATGGAAAGCTATACTCATGAATTCGTTACCAGAAATATAGACTACTTCCAGAATTAGAAACATGTGGAGTCCACGAATATTTATGAGTGAGCCAGAGACTAGGGTAGCCGAGTGTACCGTATAGTGAAAATAAAGGTATAAACACAAAATAAAAAACACTGTCGTCTGATTGGAGGAGTTTAATGATCATTGTTCTACCATAATATAAGTAGGAGAATAAAGAGCTTCATGAATGACCACTCACCACTGTTGGCACTACACATTGTTTATTAAGCTTAGGAAGGAACACATGCTACGAGTAAGGCTGATGTCACTTGAGCAATATTAGTGGGGAAATTGTAACCGTCTAGATAACTGTCTTGATAGCGTAATGCATAAGCGCGCGGAATTTTGGTGTGAGTGTCCTAGGTTCGAGTCCTTGGAGTGCCACATGTATTTGTTGATTTCATTAATTGAGCTTAGAAATGAAGTTGGTTGATGAAAAAATATAATTAGTCTTGGAGCTTTGATGGTGAACAATATACAGTACTGTACTCCAAAACTTTATCAATATGGATATAAATACCACGTGAGGACAACCATAGAAACATTTCACATATAGTTACAGTCAAATTTATCTCTTTCAGACCCCAAGGGATGGATGAACTAAGTTGGGTGAAAAGATATAAGTCTGTTAACATGATGGGAGCTGCACCAAGAGGCAGACAAAGAAACACATGGGATCAGACCTTGAGGTCTGATCTTGAATAAAAAATACTTAACAAGTGAGGCAGCTCTAAACAGGGCTGCCTGGAGCGCCACCATTAGGACATGAGACCGGAGCTTCCTGTGGAGCACTCGGTCTTTAAATATATACTGTATGTATGTATGTATGTATGTATGTAAGGAATTCTATAAACCTGTGAATTTTAAATTACTGTAGGTATCTGATTCAAAATTAACTTTTCTCTATCAAAGTCCGAGAGCTTGAATTAAATGTCTCAACAATAGTATTCAGTTCAGACATTTTCCTCTTTCTTTTGAACTTTGTCCAAACATTTTAGAAAGATACAAGTTTCTTATCCTTTGTAAAATTTGACTATAGAGGGTACATATACAAGCTAGTTATTAATTTGTATCAGACTTTGGATCTATGTTACAACTTAATATACACTATATATTTGAGAGATATGTCCTTATCCTTAGTTAAATTTTACAACTATAATTTCATATTTGTTTTCACCAACCCACCAATTAATTTACAAATAAACCTAACTAATGAAATCAATGAAAGTAATGAATACATGTGGTACGCCAAGGACTCGAACCTAGGATACTCGCACCAAAATTCTGCACACTAAGCATTAGGCTATCAAGACAGTTAAAGGTTTATGCACAAGCCTACAATATATAAACAAGATCAATATACTATAAAGTAGGCATGTGTTATCAATAAATTGGTATAGAAGTAGGTCACTGTTATTATAGTCTATTCATTGTAATTAGGTAAAACAAAATTAACCACTAAACCTCTTTAACTAAAAAATGGCTGGAGTATCAATCTAATATTTCTACCAACTGGGAAGGATCGGCCAAAGAATAGGTGTACAATATTTAAAGCCCATTTGCTCTAGCCCTTTTTGAGTTACAGAGGCCAAGGGTCACGATTTCTGGTCTAACTATAATGGACGGACTACAGTTATCATAATACAGTACACACATATTATGAAAGATATGTACTAGAGATGGACCGAATATTCGTTTTGTATTCGTATATCCGAATATTCGCTATGTTTTTCAATATTCGTATTCGTATTCGTTTTCGCATTTCCATTCATAGCTATTCGCAAATATGCGAATATGTTCACGAAACCAATAGAATACGATATATACAAAAATGTTAAATATTAAATTTTAAAGTTAACACAAACGAATAAATAACAGTGTAGATGTGCGTTGGGGCCGCTAAAGTGGAATGAAGGAGGACTGAGCAGTGTTGCTACTCAACTGTATTTAATAGTACCAGATCAAACTAGTGAAAAGTATCAAATTATTCTAAAGTGGAATCACTGCCCGGTAAACGAACGTGTGCTGGACCTGGACATTTGAACCGTCGCAATATTGACATTTCAGACATATCCAATGTAATAGCATGTCACTAAAATATATTACATCATATTTCCTCACTGATTTCGTATTTAGTACCAGATACGGAATATTTTATTGGAAAATGTATAAAATGTACTTGAGAGAGTCAAATGTACCAAATCTGGTACTTTAGTACCAACAAAGCAGCAACACTGGGACTGAGGACTGGATACATAGAAAATTGAATGGATTTAATTTTAATTATTAAATTTTCTATGGTTGAGAGAGAGAGAGAGAATGATAAATTTTTCAACAGCCTACTTTCCTATGGTTGAACTCTTACAATATATTAAACATTAATTCATACAGTTCATTTATGATATTTAAGAAATTACACATTTACTTCTGGTAATTAATTTCATAGTAATTTAATTAATGTTTGTTGGTGACATAAAAATAATTATCAGTTCTTGAAGGATGAAATAAGGATTGAAATATTCGCTATTCGTATTCGCGAATTTTACAACAAAATATTCGTATTCGTATTCGCAAATAGTGAAAATTGATATTCGTTCCATCTCTAATATTTACATCTTGTAGTTCCCCATTAAAATTGCTCATGTAACATAAATTTTATCCTTTCAATATAATGGCATTGTATCACCTAGTTTAGTTAATACTTGACAGTATTATTAAGTTTAGAAAGGACCTTTAAGAATCTCTGGCTTTCTCAGATCCTTACTAAGCTGTATATAACAATCTAATGTTGACCAGAACAATAAAAATGACACCACCATATTAAAAGGATTAAGTTATCTACGGAAGACACTTCCCCAAATAAAGGTACCAGAGTAAAGATGGATTCAAATAAGAACTTATCTTGATAACTTGTGTCTGGCAACATTGCAACACAATTTTGTAACACTATCGCATGGATCCTAAACATTTTTATTTATGTTTATCTTTTTTCAATAAATTAGTTTAACCAGGCCATCGAGTTCCCCAAGGAACTTTCAGAGGGTTGGCCCGAATGATTAAAAGTGATGGTGATATTTATAAATTTAAAACAAGAAGTACTACTAATCAAGGGAAGATAGATAGGGAAAGGCAGGAGGGGATCAAATCTAGGAAGGTGTAGACACGCAGACATTTCTGGCCATTTCATCAGTTCAGCCGGACCACATGAGTTCCACAGCAGAACTCATATATGGCAGGGCCGAAGGATGAGGCAAGAACTGCTACACTGCAGCACCAACTAAGAAGTTATCATGGCAAAGGGGTGCTGAAGCCTGGAGATTCTGCATACACTTTACAGTTGGAGATAAATGAAATAGAGAGAGTGTGAGGGAATGTGACTGGATAGAATGTTTTCATGGATTAGTTTATAGCTTTAAGGTAAAGGAAAGAGTTTACGTATTTACTGTAGTGCTGTTAAAGGATCGTTCAAACATATCATTTACCATAAAACTATAAAGTAACTTATCATAGCGGCTAAATAAATAAAGGTAAGCTGCCAGAACACTTGTCTCCACTTCCTGTCTAATTACCTGTATTGGATTGATAAATGGATATAAAATCGTAGCCATGTACCTTGACCTGTCTTGATGGTGTAATGGTTTAAGTGTTAACATCTGTATGTGGTAACCCAGGTTCAAAAATCCCGGGTAGATCATATGCTTTCATTAATTTAACTGGGAGGTGTTTGGTGTTGGGAGTGAAATTAATAAATTAGATTATTGCCATATCCAAGTTGCAGAAAAAGTTCTCATGTGAACCTGCCATAATTATTGTACTAAGATTTGTATCCAATTTGAACCCAAGTTGCTAAAGACAAAATGCTGCACGTATGAATGCACAAATACAAGCTATTAAGCCAATATGGGACTACAGTACTTCTAATATTTAACCCTTTCTGTACCGGTGATGTCTTTTTAACTTTACTGTGGCTGCTATTAGACAATTTCAGTTTTCAAAGGGCCACCAGCAATTAACTGGCTTCGAACTATCTCACTCAATAATTTTTACTAGCACAGATCATTCTTAAACTGCACAAAATCGTCTTAATATAGCTAGAATAAAATATAACGGACGTCACTGGTACTATAATAATAAACTAATTATATACATATATAGTTTTATGTACCTTAAAATTAAAATGTAAAACTTGCAAACTAAACAAACCAAAACTGGGACGATACAAAATAAAGGTAAAATAATAACAAATACTATATTTCACCTTTATAACAAATAACCTGACATGACACTTGGGGTCAAGTGTCAAGAAACACCAATACAACTCTGACCTTAATCCCTTCAGTAAACTGACACCTTTTATAAATTTGTTCAAGTTCATACTGCAATGGTGATAACTAGAGATAGCACATAATGCATACATACTGTATCTATATACTGTATATACCGTATGTTTTGTTTGCTGTGTTCAGCATGCATTTCAGTTAAGTTGTCGAGTTTCACATATATTATTTCTCTAGTTATTACCATTTCAGAATAAAAACAAAAAAATCATACTGAAATGGTGATCACTGCAGAAAAAAAATGGTGTTCTTGATAAAAGTGTTCCATGACGTTTGACCTGCCAATACAAACTAACATAAGCCTTCAGTGTCTTCCAGCATGACAAAGTGCAGTCCAAGTTTTGTTCAAATTGTCCGAGACTCTTTAAAAGAAGTTGTCCGCCGCCGCCGTAGCAACAAGAGTCGCCATAGCCGCCACCCGGGTGCTGGGTTAGAACTGCTCAGCCAACAACTCAGCCAAGATCTGCGCCGTTGACTCCTTACTGGCACGAATAGTTAGGCAGTACATCTGGAAGACAAATAATACACTTTACTCTAACATCATTATTATAAAGTACTGTACAGTACAGTACTGTACACTCCATAAGGGGGGATGGGCGTATTTATTCGCTCATTTATGTATCTTTTTATTCTTTCCTCCCTAGACCCTCCTTCAAGATAAATTTTTAAATTTTTTGATAGAAAAATGTTCCGGCCAAATGCCAGCTCCTCTTAAATTACAAGCTTGTTATTGCTCGCCAGGAAAAAATCGACATCTACACGACACAGTCTTAATATTGACATAGAAATGTGGCGAAAGGTCTTAAAATCGCCAAACTAATGGGCCAAACGTGTTAAAATCTGAAAACTAATGGGGCTGAATATGAAGAAGAAGGAGGACTATAAAAACGACTCATCTCCCCTTAGTCCATACCATTATAGCATACAACCCTTTGAATTTCTGTAACTTCACAACCAACTCATTAGTACAGTATTTGAGATGTTATAGTCTCTTGCTCGGGTTAGATACAGATACAGATGAATTTACAGTTGCCCACATAAGTTCTGTTCCTCTCTGTGACCTTACGCATAAATATATAATGCGCATGACTGAATTACTAGTGTAGTTTCTTATGCAGTGGGTAACTCATTTGATTAGTTAACTGATAATTAAAAGAAACCACACTCGCAATTCATTCCTACTAATTATGCTTTCATACATAAGATCACAACTTGGAACAGAACTTATGTGGCCAACTGTACATATCAAGATCGGGTAAGGGACATCAAAATATGAAACGCATAACATACTAAATCAGCAACGCCTCAATAATACCGTCCCATGATGCTATTATGAAATTCAAGACATTTTTGACAGTGAACCAACGCCCAAACTGTGCCAGTAATTTCTGGGGCAATGGGGTCAACTTAAGAGGCAGGGGCGGGGCCAGGCAAATCTTATGGTACAGGGAGAGGGTCGTCGACTTCCAGGTCATCATTCAGGTCCTTGGCCTTGATCTGACCAAGTTCTTGTTTTGGTCTTGGAGCACTGACAATCGGAGAGACAAGTTTGGTAACACTTCTTGTGGTTAGCAATGATCTGTTTATCAAGAAGCTGCACTAGCTGCCACAGGCTGTAGCACAGTTGGTAGAGCACTCGCCTGCAAATCGTGAGGTTGATGGTTTGAGTCTCGGGCCAGCCAGTGTGCTATTTGGCAGACGACAGTACTGTGGTGGACGGCTTGGTCTAGCAATCTGTGGCAACTGTTCACTGAAGTCCCTGATCATCAGGGCACCCATTTTAGCCCAGCTATTGAGCAGGGAGTGAATGGTGGTAAACAAAATGCAACATCATCACTAGGGAGGAAGTGTTGGGCAGCAAGAAGATGATCTTTGTTTGGATGAACATCAGCCAGGGAATGGGGGTGACATAGGGTGTTGTCCATCAGCAACAGGACCTTGATGGGGATGCCAAGTTTGGAGACATTTAAGACGGACATCGAGAGATCATCCACCCACTATCAGATTTGCACCCCCATTACTGGGGGTTGCAGACACGAGACGGAGCCTGAACAGGACACTGATATTTAGGCACCGTTTAATAGACATTGTACAGGAACCTTTATCGAACTAATTAATTCTGTTTGGGAAGAATCTGTGCTTTTGAGAAATAAGTAACCTGATTATAATTATTATCATTAGAAAAGTGACTGTTACTTTAATTTTTCTATGTGTATGAAGGAAACAAAAGGCTGGTTACCTGTAATGAGTGTCTCCTCCAAAGCCAAAAGAATGACAGAGAGCCAAATTCAAGGGGCGTTGTGGTCAAAATGCCTGGACACACGAACATTATATAATAATAATAAAACTGTCTTCGTGGTGCGATGCATAAGGCGTTGATTTTCGGTGTGAGCATCCTGGATTCGAATCCACGGACTGCCACATGTGTTTGTAAATTTCATTAATCGATTTTAGGAGTATAGTTGGTTGTTGGAAGGAACATAATAAATAATAATAATAATAGTTCTTAAAGCTAGCGCATGCTAAGCCAGCTAAGGATAGCCCAATAAGGCCGATTAGGCGTATTTCCATTGGGGTCCTGTACTACTATCCCATCCCCTTGCTCATGAGGGATGGTAACGACTCAGTGCTTGTGAAAAATCTTTAATGCGCCGAGCGTGGGCGCGAGTTCGGGCCTTCTGGGTGGAAGTCCGAGACGCTAGTCACTACACCAGCGCGGTCGCTGGTGTAGTTAAGTAAAAATAGTAAATAAAACCTACAGTATCTACCTATCTACACAGTACCATATAGGCTATTCTATCTATCTATCTATATGCTCAGGCCCAATCCCCACTTTTCCTATTTTTTTTTCCTCGATTTTATTATTTTGTTTATTTTTTATTTTTTTTGGTATTTTATTGGTGGTGGCCGACTCAAGACAGAGCAAGAACAGGAAAACACAAAACACAAGACAAAACAGCGAACAAACACAGACAAAACACAAAATTTGCACACATCTAGGTCAACTAGGAGAATACCCAGAGACCAGGGTCACCAAGGTCGCTCCAGCACAG
This sequence comes from Paralithodes platypus, assembly GCA_032716605.1. NCBI lineage: Eukaryota > Metazoa > Arthropoda > Malacostraca > Decapoda > Lithodidae > Paralithodes > Paralithodes platypus. The sequence goes on along the minus strand of CM064484.1, from coordinate 31,119,105 downwards.
GCACACACCACTATTTTTTATTTTTATATATTTATATTTTTTTTTACCTGGGGGTGGCCGACTCAAGACAGCGCTAAAATAGTACATAAAACAAAAAATAAAATAACCTGAGCTTGTCAGTTGGGCTCGAGCCTCAGCAGACACCCGACCCTTTGTGTGCGCGTGTGTATGATGGCCGCGAACACAAAGTTCTCCAGGTTGGGGTCGATGCCTTCCAAGAGTTGCATCCAAAACCCGATCAGCTTGGTCTTGATGGTCGCGTTCTCCATCCCAAGGCCGGATTTGAAGATTTTCTGCGCTTCCTGGCTCGGCCTACAATTGAGTTATGAGTTCCATTAACACTCTTGAAAAAATATAATAAATATAAGAAACATTAATAGCCTACATATGCCTAAACACTTGTAGACACCCATGGCAGTAAGATAAATGATAGATATTAGTATGGTACAGTATGGTACAGCGAGAAATGCAAGCAATAACAAATACCAAGCCAATGGATAGATTAAGAGTGTATACTCTGCTTGCCATTACAGTACAGTACTGTACTCTTCTTATAATAGGTTAATAGTGTAAAGGACAATAGCTATAGGCAGGGTGTTAAACCGGAGCAATTTTATGTAAAGACTTGAATGAATATGAGAAGAATTGCCAAAAAATGAACATGAAATAGCATTGTTTGGAATTCTTATCACTTCCAAAGAAATAATTTGAACTACCTGTATATATAAACCACAACTTTATCGTTGCACATATATTATTAAAGACTAAAATAGAATGGACTTGGCTTTCGTTTAACACCCTGGCTATAGGCTAACTGGAAATCTTGCTAGGTGCACTTCCATCCATTGAAGAAAGAAGAATCCACCGTCTTAACCCTCTCGCTATCCTGTGGACTCGGGGGTTGCCGTTTAGCATTCAGAAATAGAGTTGTTGTTGTTGTTGTTGTTGTTGTTCCCCAAGCTGCCTGGCCGAACAGCCCCAAGGCCCCGAGCAAGGCCAAGGCCATAACCGAGCGCCCCCACAGAACCCTCCCCGCCGACCACAATAAAGCCTGGGTGACCGAAGCCACTCCATGGCGGGGAGCTGAGGAGGGTGCGGAAATGCCCGGGAAACCAAAGCCCCACCCAGGGCCTTGTGCCCCTCAGCAATTATGAAGAGAAAGTTGAGGGGCAAGGGAAAAATGTGACGCTTTGGCTTCCAATCTTGGTAGATTGGGAGGTCAATCCACGGAAGAGACGCCGTCACTTGAGATCTAGAAAATATATAAGTAAAAGGAACAGTCAGAGTAGGCTATGGGTATGGCAGAGATTGCTCCGTTCTCACTCAGATAGACCAGCCCATCACCACATGACTAGAACCCAATCCTCTCAACATCTGCTAGGAAAGGCCCTAGAAAGCCGCCTTTGGCGGGGGGATAGCTCCCCTATTTCAACCCTTTTCGGGGTTCTCTCAGAGTTCTCTCAATCTCCTAATTACCTCTAAAATTAGTTTTCTGCCCACAGCTCACTCAAAGTCAACTGCAGAGGTTGAAATAACTAAACTAAAGGTTTCTAAACACCCCTGATAGCCACAAAGGTTTCTAACTCTCAAAGAGCGGTGGTGGTGGTGGTGGTGGTGGGGGGGGGGGTATATCACCGTAGTGCCAGGTGGCTATATTTACCGAAAATGACATTCATTCCATGCTCTTTTTCATGCATAAGCAAGAGCCAGAGCGAAATACAATTATATATACGTGAAAGTGCAAAGATAGAGTTTTCCAATGAGATCCCTGTATGATATCTGGTTATCTTGCACCGATCGTGCAACCGAAGGGCAATTTCGATAAATTATTGGCAATTTTGTGATTTTTGGCGAGGGAGGGAGGGTGTGTGAGGGAAGGAGCAGTGTATGCCACACAGCCGTGGCAAGCAGTTCAAGGCTGCCTATCGTCCCTCCAACCCCCAGTCTCTCTCTTTAACCTGTCATATGACAGGTGCCGCAGGATAGGCCAATTTTCTCTCTCCCGACATATGACGGTCGCCGCGAATTGAGGGTTAAGTACCGGTATCCCAGAAAGGCCACAAATCGCGTCCTGTGCGTGAAAAAGTTATAGAGTGGTCGAGTGGAGAGCACGCTGACGTGTGAATCTGCTTGACCTGGGTTCAATCCCAGCTAAGGCGGACTATTTAGTGGGTGTTGTAGTACGTCCTAGCGTATCTTATATGCTCGCACACAGTCGGGGGACACCTCGATGACGTATACAGAACAACAAAGCCATTCCAACAGCTTCCTCTATCTACAACATCCCTTCTCTGCTAGCTAAACTTTCCCAACCATATGGTCCTAGTGTACTGTCTGATAGCGTAATTGGATTTCAAATGCATGACTTAAACAAAACAGGAAAACAAAGCATTGACAAAAATCCAGGATGGTACTAACGCGCTAAGGTTCTTCCAGCGACTGCAGAAAGACTCTCCGTTCATATCAGTTGGCTCGAAGAAATTGTTGCATTAGAGTGGGAGGTGGAGAGCCAGGCGCTGGGGTACGTTACCGTAGCTGAAGTTCACCGTCAGATCTGGAAGGCCTGGAATACAAAAATAAAACCATTAATATAACTATCTGTTAGGTACAAAGCTGGTATCACACAAGAACTTTTTCACTCAACATTCATCCTCAGCACTGGTCTGGCAGCTTATGAGGTAAACATTCAATAGATTTTGGTTACCTAATTCATCTACAGTATCATCAGTCAAGTTTCCGATACCAGTGCAAAATATTCCAGAAATGTTCCCAGAAAAATACTAACCATCGAATGTTGACTATAAAAGCTCTCGTGTTGTACCAGCTTAACACAGAATAAGTAAATAACACAGGATATGTAGCCTTATTGGTTTTATATCCTACACAACTGAGCAACATGGGAACACTGAATGCATATATTTGTTGTTGTTGTTGTTGTTCCCCAAGCTGCCTGGCCAAACAGCCCCAAGGCCCCGAGCAAGGCCAAGGCCATAACCAAGCGCCCCCACAGAACCCTCCCTGCCGACCACAATAAAGCCTGGGTGACCCAAGCCACTCCATGGCTGGGAGCTGAGGAGGGTGCGGAAACGCCCAGGAAACCAAAGCCCCACCCAGGGCCCTGTGCCCCTCAGCAATTATGAAGAGAAAGTTGAGGGGCAAAGGAAAAATGTGATACTTTGGCTTCCAATCTGCCAACTTTTAGGTTGGCAGATTGGGAGGTCAATCCACGGAAGAGACGCCGTCACTTGAGATCTAGAAAATATATAAGTAAAAGGAACAGTAAGAACTATGGGTATGGCAGAGATCGCTCAGTTCTCACTCTGATAAACCAGCCCATCACCAAGCATATATTTGTATTGTAATATACTGTATAATGTTGTGGCCAGATAATTGATACAAAATTTAACACACATGAAAATAAATAATAACTAATGAAGCACAAAGGATCATTTAAACCGGCATCACATAAGCACTTTTTCGTTCAACATTTATCCTCAACACTGGTCTGGCAGCTTCTGAGGTAAACATTCAACCTAAAATGTATCTATCATCTGTCTAGTTTCCGATACCAGTGAAAAATATTCCAGAAATGTTGACTAACCTATAAAAACTGTTGTGTGATACCGGCTTTAGTGTGGTATCATACAATAAACACTTTCAAAACACTACATAAGTGCCTGTTTAAAAATATATCCTGTACCACTAATGTAGTAATATTGCAAAATAGTATTCGAGAAATGCTCTAAACATTCAATACTGTAGAATGTTTTATACATTCCAATATGTATGTATGAAACCAATTGTGTACCATCTGAGAACTTATGAACTCATTAAAAATAAATGTAGAACTTGCGAAACAAATATACCAGTACCAGAAACTGCACAATACATACATACATAACATTTTAAGACTGAGTGCCCCACACATACGTGCAGTTTCAGTCTCTTGTCCTAATGGCGGCGTTCCAAGCAACCCTGGGGTACAATGTAGAATTCGGGCGTACCGCCAGCCTTGTTTACAATACGCGGAGCCGGGGCGGATGCTTGCCATCATGTTCCTGTCTATTTTGACTGCCTTTGGATACAATAACATGTTGAGGGAGCCCCCCCCCCTCACCCCCACCATGACATATTGTCATCATCATATATATTGCCAGCAGGGGGCAAATAACCAAAAAAATCGCCGTCAAAATAGACACGAACTTAACCACGGCGATCGACAAATGAAAACATGACGGCGGCGGGGGCGGCATCGGACCTCTGCAATCATGTTCCCGTCTATTTTTAATGCCTTTGGATATACTGTAATAATATGTTTTGCCCCCCCTCCCCCTCACCACCCCATGATGTATTGTCATCATCATATATATTGCCAGCAGGGGACAACTAACCAGAAAAATCCCCGTCAAAATATACGCGAACTTAACCGCGGCAATCGCCCTACTGTATGTAAACATGACGACCGTACGCCCGGAGTGTACATCCATTCCCAACCCTGTTAAGGGCTGCTTCACTTGTCAAGTTTTTGGATTTAAGATCGGCACGTATAGTCCGATCTCAGGTCTTCCTCCTTCTAGATTAATTTGTAAATTTTTCGGTAGAAAATGTCACGGCCGAAGGCCGATTCTACCAAAAATTACAGGCCCACTATCGTTCGTCAGAAGAAAAAAAAATTGACACCTAAATAGCACGAAAGGTCTTAATATTGACAAGGAAATAGGGCGGAAGGTCTTACAATCGACAAACTAATTGGACAAGCATCTTAAAATCTGAAAACTAATGGGGCTAAACATGAGGGAGAAGGGGCTCTAGAAAAACAACACATTTCCCCTTAAGTTATTGAACCTATTTTACCCAAGCCTAGCTTTGTCTTTGCTCCATAGATTTTAAAGCATATAACACCTCCAAGATACCTCTAAAAGATAAAAAACAAAAATACAAAATATGTCCCAGTTCCTCCTAAAATACAGGCTTGCTATTGCTCGTCCGGAAAAAAAAAAAAAAAAAATCCTAAATGGCACAAAAAGTCTTATTCTTGACAAAGAAATGAGGCGAAAGGTCTTAATTTTTTTTTTTTTTTCAAACTAATAAATAGGGTGAAAGTCTAAAAATCTCAAAACTATATGGGGCAAAACATTAGTGAGAAGAGGGTCCCGAAAAAGAAAAAAAAATTCACACTGCCTTCATTTCTGAAAAAATTAAAAAAAAAAACCAAGATAAAAAGGCATCCTCATATCTTTAGACGGTTTATTGAAAAGCTGGAGTATCTTTTCGTTACAAGCTCTAGTTTTTTAAATTGAAATTAGGAAAGTTTATGACTTATCATTTACCTTATTATTTTTGTAGAGTAAATAAATCTAATATATAAAACTCTATAACTTAACTGAAATGCATACTGAACAAAAAGTCTCAACAAAAAACAGCAAAACTAATCAATACCTGTACATGAAAAATTTAAAATCTTTAATCAAACTCAGGCCGTCACCTGGCCAGTATCAATATAAATTAGATTAAAAGTGCTAAGTTAAATCTAAATATAAAAATAAAACTTCTAACCTCTTAAAGAAGGGTCCAATTGGAGAAGAAGCGAGGGTTGGAGAAGGTAGTGTTCAACCGTCCCTTCTACCATCTGGCACCACTGACAGTATGGGTCGGAACCAGGCTTCAGTTCGTTTAAGACTGGCAGCTTTGTGTGCAGGAGTATAAAAAGTTCTGGCACCTGCGAACAAAATCTATTATCATCCGAAATGAAACTGTATAAACTTAGCAAACTGAAAACAAAACTAGCAACTATAATCATACATACATACTGTACAAGTTTAAAGGCCGTTTTGTCCACAGAGAATGTGGTTACAGCCTCACGTCCTAAATGGCGGCTTTCCAGGCCACCCTGTCAAGGGCTGCCTCTGTTGTCAAGTTCTATATTTTGAGATTGGACTGGAGTACCTGATCCCAAGTCATTCTAGGTCTACCCCTACGCGCAGCTCCACCCAAGTTCACAGTCCGGCATTTCCTCACCCAGTTCTGATCTTCCATTACATACATACATACACATACATAACATTTTAAGACAGTGTTCCACACATCAGTGCAGTTTCAGTCTCTTGTCCTAATGGCGGCGTTCCAGGCAACCCTGTTAAGGGCTGCTTCACTTGTCAAGTTCTTGGATTTGAGATAGGCGCGTATAGTCCGATCCCAGGTCTTCCTCGGTCCACCCCTTGGTGCAGCTCCCTCCACAATCACAGACCTGCATTTTTCACCCAATTTTGTTCATCCATTCTCTCCACATGTCCATACCATCCCAGTCTACTTGTACGCATCACCTCGCTAATACTCTTTATACCTAAACGTCTCCTCAGCTCAACATTTGTTATTCTATCCTGTAGCCTGGCCCCACACATCCATCTCACCATTCTCATCTCATTACGCTCCATTCTGTTGACATCCTCTACTTTAACGGCCCATGTTTCTGAGGCATACGTCATTGCACTTCTAACACATGAGGCATACACCTTTCCCTTCAGGGAGAGAGACATTCTTTTCATGGTCAGGATTGGCATCAATTCTCTGAACTTCCCCCAGCCACACCTAATTCTAGCAACAGTGGCAGCCTCGGCCCCACCACCGGCAGAAATGGTATCTCCTAGGTAAAAAAACTTGTTCACCAGCTCCAAAGACTCATTTCCAAAATTCACAGCCACAGGATCATCACTTAACACAAGCTCGCCTTTGCACACTACGCACTCAAATTTCTCTATTTCTGACTTATCCTTCGGCAGGGGCCCCTTTATTCTACTACAGCGCTTACTCCCATGGTGTACCCAACATCGACAGATGCTACATTGAATTGAGTTAACGCCCACTCCCTTTCCACACACTGCACATGGGTATGCACCGCTCTTTTCCACATTGCCTCGTCTCAATCTACAATGCATAACCTTGGTTTTGTTAATATTGACTCTTAAACCCTTACTCGCCATGCCCTCTCTCCACTCTCTGAATTTGGCCTCAGCATCCTGCATACTGTCAGCTATTAGGACTAAATCGTCTGCATAAAACAGTTCCAACGGGAGTCCGCCTCTAAAAACTCTAGACAGCGCCTCCAAGACCATAATAAAGAGGAGGGGGCTTAACACTGAACCCTGATGGACTCCAACACGGACTGCGAACTCATCACTCAGTACACCCTTCACCCTCACCGAACTTCGCGAATCCTCATACATCTTCATTATCACATACACCAGCCACTCTTCCACACCAAGTTTCCTCATAGCCCACTGCACAACATCTCTAGGTACCCTATCAAAGGCCTTCTCCAGGTCCACAAACACAAAGTAAAGATCCCTGCCTTTTAGTAAGTATCTTTCCTGTATCTACCTGACTATGAAGATAGCATCGGTTGTACCACGTCCTGGCATAAAACCAAACTGCATATCATCAATAGAGATGCTTTGCCTGATCAAACCCTCAAGGACTCTCTCACAGACCTTCATGATTTGGTCAAGCATTTTCAGGCCCCTATAATTTCCTCTATCTAGCGCATCCCCTTTTCCTTTGTATATATTTACTATTACACTTTTGAGCCAATCCTCTGGGATTTTCTCATCTTTAATAATGGTGTTTATCAACTCAGTGACTAAGTTTACACCAATCTCCCCTGAGGCTTTTATCATCTCAGCGACAATGTCGGAGCAACCTGGAGCTTTACCGTCCTTCATTTTATTGATTGCGTCGCTCACTACAGCTGGTGCTATCAAAGGAGGGGGCCCAGATATTGGTTTTTCGATACTAAGCTGTTCCTTATCCCATTCAAACTCTACATTTAGCAATCGTTCATAGTGTACCTTCCATGCTTCTCTGATTTCATTTTCTGCATACACAATCTTCCCATTATCATCTCTAACACACTGTTCACCTATAATATCCCTACTTTCATTTTTAACTCGCCTAGCTAGGTTGAAGATCCCATTGGGATTGTCAGTGATACACACTTGTTCGAGGACCAGGTCCTTAATGCGATTTTTAGCATTGTAAATAACTCTTTTGGCAGTTCGTTTAGCTGCCTGGTATTCATCCCTGCTGCCTCCTTTCTTCCATGCTTTGAAGCATCTCCTTTTCTCTTTCACAGCATGTTCTACCTCATCGTTCCACCACCAAGAGGTCTTATTCCTGGGGTGACCCTTTGTTTTCCTACAGACTTTGTCAGTGGCAGCGATAAGGCTATGCTTAAGAAAGTTCCATTGGCTATTTACATCGTTAGGCCTAGCTTCCTTATTTCTATTCATTTCCTCCAGTTCATTATGAAACCTATCCCTAACTTCCTTGTCCTTCAGCAGCCACACTTTCCTTTCTCCAGGTGTTCAAACCAACCAAGTCGGATCGTGCGCATCACTTCACTGACACTCCTAATGTCCAGACGCCTTCTTAATTCCTCGCTAGATACCCCGTCCCTGAGATTAACCCCACATATACATCTCACCATTCTCTTCTCATTCCGTTCCATTCTATTGATATCCTCTGCTTTAATTGTCCACATCTCCGAGGCATTGGTATCGTGCTCCTAACACACGAGGTATACACCTTCCCTTTAAGGTGGGGTGGGAGCCCTATCATGGTCAGGAGTGGCAACAGCTCTCTAAACTCATTTAACACAAGATCTCCCTTGCTCGCTGCACATTCAAAGTCTATGATTCTTGTCAAAGGTCCTCTAGCTCCACTACATCTCTTGTGTACCCAGTCATTACAGACTCAACCTTGAATTGAGTTACTTTCCCACCCCCTTCCCACATACTGCGCATGGATAATCGCCGCTTCTTTCCATAGTTCCACGCTCTACTCCACTAATCATGACCTTTGTTTAATATATGTTAACTCTTAGACCCTTATTTGCCATACCCTCCCTCCATCTTTTGAACTTTGCAAGATTGTCAAGTAGGGAACTAAATTATATATATAATTAAATATGATAAAAAAATATAATTGTGCTTAGTGCCGAAATATCAACCAAAATATATAGAAACTGCTGAAAATTGGGATCTATATATAACAAATAAAAGTAAATCAGGAGTTTTGATAGTACTCTAGACTACACCCTGGCCAAGCAGGCAAGCCGGTAATTGTGAACCCCAGCCTTCAAACTCAAAAAGGGCTAGAGCAAAGTGGCTGTAAATTTCCACCTATTCCCTGGCTGACCCTCTCCAAATTTTAGAAATATTAGCTCTATTACTCTAGTCGTTTGCGAGTCAGGTTTATGTTAAAGAGTTTTGGCCTACTTACTAGGGACAAAGGCTAGAGCAAAGTGGCTGTAAATTACCACCTATTCCCTGGCTGACCCTCTCCAAATTGAAGAAATATTAGCTCTATTACTCTAGTCGTTTGCTAGTCAGGTTTATGTTAAAGAGTTTTGGCCTACTTACTAGGAGCAGGGTATAACACCTGTATACAGTACTGCACTTAATTATACAGTAAAATCAGAAAATCTAACTAAAATGCTACACTATTTTAAACTTTAATTCTGAAAAGCAATCTAGACTTTAATCCTGAAAAGTAATCTAGACTTTAAACCTGAAAAGTAAGATGTTAAACATGTACAGTACAGTACAGGTACATACATAAAATTTTAGACCGTTTAACCACAGAGAATGTGGTTCCAGTCTCACGTCCTAAATGGCGGATTTCCAGGCGGCGCTGTCATCAGTCCTGCATTTCTTCACCAAGTTCTGATCAGCCATTCTCTCCATGTGTCCAAACCAACCTGAAAAATAATCTAGAATTAAAATCTGAAAAATAATCTAAACTTTTTAGATCTGAAGTTATTAGTTTACCTGAACATTTACAAAATTTGGCTTACCGAGATCCTAAAAGTTTTGCACCTAAAAAGTGGCTTCCATCTGAAAAGCCAAAGGAATTTATCTAAAAACTTTCTATTAAAATTAAATTGCTTAAACCATATTGTCAGACACCAGAAACCCTGAGAGGAGATAGCCACAAATGAATCCCTCATATGCCGAGGCAACTATTACAATATCTAGCTCTGACCTATTCATGTGGGAGGGTCTCTGTATTCAGCCTGTATTCATATTTAAATAAACAAATTCCTTACATACATAATACATACATAACATTTTAAGACTGAGTGTTGTTGTTGTTGTTGTTGTTGTTGTTGTTGTTGTTGTTCGCCAAGCTGCCTGGCCGAACAGCCCCAAGGCCCCGAGCAAGGCCAAGGCCATAACCGAGCGCCCCCACAGAACCCTCCCTGCCTACCACAATAAAGCCTGGGTGACCGAAGCCACTCCATGGCGGGGAGCTGAGGAGGGTGGGGAAACGCCCGGGAAACCAAAGCCCCACCCAAGGCCCTGTGCCCCTCAGCAATTATGAAGAGAAAGTTGAGGGGCAAAGGAAAAATGTGACGCTTTGGCTTCCAATCTTGGTAGATTGGGAGGTCAATCCACGGAAGAGACGCCGTCACTTGAGATCTAGAAAATACATAAGTAAAAGGAACAGTCAGAGTAAGCTATGGGTATGGCAGAGATCGCTCAGTTCTCACTCTGATAGACCAACCCATCACCAGAGACTGAGTGTTCCACACATAAGTGCAGTTTTAGTCTCTTGTCCTAATGGTGGCGTTCCAGGCAACCCTGTCAAGGGCTGCTTCACTTGTCAAGTTCTTGGATTTAAGATCGGCGCGTATATAGTCCGATCCCAGGTCTTCCTCGGTCCACCCCTTGGTGCAGCTCCCTCCACAATCACAGACCTGCATTTTTTCACCCAATTTTGTTCATCCATTCTCTCCACATGTCCATACCATCCAAGTCTACTTGTACGCATCACCTCGCTAATACTCTTTATACCTAAACGTCTCCTCAGCTCAACATTTGTTATTCTATCCTGTAGCCTGGCCCCACACATCCATCTCACCATTCTCATCTCATTACGCTCCATTCTGTTGACATTCTCTACTTTACTTAATTAAAATTTACTACGGTAGTACCGGTATGAACCTTTAGACTAAACCACATTAATTTCACGAATACCTTTGGCAAAACGGAACCACCTTTTCCAAGAATAATAATCTAATAATAATCTGATCTTTATTTAAACAGAAGTTCTTCCAATACACTGGAATTCAATAGTGTGAGGCACCAATTAAAGACTATTGTACCTCGATGCTAAGTATAAATAACAAAATTTAATACACTACAACAATTACCAATAAAAAGTGGACAATAAAGTCTTGTCTCCAAGACTATATATACTGTACACACTATACTGTATATGGATGAAGTCATGAAAGAAATACAAGGAAGAGCAGTGGATGCTGGTGTACCGCTGATAAGGGAGGGAAACTAGTAGAAGCTACCTGTACTGCTGTTTGCCGACGATACAGTTCTGATGAGCAGTAGTGAATGGGAGTTGCAGGGTCTGGTAAATATGTTTGGAACAGTGTGTGAAAAAAGGAATCTGAAGGTAAATGCAGGGAAGAGCAAGGTTACGGTCTTTGAAAGGGGTGCAGCCACAGAGTGTGAGGTGAGGTTGAACGGTCAGGCTAAGGAGAATGTCAGCTCATTTAAGTATCTGAGCAGTGTGCTGAGTAAAGATGGGAGTATGAATGAAGAAGTACGAGAGAGGGTGCAACAGGGGAAGAGGGTTGTAGGAATGCTGAAAGCAGTAACAGGCTGTTGACAAAGTATATTCATGAAAGCGATGCTGGATGGAAGGAGGGGCATCGACTGACTGGGGACAGGTGCATGGGGGCATTTCGTTTGTGGCCACCCTTTCGGGGATCACGTCATCCGGCAATAGATATAGAAACCAAAATTTAGAACTGCACATAACCATGCTTTACCTTTCAGTAAGGGCAACTTCAATTTAGATTTCTGCTAACCCTATGATAGACATATATAATAAACTTGGGAATGACCCTTACGATTAAAGGAAAATACTTATACTGTACTTACTTACTTGGTATACTTGGTGGGGTCTAGAGGCGCCGCCTCAGAGTTGTGATGGATCGCCACTCCTGCTGAATCCTGCGTCCCTCTTCATTAGGTCCACTTGATCAGCTATTGAATTTCTTCAACTTAAGAAAATCATAATTATTGAATACAGTACCGGTACTGTACAATTAAATTCATCAAGATAAAATACTGCTGTTTACATTTTTAATTCACCCAGTGCAAATTTGTATTATTATTATTATTATTATTATTTTGTGTTTATGTGCTGTCCCTGTTCGCACTCTATCTCGAATCGGCCACCCCCAGCTATGGGGTATGTGCCTGAGTGTATTACATACATACTGTACTTTACCCTTGAAGAATCAATAAATTACAGTAAATTAGACATTTCAGCGACTATATTTTGCCTACTGATTCAGTTGGTAACGCTGTGCACTCCCTAGATTGACAGGACTAGGGTGTGCCCTTGGTACAGCCCACTTTACTGGAAATTTGCCACAAGTTGCTAGAGCCGAGTATCCAAGCTCTTGACTTCTACCTATGGCACCGGGTGGGATCGAACTGCTGCCGACCCTTCTATCAGTACGCGCTACCAACCATGCCACAGTCAACAATAAACTACAGTATACTCCGTTTCTTTGCAACTGATGGTAAATAGAATCCCTAAGCAGCTAATTTCTCGATACTTAATGTTAAAATATGGAACTACATACCGGTACTACGTCTCGGCATCCAATTAAGACCAAGTTTATATAATTTGCACCAACAAAATCTTCAAAATAACTGAGAAATTTTAATGGAAACTTTACAATTTACTGCCAGTTGACAAGAAACAGAGCATAAATATTCCAACTTCATAACAGGGTACTGGTATACATTTTACATCTATAAAAATGGAATTACCAGAACACTAAACTAAGGGCAAGGTAAAAAATGTCCTACGATGAGTTAAGATTAAAATTTGAAACTCGTCAGGCAGTTTCTAGTACCGGTAATTACAGTACCGTACTGCTAAAATGTGAAGTATTAATCCCTTGAGGTTTAGGACATTTATTCTGGCTATTACAAGACTATTTTAACCCATTCAGTACCAGGGACGTCCTTTTCATCATATTCTGGCAACTATTAGACGATATTATTCAGCTTAAGAAGGACCTCTAGCAATAATAAGGCTTCAATCTATCTCAACCAATCCTTTAAAGTACCACATATCCATCCTAAGCTGCATAGTATAGTATAAATATAGCTACAATTAAATATACCACACGTCGCTGGTACTCAAAGGGTTAATAAGTAAAGGGATCTGCGAGAGACTCAAAAGGTTAAGTGACTTTACCCCTTTGATTGCTAAAAGTAATCCAGACATTGAAGTATGGAAGAGAAGCACAGACGTTATTGGAGAGGCACAGATATAGAGCGAGAGGGGTGAAAAGGAGTTACCGGTACTCAAGAAGTGCACGAGGAGTTACACGGAGGGATAGACTAAGGAAGAAGAAAGAGTCTGGATTTGCTACCTACCTGCAGTCTACCTGGAGTTGTTTCGGCCATCCTTCAGTGGCCTCGGCAAGAGCTGCTTCCCCATAGTATGTTTGCTGCCAGTGTTTGATGCAGCAGGCTATTCGAGGGGGCAGCTCTCACCCCCGCGAAACATGGCTGATCAGGCACCGACTTGAGATGATTGTCCAAGGCTTTCTTGAAGACTTCAGTTGGCACATCCATCAGGTTTCTCATGTTCTCTGGCATTTTGTTGAAGAGATTCGAACCCCCAATGCTGGAAAGTGAAAAGTAACACCTTGAGATGTCATGTGGTACATATGAGAAGCTAGAGAATGACTAAAGTGTACGAGAGCGAGGTGGAAGGACAGAGGGAGAGGCAAACAGAGCGGAAGGTTAAAGTTGAGAGGTACCGTAATAACGTATAGCCTAAGAGAAATCGGTGTTGGTTGGGAGCAGGGGCGTCAGTTGACAGGGGACGGAAGTACTTGGGGGAGATTCTTTCGTGGCCATCCCTTCGGAAGATCATGGCGTCTGGCAATAGATTGCCAAGTCTTTCCCGAGCTGTATAAAATAGTCTAATCTATCTATCTATTTATTGCCGGACGCCTTACTCCCCTTACGAGGGTGGCCATACACAGAATGCCCCCAAGCGGACCTATTCCCTGTGAGAGCGACAACCCGAGCCAGTTTAGTGAAGGACTTACAGGATTGACCACTCAATTTAGGATCGGTCCGACTCCGAGGCCCTCTGTGTATCTTGTTAGCACTATTTTTCTACAGTGGTGTTCGGCTAATCCATCCACTAACCTGCCTTACCCTTAGGTAAGCAGTACGGATTTGTATCAGGTTTACTCCCATAGACAGGTTGCCAACCAAGGCTGACGAGTCCCATCCACCCGAATTTGTATAAGGTTGTCTCCCCTAGATGAGTTGCCGACCAAGGCTAACGAGTCCCACCCACCCATCTATATTATTATTTAATTCACTCCAAGACCAAACACCACCCAATGAAATTAATTAAAGTAAGCATGTGATCCACCGGGATTTGAACCTGGGTTACCATATAGATTTTAAACACTCTAACCATTACACCATCAAGGCAGTAAATAATAGCAAGAAAAACTGCTAAAATATGTCATTACCCTCAAACCAAGGATCTGGTAAAAGTTCTTTTACTGTTATCTTGTTTCGTCCCATTTTTGGTTTGTTTATTTTGCAAATTTTACAATTTAATTTAAATTAGGACAAATATTAACCCCTTTAACCCTTCAAGGGCCGAAGGGCGAGTACCTTCCTGAGACTTATTTTTTTTTTTTCTATTAGGCTAACTTTTAAAGCTTGCAAAATAAACAAACTAAAACTGGGACAACAGTCACAACACTAGGCCTAGGCCTAGCCTATAGATAAAGACAAAAGAACTTATCAAAATCATTGAGCGTATTTATCAATACCAAATATCAGTGTGGAATATTTTCAAATTTAAATTTCTATGAAAACATTTCACACTGATATTTGGTATTGATAAATACGTTCAATGTAGGATAATGAAATTACATTGAGCGTATTTATTAATACCAATGTTATGTTTTGTGTTTCATTCCTGCAATACTTTGAATCTTCTACATTCTTATTCTTAAGAGCAGAGGGGGACCCTGGGTGCACCGTGCAGCAGCCCCCAGTTTTGGTAGCTTGGCCTTGGTAAGGTTGTCAGCTTAATGAATATTGTTGGAGGAGACGGGTGAACCTCAGCAGGCCCTCAGGAGGGTTTATTTACATCCACGAGTATCCTGGCAGCCTGGCTATGCCGCGTTGACGCTCGACTGAAGGCCCAAGTCTAAAGAATTACCCTAGCCTAGGCTAGGCTATATCTAAGCTAACCCACCTTGCTTAGGCTAGGCTATAGCCTACACCTTAGGCTAATATTTGTTGTTTTTGCTGCTTGCATAGGCTACACTAGTTTGAGGAGTAGCCTAGACCTAGCCTAGATGGGCATAGCCTATCCTAGTCTTAGTTCTACAACAAATATTAAAGACAGGAAAATGAGGGGTTAAGACGTTTAACAAGTGATTAGGCTAGTCTAGGCTTAGGCTATTAGTAAAAACACAGTTGTCCAAAAGTGGGCCAAGCTGTCCGAGCCGAGATGTCCCATGGGCCGAGTCGTCCAGCCACCCCTTTAATAGTACATAAATACGTACTTACGAGATGTAATAAAGACATAACATACGACAAATGTGCATCAATCCACACTCAAACGTCACACGTTCCTCAACGTAAACACAGGACTGTCCGACTACACCCCGTGCAGGCGCCAGGCCAGGCAGACGGTGGACGGTGGACCTCTAGTCTAGATATAGCCTACCTTTAAACCGTGAAAGTACATATGCGTCCCAGGATCTATGATGGACAATATCAATATTATGATAACTACAACAAATGTGAAGGAATCTTGGTAGAATACACAGCAAATTATATTACATAAAAAGTTAACTTTTATATTTACATTAGAGTACCATAAAATATTAATTTTCTATAATGCCTTGCTAATAGAAAATGTTTATTATTATATGAGTGACTTTACTATGTATTTAATATAAGCATATTATTTATTATTTGTATTAATTATAATTTTGATAGTTATATTATAATTATCATTATGGGCTACTATTAATTTATAGATAATTATTTGTAAGACAAGTTTTGTAAAAGAATCATACTAAACTTTATGACCTTTTATAAGACACTCGAACTCCATTTCGAAGTGCAGTCGCTTAACTGTTGGCGCTTGAACAGATAAGAAGCGTTTTATTTTATTTTTTTATTTTTTTGCATTAATAAAGCTTATCTGGGAATCCGGGATTAATTCTAAAACAGCAATGGGATTCTTATCATTCTTTGCTTGCATTAAGAAGCGATTTAACCGATTTAACCGGGAAAGGTTGAATTGGCATACCTTGCAAGATTTGCAGATAAATCATATCGCAGGACCAAGGTAGATCATTTGATTTCAGACGTGATTAAGTATGTTAATATTGGCGATGAGATGACAGAAATGCGTCTCCAGACCTGGCAGCTGGCAGATGGAAGGATTCACACAGCAATGGAAATGGTTGTAGAGGATTCTGCCCGAGGGGTTGATGTACACGTCGATGGTGTTGGCGTATCTGTAGATGGATACTATGAGGGTAACGTCTTGAAGGTGACTGAAGAGGGGAAAACTGTAAGGACTGTACAGTTCAAGTGGCTGGAGGACCGCATGTCTTAATTGAGATTATATGCTGGAACCGGATATGGATAAGGTGGTGATGGAAGTAAAGGAACAACAGACAGGTCTTGGAGCTTCATGGAAAATTGAGTTTGTAGGCTACCATTGGCGCTGCTTCAGTATACAAATTATCTGTAACTATAGCCTAGATGATGAAGTTAATCTAAAAGCTGAACAGGCCTTGACCCACAGGCGCCTAGCTACCTCAACATGATCTTGGTCATCCATGTTACGGAGCTCCTATTAGACGTTAAAGGGGACATGAGCCGGTTTTCTGGACCCCCTTCTCCCTAATATTTAGCCCCACTAGTTTTGATATTATAAGACGTTCGGCCCATTAGTTTGGCGATTTTAACATCTTTCGCCAAATTTTGTTGTAAATTTTAAGACCTTCCGTGCATAGGTGTCGATTTTGTTCCTGGCGAGCGATAGCGAGCCTGCAATTTTAAGAGGAACCGGACTTTGGCCGGAAATGTTTTTCTACCGAAAAATTTAAAAAAAAATCTTGAAGGGGGGTCTAAGGGGTGTTTTTATAAGCTTGATGGAGGTCTAGGGAGGAAACTAAAAACATATGAATAAATGAATTAATAGACCAGACAAACGGCCAGTCTCCCCTTGATATGTGTGTAAAAAACGGCCTCAGTATGGTAATGTTGAATTGAAACCCAGACTTTTATTCGCCAACAATGCAACTCTATATTATCTTTTATAATATTATCTATGTCTTTATGGATAATTGTGATATATTTTACACCTTTGATTGCTAGGGGTCCTTCTCAAGCTTTATATAATCGTCTAATTATAGGCAGAATAAAATAAAACATAATTTCTTAATGACTAAATGGGTTACTTTGGCTTTACTATATACAGTATACTCAACCATATATATTCACCCTCTAGTATAATTATGAAAAAAATACTATAGCTTTCACCAGTCTTAGCCGCCATTTATATACAGTATGTTCGCCATGTAAATCAGTTAGCCAACAAAACCGGTAACAGTTGGCCACTTTTCCTCTTAGTTTTTATCCTCAATAGGCCTACTGGTCTTGCAGCTTAGGTGAGCTTTTTAAATAATTCTGTCACCTAATCAACATTACATATGGATCTCTCGCCGATCCATCCACTCACTCATAGACAACACGCAGCTGCAAGCAGGACCTCCCAAAGTCCATCCTTCCCAATCCTCCCTTCCTCGTGAGGACAGAGTCCACCTGGCCAGGCTGAGATGCGGACACCATCCAGCTCTTCTGAGCTATCAGAAGAGACTGGATGACTCCGTCGTCGACACCTGCCCGGGATGTAACACAGCACCCCATACCATCAAACACATCATAGAAGACTGCAATTCACACAACCACTTACGCCAAAAACACAATCTACACTCAATGAGAGCTCTGTGGGAAAGCCCGATTGTGGCCATGGCCTTCCTCAGGGACTCGGGGCTGTTCGGCCAGGCAGCTTAGGGAACAACAACAACAACATAAGCAAGGTGGTATCGCCCAACCCTTCGTATACTGGTACACTGCTGGCCGAAATATCTGTCGTCCGTCTGTTTTTCTGTCCGGAAAATCCTCACAGATCGTTTTATGGAGTTTCACCAAACTTTACACGTACATTCGGGGGGTCAATGCAACGGTCAGTCAAAACAGATTTTTTTTAATTTGCTCAGTAGTCAAGGTCCAATGTATAAAATATGGTTCAACCCGCTCACCCCCTGAACCCTTGCTTCCCCCCCCCCCCCCCTTTCGTAGTGGCATAGTATTTTAATCGTCGTGCCTGTATGTCACACACATTCTTCTTAATCTATGGCAGTAGTGATGATGATGTCGTTCTGTATGTGTGTGCACCATTGGGGCACACACATCACAATAGTACTTCCCCCCACCCGTACCCTAACCGGCTCGCTGGTGTAGTGACTAGTGTCTTTGACTTCTACCCAGAATGTCCCAGGTTCGCACCCACGCTCGACGCATTGAAGGTTTTTCACAAGCACTGAGTCGTTACCGTCCCTCATGAGCAAGCTAGAGGATGGGGTAGTAGTACAGGACCCCAGTGGAAATACGCCTAATCGGCCTTATTGGGCTATCCTTAGCTGGCTTAGCATGCACTATTATTTACTCCTTCCATTCGTCTATTCATTAGCGCAGTTGGAATATATGTACAGGCTAAGATTAATATGCAGGATTCGAAACTGCATAATAAATCGTAGGCTTGTGCATATTTCTTTAACTGTCTTGATAGCGTAATGCATAAGTGCGCGGAAGTTCGATGTGAGTATCCTAAGTTCGAGTTCTTGGAGTGCCACATGTATTTGTTGATTTCATTAATTGAGTTTAGATGTGAAGTTGGTTGGTGGAAAAAACATAATAATAATAATAATAATAATAATTATTATTATTATTATTATTATAAGCCTTGTAGGGTTGGCGTAGTATTGTAATAATCGTGTCTGTTGTGGGTGTGTAGCCTACCCCATAGGGATCGTAGGAAAATATGGCAAGAAAAGATTAAAGGTCGGGATCTGATCTGTCAACATAATTCTGGTGTGGGCGTGGATTATAAATTGTATGTGGGTGTGGGTGAGGGCGTGAATTTATAACACTTTAATCTCTTTGTCTACAACACTGGAGTTAAGTTATAATCCATCTGTCTTTATAGTAATGTTTATTAATTCGCCTTAATTATATGATTATGATGTAGGTATGACTTCGACCTTCATACATACTGATTAGATTATATATAATATATGTGTATGTATGTATGCATATACTCTGGCACCTTCCCCATTTTTTTTTTTTTTTTTTTATGGGGGTGGCCGATTCGAGAGAGAGCCCGAACAGGGACATAACAACATATCAGAAAAAAAACACAAAATCACACACATCTAGGTCGCCAAGGAGAAATACCCTGAGACCCAGGCCCATTTGGGGTCCCCAGCAAAAGATTCCCAGGTCCCAGATCCCCCGGAGAGGCGCCAATTTCCGCAGGCAGACCTGCAGCGAAGCTAACCACTACAAGCCTGCCCACCATGCTTCAAGGTATACCCTTCATTACCACTGGCTCCATTTATTTATTTTTCTAGTTTCCTACCTAACCTCCATCAAGCTGTAAAAAGCAGCCCCTAAACCCCCCTTCAAGATAAATTTGTACATTTTTCATTAGAAAAATTGGTTTTTCTTAAAATAACTGGCTCGCTATCGCTCGCCAGGAAAAAATAAACACCTGAATGGCACGAAAGGTCTTAATATCGACAAAGAAAGGGGTTGTAAAGTCTTAAAAACGTCAGACTAATGGGCGAACGTCTTAAAATCTGAAAACTGATGGGGCTAAGCATGAGGGAGAAGGGGGCCAGAACTACCCTTAAGCATGATGAAAGTTTAGTCAGGTGGGTATTATCGTCTTATAACTATACTCGGTTTAATTTCATCTGACGGTAAATTGAACCCCTTATAGCAGCTAATTTCTCGATACTTAATGGACAAAAATGGAACCACTACGCCTGTGCATCACATTAAGACCAAGTTTATATAATTAACACCATATTTCACTGCAAAATCTTCAAAATAACTGATAAATCTTGATCGGAACTTTGCAATTTACCATCAGTTGAAAAGATACAAGGTATATGTAGCTTATGTATGTATGTATGGAGGCCTACTGATATAATTACCAACCCACCAATTAACTTACAAATAAACCTGATTAATGAAACAAAGAATAATGTGGTACCCCATAGTGGGGTTGGGTGGGGGGGAGGGACTGACTCGAGACAGAGACCAAACAAACAACATCTAAAGTTTAAATTCTTAGGGTCCAGGACCACATTCGCGTTCCCTTGCCCCTTCCTCTGCCTCGTCTAGTAGGTGAAGTCTACAAGGGGAGGATTCCTAGCCTACCGCCCTCAGAAGGAAAAGTAAGCCAGTAAAAGAGACAGACAGAAATGGCTAAGGTTGGGTAGAGGATGCCAAACCTCACTCTGGATAGGACCAGCTCTCACCCTAACTAATGAAAGTATTAAAGTATAAGCTATGTAAGTGAAGCACATTTATTGGTAAGTACTGAATACACTACATTGGCCCTTTAAGGGAGCTCACCTCGCTTTTTTTTTCTCTTTCTCTCTCTCTCTTTGGCTTGTATCCATTCGGCCCCATTCAGTATACTGTTTTAAGACGCTTAGGCCTACCCCCATCCAGGTGTCAATATTTCCCTGGCGAGCGGTAGCGAGCCAGTATATATATAATTTTAATTTGACAGCAAGCTAAATTTGTACATTTTTCGATAGAAAAATTTCTCCGGCGAAGCCGGATTTCTCCATACAATGCTGGCTCGCTATCGCTCGCCAGGAAGAAATCGACACCTGGGTGGGGATAAATGTCTTAAAACAGTTGGCTGAATGGATACAAGCCAGGGAAGGAGAGAAAAGGAGAGAAGAGAAGAAAAGCCGGTGACCCCCCTTAAGTACCAGCGACGTGTGTTATTGTGTATGCTAGCTATATTGTGTATGCTAGCTATATTTAGACGATATTATGCAGCTTAGGAAGGATATGTGGTAGCTAAAAGGGTTGGTTGAGATAGTTTGAAGCCTTATTATTGGTAGAGGTCCAATTCCTAAGCTGTATACACTACGTTATTAACATTATTTCTAAAACACCTACCTAGGCTATAGTCTATTCGCTGTAAGTAGGCGAGAAATCATAACCTCTAACCTCTGTAACTCCAAAACGACTAGAGTAATCAAAGTAATATGTCCACCATTTGGGAAGAGTCAGTCAAGGAATAGATGTGGAAATTTACAGCCAATTTGCTCTAGCCCTTTTTGAGTTACAGAGGATAGAAGTCATGATTTCTCGCCTACTTAAAGCATTTAATAGACTATAGGAGAGCTATATACAGTAAAATAGTTACTTAATTGCATATCTACTTAACCCCTTCAGCACGTTGACGTAATTTTTATTTTATTCAGGTTGCCATTCAACGACTTTCTTCAGCTCATGATTTACCTCTAGGACTCACAGGGGTAAATACGATCTCAACAAACCCTCTAAATTACATAGGGGAGGCTGACCTTTTTTGGCCAATTTATTTTGTTCCTCTAAAATGGTCTAAAATGCTGCTGTAACATAGGAGACTAGCATAGGAGGGCATAAACCCCCATAGGACATCCCCCCCCCCCCCCCCACACCCCTCAATCTGATATATGTATATAGAATATTATATTTCCCGATATGTATATACACTTCACATCTGGAACACAAATTATAGTCTACCATCAAATATCAGCTAAAGCATAGTTTTCTATTTCACTACCCAAAGAAAATGCGCTTGTACAGGGTAACTATGAAAGATTTTGTAGATCACATTGAGTTTCAAGCACATTTTTTAGATGTAATTTCCAAAAGTACGTATACTTCAAAGTGTATCTAGTAATTTATATATTTATTAGTGGCCCCTTCATCATTGACGATGCGCCTTAACATAGGTAATGGTCAATCTTTGAACTCAAGCTTGTCTTTCAAACTTCCCGCCCGGGAGAGAACAAAATACGATTGCCATACATCGTGAGCGAAAGGCTCTTAAAAAAACACTCACGGACTCGTCCTTATGATGTGGGTACCACTACTAGAAAAAACTAGTAAAAAATAATAAAATAAAAAAAATAAACTTTGATCTTAGCATTGTGCTTCTCATACGTCTGCTGTTTGTGTATGCTCCACCTCACTCATCGAAGCGCTAGCTCGTCCTTAATTCTCCCAGGCCCACATTGAACAGACGTGTCTCTTGACGCTCCTGTCTATAATAATAAATTATGTCCTGCCTTGTTCGTCACCTCCTCTCGTTTCTATTGAGTCTTTGCTCATCTTTACATGTTGCAGTGAAGAAGAATGTTTGCTTACCCTGTCCTTGGATTCTCGGGACCTTAAAATTAAACATCCTGTTTCTTGTATTATGTCCACTCCTCTCATTTGCTTTAACAAAATCATTCTTTAGATACTCTGGAGCTCTGTTATAGAAAATGTTGAAGGCATTAGTGAGCCTGATTTGTTTGGCCCTGTCAGAGATATTGAGCATACCTAGTGACTGAAGTTGTTCCTGGCCAACATGTGATCTGGGTCCTAGGTTCAGCATGAACCTAACCATTTTATTTTGAGTGACCTGAAGTTTGTGCTGTGCTGATTTAGATGATGCAGAGTACCAGGATGACACAGAATAGTCAAAATGACATTGAACAATCGCTTGGCAGAGGGTCTTTTTGGTCGCCGCGGGCAAGCATCCCACCTGTCTATACAGGTATTTTATACATGCTCTACACTTACTCAGGATAGATTTATGTTTATGCCACATAATGAAGGGTTGCCCCTTCCAGCAGGATTTGTAAAGTGAGACTTTTTAACAACGTGCCTCTAGTTGTTTCGCGCGGTTTACCCGCCGGGAAACTTCTAAGAGATATTAAAATTCAAAACATCCGCCGTCTGGTACAGGATTGTCATGGATTGTTGTCTGTTTTGCTTACGGCGTATAGTTTGATTCTGGCTGAGCTGGAATGTAACTAATATGGTGTTTAGGAGGTCCGGCTATACCTTCTCCTTTATCAACGATTAATCTCCGCCGCAATTAACTTAACAGGTACAAACGTTCATTGCTTGGTACATTTGGATGTTTTATCCTGGGGGTGCATCGTGGGAGCCACGTGCGCCGGGATCTTAATGGCTGAGCCGAGAAACGAACTCACCCATTCCTATCTTGTTGCTTTCAGTTATCTGTATTGCTCGCATGAAAGGCGCTGGTCCGCCGGGATTAAGAATTAAAATCTACAGTTGCGTTGTCGCCGGATTTAATTCTTACGTCACAAGATGAGATAAGGGTCAGTGTTTTACACTTGGGTAAGAAGTTATTATATAAGTAGCACACGGTAGACTACTCACTACTCTCTTACATTTCTGGGGAATGTAATTAACATTAAGGGCCCGAACAGACTTACCAAAAAAGTAAATGATAAGACTAACCAGTTCCCTACAATCTATTTCTACATGCCGCAATGTTGCATCTCTTTCACTCTTCTATCGCTATTACAAAATCAGTGTTCTTCATAGCTCTCTCAGTGCATATTTCCTCCCTTGCGCGAGTGCGAGGCACCTGCCTCTCAACACGGTCCTACTCCAATTCTGTCCAGCTCTCCAACCCAAGAATTGGCAAATTTTCTGTCTTATAGCCGTATTCTTGAACGTGAAGGGTGAGTGTCATCCAGCCCACAATGAACGATAATATTGGAACTGAATGTTAATTAATTAAAACGAACTTGAAATCTCCCACGTTTTAAAATCTAACAATAATTTTCCTCTCATTTCGTTCATTTAGGAGTAGTGTTTCACGGTGGGAATGTTAAGGAATATGGCTGTTTCTTCTACTCAGCAAATGAACTCTGGAACTCTCTCCCTCAATCAATCTTTCCTGCATCATATAATTTAAAATGCTTTAAACTTCGTGTGTCCAGGCATTTTAACCCCAACGTCCCTTGAATTTGGCTCTCTGTCACTCTTTTGGCTTTGGGGGAGACACTCGTACAGGCAACCTGCCTTTTGTGTCCTTCATACACACAGGAAAAAAAAATATATCACCTTTTCATACTCATAAATTTTTACTTTTCTTGTGTGTGTGCATGAAGGAGACAAAAGGCATAACTTCCGTGTAACAATCCCCCCTCCCCCCTCCTAACGTTGAAAGAGTGAAACAAAGCCAAATTTAAGGTACGTTAGAGTCAAAATGCCTGGCCACACAGAGCTCAAAGCAGTTTAAGTCATAGGATAAGAGAAAGACAGATTGAGGGAGGCATATATACCGGTTCAACATCACAGGGTATATTGATAGTGATTTACCTTTCTGTCATTGTATTACGATGGATTATTACCAACGTTATACCTTTCTCATGTTCGAAAACTAGTGGCGTTCTCCCCTCATTTGTGTACATCTAACTCTATTTCATACACATATCTACTCGTCAGCAGGGTTGGTATATAGCAGAACTATGTGCCTAGCATAAGGACAATTTATTTTAAACGTCTACACCCATAATCACTACCAGTAAATGTCACACTTGGAGCTCATTCAAAGGAGCATCAGATAATTCAAAGGAGCATCAGATAATTCAAAGGAGCATCAGATAATTCAAAGGAGCATCAGATAATTCAAAGGAGCATCAGATAATTTTGCCCTTGATCATTTTACATTTTGCTAACCCACTACATTCGTCTCTAGAATCGCATGGTGTGTCAGACAAACCTACATTAGGCCAAATCAATCTACAGTTTGAATTCTCAAGCTATTGCTAGGCCGAAAGTTTAATTATTATCCCTAATGATTATGTGTTTGTATGCGGGACTGTGTGTGCATACAGTATATATATAAAACAAGTATACAGTCGATATGTGAGTGCATGTGCATATACTGAATGTATATGTAGAATATGTAGATTATGTTAGTATGTATCCAAGATAGCTAAAATCTTTTCTTCTTACTTAATATACAAAACAATTATTAGTTACTTAATTGCATATCTACTTAATATACAGAACAATTATTATTATCTCATACTACAGATTACTGACCCCTACTTAAACTATTTAAGGGGAGAGTGATTATTGTGAGGGGTCTATTTATTTACACATTCATTTATTATTTAGTTTCCTCGCTAGACCTCCAAGCTTAACACACATTCCCTAGACCCACCTTCAAGATAAAAAGTATACATTTTTGGATAGAAAAATGTCCCGGCCGAAGACCGATTTATCTTAAAATTACAGGCTCGCTATCGCTCGCCAGGAAAAAATCGATATCTAAATGGCATGAAAAGTCTTGATATTGATGTAGAAATGGAACGAAAAGTTATAAAACCAACAAACTAATGGGGCTAAACATGAGGAAGAAGGGGGACCAGAAAAACGACCCATCTCCCCTTAAGAGCTTCAGGATTGCTTACTTACTGACTAACATATAGGTTTACTTAACCTATAGGTACTGTACAATGCTTAATCTACCTTGAGGTGCCTGAGTTCCCACCATAGTACATACGCAGATACACTGGCGAGAGTATGTGTAGGTTAACCCTTTAAGTACCAGCGACGTGGGTTATATTTTACTCTACCTGTATTTAGACGATATTATGCAGCTTAAGAAGGATCTGTGTTAGTTAAAAAATTGTTGGTTGAAATAGTTTGAAGCCTTATTATCGCTAGAGGTCCTTCCTTAGCTGAATACATGCGTCTAATCATTGTCAGAATATAATACAAAAAGTAGGTCACCGGTACCGAAGGGGTTAAATACCAACCAAAACACCAACAACCCAACACAACCACACCACCAGTAGTAGTAGTAGTAGTAGTGGTGATAATGGTGGTGATGATGGTGGTGATGATGGTGGTGATAATGGTGGTGATGATGGTGGTGATAATGGTGGTGATCATATTAATTATGGTGTTGTTCATGTTAAAGGGAGGGTCTTAGTTTGTTCCCTAGACCTCCATCAAGCTTAGAAAAACACCCCTAGACCCCCCTTCAAGATAAATTTGTACATTTTTTGGTAGAAAAATTTCCCGGCCAAAGGCCGGTTCCTCTTATACTTTTAGGCTCGCTATCACTCGCCAGGGAAAAAATGACTCCTAGATGGGACGAAAGGACATACAATTGACAACAAAATGGGGCGAACGTCTTATATTCTCAAAAACAAATGGGGCTTAACACGAGGGAGAAAGGGGACCAGAAAAACGACCCATCTCCCCTTAATGGTGGTGTGGATGATGGTGGGGTGAAGTACAGTATGTAATGTCAATGGTGGTTGTGTTGGTAATGGTTGTGTTGGTGATAGTGGTGGTAATGGTTGATGTTGGTGAAGTATGTAATGTCAATGGTGGTTGTGTTGGTAATGGTTGTGTTGGTGATAGTGGTGGTAATGGTTGATGTTGGTGAAGTCAGTGATGTCAATGTTGGTTGTATTGGTAATGGTTGTGTTGGTGATAGTGGTGGTAATGGTTGATGTTGGTGAAGTATGTAATGTCAATGGTGGTTGTGTTGGTAATGGTTGTGTTGGTGATAGTGGTGGTAATGGTTGATGTTGGTGAAGTATGTAATGTCAATGGTGGTTTGGTTGATGTTGGTGAATGTCAATGGTGGTTGTGTTGGTAATGGTTGTGTTGGTGATAGTGGTGGTAATGGTTGATGTTGGTGAAGTCAGTGATGTCAATGTTGGTTGTATTGGTAATGGTTGTGTTGGTGATAGTGGTGGTAATGGTTGATGTTGGTGAAGTCAGTGATGTCAATGGTGGTTGTGTTGGTATAATGGTTGTGTTGGTGATAGTGGTGGTAATGGTTGATGTTGGTGAAGTCAGTGATGTCAATGGTGGTTGTGTTGGTATAATGGTGGTGATAATGGTATTGGTGGTGGTGTTAAGGGGAGGTTTTTAGTTTGATCCCTAGACCTCCATCAAGCTTAGAAAAACACCCCCTAGACCTCCCATCAAGTTAATTTGTAAATTTTTCGGTAGAAAAATGTCCCGGCCAAAGGCCGCTTCCCACTTAAAATTTCAGGCTCGCTATCGCTCGCCAGGAAAAAATTGACACCTAAATGGCACGAAAGGACATAAAATTGACAACAAAATGGGGCGAACGTCTTATATTCTCAAAAACAAATGGGGCTTAACACGAGGGAGAAAGGGGACCAGAAAAAACGATCCATGAAGGTGGTGTTAATGGTTGATGATGGTGAAGTATGTGATGTCAATGGTGGTTGTGGTGTTAATGGTTGATGATGGTGAAGTATGTGATGTCAATGGTGGTTGTGGTGGTAATGGTTGATGATGGTGAAGTATGTGATGTCAATGGTGGTTGTGGTGGTAATGGTTGATGATGGTGAAGTATGTGATGTCAATGGTGGTTGTGGTGGTAATGGTTGATGATGGTGAAGTATGTGATGTCAATGGTGGTTGTGGTGGTAATGGTTGATGATGGTGAAGTATGTGATGTCAATGGTGGTTGTGGTGGTAATGGTTGATGATGGTGAAGTATGTGATGTCAATGGTGGTTGTGGTGGTAATGGTTGATGATGGTGAAGTATGTGATGTCAATGGTGGTTGTGGTGGCTTTGGTAATGATGAAAGTAGTGATGTTGGTGATAGTGTTGCTATAATGGTGTTGATGGTGGTGTTAATGAAGGTTTTGGTGGTGGTGTTAAGGCGGTAGTAGTGATGTTGGTGATAGTGTTGCTATAATGGTGTTGATGGTGGTGTTAATGAAGGCTTTGGTGGTGGTGTTAAGGCGGTAGTAGTCGCTTTTGATGGACCCCCTTCTCCCTCATGTTTAGCATAGTAGTTGTGAAGTTTCAGGGTGTTTGTTCAGTTAGTATGACGATTTTGAAACCTTTTGCCTCCTTTCTTTATCAATATTAAGAACTTTCGTGCCATTTATGTGTCTATTTCTTTCTGGCGAGCAACAGTGAGCCTGTAATTTTAGAAGGAACCGGCCTTCGGCCGGGAAATGTTTCTACCAAAAAATATACACATTTATCTTGAAAGGGGGTGTAGTGGGTGTTTTTTAAAAGCTTGATGGAGGTCTAGCGAGGAAACTAAAAAAAAAACGTTAACAAATATATCTATCTATTTCTATCTATTTACTCAGGCCCAATCCACACTTTTCCATGTTTTTTGTTTTGTTTTTTGTTTTTTGTTTTTTTTAATATATACATAGGCCAAAAACCAAGCACTACCCCCTTAATTAGGAGGTTTGTGTGTGTTGGTGTGTAGGAGGTTTAACACACTCGCAGCAACACACCAACACAGCTACCACCACACCAACAGCCACCAACAGTAGAGCGGACACAACCTGCAACACATACCAATATCAATACACACACACATAATTATAGATAAATGCATGTACAAGCAATATCAATACACACACACATATATAGACAAATGTATGTACAAGCAATATCAATACACACACACATGTAGACAAATGTATGTACAAGCAATATCAATACACACACACATGTAGACAAATGTATGTACAAGCAATATCAATACACACACACATGTAGACAAATGTATGTAAAAGCAATATCAATACACACACACATGTAGACAAATGTATGTACAAGCAATATCAATACACACACATGTAGACAAATGTATATACAAGCAATATCAATACACACACATGTAAACAAATGTATATACAAGCAATATCAATACACACACACATGTAGACAAATGTATGTACAAGCAATATCAATACACACACACATGTAGACAAATGTATGTACAAGCAATATCAATACGCACACACATTGAGGTTTGTTATTGATGATTAATGTTAAGGGAGCCCACTTCGCTTTTTTTCTCTCTTTCTCCCCCTTTCTCTTTGGTTTGTATCCATTCGGTCCAATTCAACCTACTGTTTAAAGACGTTAACCCCCATCTAGGTGTCAATATTTTCCTGGCGAGCGGGAGCGAGCCCCCCCCCAAAAAAAAAAAAACAGAAAACAGAAAGGAAAAGAGGGGAAACAAAAGAAAACAATTGGAAAAGTGGGGATTGGGCCTGAGTATTATAGAACAGAATAAACTACAGCCTACTTCCTACTAACCTCCCACAGTTCAATACTCTGGTACTCGGTAACCGTGGCGGCATCTGGGCAGGGGGCGGCGCTCCACCATCGCTGTCGTAACTTCTCCAACACTCCACTCTCGCTCAATTTGAACAGACTGAAACAGAAGGGTTATTTTAGTATTTACAAAGTTGCAGGGATTAATTATCATATACGGACTTCTTAAGGGGGGTCACCGTTTTTTATGTATCTCTCTCTCTCCTTTTCTCTCTTTCCCTGGCTTGTATCCATTCGACCCCATTCAGCCAACTGTTTTAAGACGGTTATCCCCATCCAGGTTTCGATTTCTTCCTGGCGAGCGATAGCGAGCCAGCATTGTATGGAGAAATCCGGCTTCGCCGGAGAATTTTTTCTATCGAAAAATGTACAAATTTAGCTTGCTGTCAAAACAAAAATATATATGCTGGCTCGCTACCGCTCGCCAGGAAAAAATTGACACCTGGATGGGGGTAAACGTCTTAAAACAGTAGACTGAATGGGGCCGAATGGATACAAGCCAAAGAGAGAGGGAGAGAAAGAGGAACAAAGCGAGGTGGGCTCCCTTCACGTAACTGGAATTTGGTTCTCTGTCACTCTTTCAACTTTGGGGGAGACACTTGTTACAGTCAGCTTTGCCTTTTGTCTCCTTCATACACATAGGAAAAACAAACCACTGTTCAATATCCAAGTCAAGTCAGTTTTAGCCGGCAGAGAAGCATTAGTGGGCTGGAATAATTAAGGGGAGACTGACCGTTTGTTTGGTCTATTAATTCATTTATTCATATGTTCTTTTTAGTTTCCTCCCTAGACCTCCATCAAGCTTAGAAAAACACCCCCTTGACCCCCCTTTCAAGATAAATTTGTACATTTTTCGGTAGAAAAATTTCCCGGCCAAAGGCCGGTTCCTCATAAAATTGCAGGCTCGCTATCGCTCGCCAGGAAATAATAGACAGCTAAATGGCACGAAAGGTCTTAAAATTGACAACGAAATAGGCCGAAAGGTGTTAAAATCGCCCAACTAATGAGCCGAACGTCTTATAATCTCAAAACTAGTGGGGCTAAACATTAGGGAGAAGGGGGTCCAGAAAAACTGTCTGCCTCCCCTTAACGAGTTGATAGGGATTTGTTTTAGTATAAGCTATAATGTATAAGCTATAATGTCCACACTGGCAGACGAAAACACATTTATGCCAGCCAGCGTGGGTGAAAAATGCCACCCTCTTCAGTGGAGGGGGTGAGAGTTGTCCCCGAAACTGTTTGAAATTAATGCTTTTCGTCTGCCAGTGTGAGTTTGGGGCAAAGGGCTAGGAATCCTCTTCCCCTTGTAAAATGCACCTACTAGACGAGGCAGAGTAAGGGGTGAGGGAACGCGAAAGTGATCCCGGACCCTAAGAATTGGAACTTTAAATGTTGTTTCTGTTCGGGCTCTGTCTCGAGTCGGCTACCCCCAGCTATGGGGTGTGTGGCCGAGTACTGTATATACATACATACAGTGAGTTTTTCTGTTCTGATGATTACTCCAGTATTAGTTTCTTACCACCTACTATTTTTAGGATTAAGGGAGCCCACCTCACTTTTTTTCTCTTTCTATCCCTCTTTCTTTGGCTTGTATCCATTCGGCCCCATTCACCCTACTGTTTTAAGACGTTTACCTCCATCCAGGTGTCAATATTATCCTGGCGAGCGGTAGCGAGCCAGCATATATATATATATATTTTTTACAGCAAGCTAAAATTTGTAAATTTTTCGATAGAAAAATGTCTCCAGCGAAGCCGGATTTCTCCATACAATGCTGGCTCGCTATCGCTCGCCATGAAGAAATTGACACCTGGATGGGGATAAACGTCTTAAATCAGTTGGCTGAATGGGGCCGAATGGATACAAGCCAGAGAAAGGGAGAAAAGGAGAGAAAGATAACAAATGCAGGTAACCCCCCCTTAACAGAGATAGTTATGATACCCTATCTGAACTTAGTACTAGCCTATAATAAATTATAATGTAGATAACATATAATTATCTGGTCATATAGCTAAGCCTAGTAGATACAAAAAAAGGGATACATAATTGGTTCTCATACCTTCCTGGGGAGCCAGTAAATATGAAGGGTTATACCTGGATGTGAGGTGGGCGGGCATTGTGGTGTGCTCCGCTGTGTGTCTGCCTGCCGAGACCAGAACCTCTCCGGGAGGTCTGGGGCCGGGGAACTGCTGGAGGCCCCTAGTGATCCTGGGTCACTGGGTCTTCTCCTGGGCGACCTAGATGTGTGTGAATATATATTTTGTTTTTTTATGTTGTGTTGTGTTGTGTTGTGTTGTCCCTGTTCGAGTCTCTGTCTCGAGTCGGCCACCCCCAGCTATGGCATATGTGCCTGTGTATATACATACATACATACCGTTCCTGATGTAAAACTAGTTAAATTAATATATTCTTTGAGGTCGTTAATATGTCGATGTCTAACTTTAACACAATTTTATATCAGTAGATGAGGCTTTTCTTATGTTTTTAACTTAAACACTTGAATGTATTTAACAACCATAATCTACACACCACACCGCACCAGTTGTGTGTGTGTGTGTGTGTGTGTGTGTGTGTGTGTGTGTGTGTGTGTGTATACTGTATATATATATATATATATATATATTTTTTTTTTTTTTTTTTTTTTTTACAAAATTAACTTTATACAGTACTAACTAATGGTTGAAGGCAGGCAGGAGGGGGGAGTTGAGGGGCAGGACGAAGGAACTCATGGACGGGAAGATCTGCTGTTTCAGTAACACCAGATCACAGTCCTTCCTCTGGTAGAAGTCCAACACTGCCGAAGAAGGAAATTAATTAGAGGTACACCCAGAAGTGAAAGTCCCTGGCTATGGGTTACCCCCAACTCCTACTATCCTAGGAGGTAGGGACGGGGTGGTGGCTGCCTATTCCCCATTACTACTCCTACACCAGACAGCAGTAAAAAATAATTGAAGAGAAACCGGCCTTTTGCCGGGAAAATTTTCTACC
This sequence comes from Paralithodes platypus, assembly GCA_032716605.1. NCBI lineage: Eukaryota > Metazoa > Arthropoda > Malacostraca > Decapoda > Lithodidae > Paralithodes > Paralithodes platypus. The sequence goes on along the minus strand of CM064484.1, from coordinate 31,086,749 downwards.
TAAAAAAATATCTTGAAGGGGATGTTTTTTTTAAGCTTGATGAAGGTTTGGGAAGGAAACTAAGGAATATTAACCCTTTGAGTACCAGCAACGTGTGTAGTATTATATTCTAGCTATATTTAGAAGACAACATGCGGCTTAGGAAGGATCTGTGGTCGTCACCCCTTCCTCCCCCTTCCCTCCCATGAAGAAATCAAACTACCAGGCCCCTCACTGACAACCCCCCACTGACACCCTACCCCTAACTCCAGACAGGAGGAAACCTCCGTTTGCAAACTCTGTAGCTCCACGAACACAGAACAAAGTAGCCTTGCAACAAGGCCGAGGCTATGTCAGCAATTGGTATCCTATACATATCTTATAGAAATCAGAACAATGGTGTTGCACTAAACTATCTGACTTGTACAAATTTATCTCGAAGAGGGGTCTAGGGGATGTTTTTTGAAGCTTGATGGAGGTTTGGCGAGGAAACTAAGGAATATTAACCCTTTCAGACTCATATGATGCAGAGGTTGCCAGATTAGCAATAAGAAATAGAGTTCTCGCACTCTTATAATTACCTCTCCAAAATTAGTTTTCTGCCCACAGCTAACTCAAAGACAACTGCAGAGGTTGAAGTAACTAAACTAAAGGTTTCTAAATACCCCTGATGGTAACAAAGGCTTTAAAGTATCCCTAATAGGCTCAAAATCGCGTCATATGTCGGAAGGGGTTAAAGAGATAAATAGAATATCCAATAAAGAGCCCATCCTCCCTTAATAAGTCTCACCAACATAGTCCCCGATGAAGGCGTATGAGCCTTGTAGAGTTGCAGCGACGGCCTCCTCATAATCTGCCATCAACACATCAGGACCAAAGGTTTCCAATCGCTGGGACGCTGCCTGGTGCTCCGAACTGGCTGATGTCTGTGGGATAGAAATAATAGTGTATATATTTTGGATTAAACCCTTCTGTACCGGCTACGTCTTTTCAGTTTTATTCTATCTATATTTTGATGATTTTGTGCATGTTTAGCCCCATTAATTTTCAGATTTTAAGACCGTAACCTCATTAGTTTGTCGGTTTTAAAACCTTTTGTCCCATTTCTATATCAATATAAAAAGTTTTTGTGCCATTTAGGTGTCGATTTTTTCCTGGCGAGCTGGAGCGAGCCTGTAATTTTAAGAGAAACCGGCCTTCAGCCGGGACATTTTTCTATCGAAAAATGTACAAATATATCTTGAGGGGATCTAGGGGATGTTTTTCTAAGTTTGAGGGATGTCTAGCGAGGAAACTAAGAATTTATGAATGAATGAATTTATAGGCCAAAAAAGCAGTCAGGCCAAATAGCTGACAAGTGAGGCAGCTCTAAATAGGGCTGCCTGAAGCACCGCCATTTGGACGAGACCGGAACCGCGCTTCGTGTGGAGCACTTGGTCTTTACATGTGTGTGTGTGTGTATGTGTGTGTGTGTGTGTGTATGATAATAATGTAGTAGGGAAGAGATAGGGTGGTAAATAAGTTCTTTATTGGATGATAGCAAGTTTTAGAAAGTTAAATAGAATACAGAATCCTATTATAAAAAGAGATTAGATAGATATATAGATTCACAAAGAGAGAGAGAGAGAGAGAGAGAGAGAGAGAGAGAGAGAAAATCCACACATACATACACACACACATATACATAAACAAATACACACACACACACAGCCCGTAGCCTAGTAGGTAGAGCTCTCGTCTCACACACGAGGGGTCGGGGGTTCAATCCCCGGCCGGGCGGAGACAAATTGGGCTTGTCTCCTTTCATGTGTTAGCCTCAGTTCACCTAGCTGTAAATAGGTACCTGGAATAAGTGGACGACGTTGTGACGTCCCATCTGGGGTTGGCAAAAATGGTACAAGGCGAGATGGGTATCATATGGTTCACCTAAGCTGATGGCTACCTAAGCCTTCGGGCGAGACGGTACCGTCTATAGTGAGAATGGTACCATACAGATCCACCCTAAGCCTTTGTTTCCGATGTCGCCAATTGGCTAAATACAGACTACACACACATCCACAGCCATTCCAACAGTACATAAAACACTTAACATGCATTTCACGCAATACATTCCCAGTTAAGGAGGCGCGATAATAATGAGCTTAGCTCGCATTGCGTGGATTCCCCTTGACGAACAAGTAACTGAGTAACACACACACACAAATACAAACACACACACACATCTACACAGACACACAAACACACACATACACAAAAAATAAATAAAATAGATAAAATAAACACACACACACACACACACACACACACACAGATACAGACACACACACACAACCACCAACCTTCATATTATCGATGTAAACAGAGCCAGTCCGGGTACCAAACGTGTAGTAATCACTGGCTGCCAACTCTTGTAGGTTATTCACCGGGAGGGTTTGTCTGTAAGGATAATTATGCATTTTATAATATCACCAACTTTTTCTTTATCTTTCTCTCCTTTTCTCTCTTTCGCTGGCTTGTATCCATGCGGCCCCATTCAGCCAACGGTTTTAAGACGTTTATCCCCATCCAGGTGTCGATTTCTTCCGAGCCATCATTGTATGGAGAAATCCGGCTTCGCCGGAGAATTTTTTTTATCGAAAAATGTACAAATTTAACTTGCTGTCAAAACAAAAATAAATATATGCTGGCTCGCTACCGCTCGCCAGAAAGAAATCGACACCTGGATGGGGATAAACGTCTTAAAACAGTTGGGTGAAATGTAGTAATCACTGGCAGCCAACTCTTGTAGGTTATTCACCAGTAGGGTTTGTCTGGTAAGATAGTATGCATTATCACCAACCCACCAATATACTTACAAACAAGCCTGATTAAGGGGGGTCCCCGGCTTTTATCTCTTTCTCTCCCACTCTCTTTGGCTTGTATCCACTCGGCCCCATTCAGCCTACTCTTTTAAGACGTTTACCCCCATCCAGGTGTCAATACCGCTCGCCAGCATATACAGTATATATTTTTGTTTTGACAGCAAGCTAAATTTGTACATTTTTCTTCCATACAATGCTGGCTCGCTATCACTCGCCAGGAATAAATCGACACCTGGATGGGGATAAACGTCTTAAAACAGTTGGCTGAATGGGGCCGAATGGATACAAACCAGGGAAAGAGAGAAAGATAAAAAAAAAAACGATGACCCCTCTTAATCCCCAGTCAACTTCTGTTTGCTTACTTGGTGACAGTGAAATGAGAGAGAGAGAGAGAGAGAGAGAGAGAGAGAGAGAGAGAGAGAGAGAGAGAGAGAGAGAGGGAGGGAGAGAGAGAGAGGGAGAGAGAGAGAGAGAGGGAGAGGGAGAGAGAGAGAGAGAGAGAGAGAGAGAGAGAGAGAGAGAGAGAAAGCGAGTGATAGAGAGAGAGAGAGATGACTTACTTGGTGACAGTGAAGTGAGAGACGAGGTTGGAGGTATATGCAGCGTAGAGGATCACAGCCCCCACCCACACCACACCGAACACCAATCTCGCGGCTCCCGTTCTGGGCACCTCATCCTGGCCTGGTAAAACAGTCACATTAACCCTTTGAGTACCAGCGACGCGTGTTATATTCTAGCTATATTTAGACGATATTATGCAGCTTGGGAAGGATCTGTGGTAGTTAAAAGGGTTGACTGAGATAGTTTGAAGCCTTATTATTGCTACAGGTCCTTCCCAAGTTGCGTAAAATCGATTAATAGCAGCCAAAGTCAAATAAAACACACGTCGCCGGTACAGTAGGGGTTAAGGGGAGACGGAGAGAATTGGGACTTAACACGAGGGAAAAAAGGGACCAGAAAAACGACCCACCTCCCCTTAACCTCAACAGTCCATCAGCCTCATGCACCTTAGGGGGGGGGGGGATGGGTCGTTTTTCTGGACACCCCCTTCTCCCTCATGTTTAGCCCCATTAGTTTTCAGATCTTATAACGTTCGGTTCATTAGTTTGGCGATTTTATGACCTTTCGCCTCTTTTCTTTGTCAATATTTAAATCTTTCGTGTCATTTAGGTGTCAATTTTTTCCAGGCGAGCGATAGCGAGCCTGTAATCTAGGAGGAGGCGGCCTTCGGCCGGGACATTTTTCTATCGAAAAATGTACAAATATATCTTCAAGGGGGATCCTGGGGTTGTTTTTTTAAGTTCGATGGAGGTCAAGGGAGGAAACTGAAATAATAATACAAAGATATTGGATTCCCGTCCTGAGCACCTCATCCTGACCTGATAACACAGTTATATTAACGGGACAGTGGCTATTAACGGGACAGTGGCTATTAACGGGACAGTGGCTATTAACGGGACAGTGGCTATTAACGGGACAGTGGCTATTAACGGGACAGTGGCTATTTTGGGGGTCTATTTATTTATATATTCATTTATTTATTTAGTTTCCTCGCTAGACCTTCATCAAGGTTATAAAACACTCCCTGGACCCCTTCAAAATTAATTTGTATATTTTTTGATAGAAATATGTCCCGGACGAAGTCCGATTTCTCTTAAAATATCAGGCTCGCTTTCGCTCGCCAGAAAAAAATCGACACCTAAATGGCACGAAAGGTCTTGATATTGATACAGAAATGCGACGAAAGGTTTAAAATCGACAGGGCGAACGTTTTAAAATCTGAAAACTAATGGACTAAACATGAGGAAATAGGGGGCCCACAAAACATGAGGAAATAGGAGGCCCACAAAAACAACTCCTCTTCATCTCTATAAGGCCATGAATATGGACTCCGTAGTTAAGGGAGCCCACCTCGCTTTTTTCTCTCTCTCTCCATCTCTCTCTGGGTTGTATCCATTTGGCCCCATTCAGCCTACTATTTTAAGATGCTTACCCCCATCCAGGTGTCAATATTTTCCTGGCGAGCGGTAGCGAGCCAGCATATATATATTTTTGTTTTTGAGAGCAAGCTAAATTTGTACATTTTTCGATAGAAAAATGTCTTCGGCGAAGCCAGATATCTCCATACAATGCTGGCTCGCTATCGCTCGTCAGGAAGATATCGACACCTGGATGGGGATAAACGTCTTAAAACAGTTGGCTGAATGGGGCCGAATGGATACAAGCCAGAGAAAGAGAGAACAGGAGAGAAAGAGAAAAAAAGCAGGTGACCCAGCAGAGTGGACACGTACACAGTCAGGTTTAGCAACTCTGCGTAAGCAGAGTGGTACCGCCCCCCCCCCCCCCCCCCCCCGTATATTGGTACCATGCCAGCCGAAATGTCTGTCTGTCTGAAAACTCCTCCTAGCCCGTTCGACGCATTTTCACCAAACTTCACGCTAACATTCGGTGGGTGAACGCGACGGTCAGTTAAAAAAAATTATTTTTTGTACGAAGTAACTTAGATATATAGGCTATAAATCTACGCTCTTATTTACCCCAACTTGATACATGATCATGTTGAAAACTGCAGGTAAATATCAATTATACAATTTTGGCCCTATTTCCAATCATAAATATAGATTTGAGCTTCGAAAATGTTGCCAAAAACTCATTCTAAGAGCGTACAAAGTGTCATTTAAGGCTTGGTCTAATTCTGTTACAAAAAGGGAGGCAATCGGACAGTAATCAGATCAATTGATAGCTTCAGACGTTGAAAAAGCATAATTTTACATAAGCGCCTTTATAAGTTGACATGTCATAACTATTTTTGCTGGTGTGAAAGGTTTAGTTATAGAATAGTTACCCCTATTATTTTATTTTCTCAGGTAGCTAGGCCTTCTGCATTACAGAAAATGTAGTTATTTGAGTAACTAATATATTTCAGAATTCCTAATAATAATCAGAATAATTCCTATGATTGTAAAGCGGCATAGGAACCTTTTGATAAACAACAACAAAATTGTGAAAATTCCATGAAAAAAGTAAAATGAAGGTAGGCCTATAGGGTCCCCTTATTGGCAGTACCTTGGCTGGCTTTCTGGGAGTATATTTATTATCACCGCCTGTTATTGTTAAGATGCTGTGGGTAGTGTTAGTTGGTGGGGAGAGTGAGAGTGTGTGAGTGTGAGTGAGTGAGTGAGTGAGTGAGTGAGTGAGTGAGTGAGTGAGAGAGAGAGAGAGGTGATACAGGTAATAAATTGTCAGTACCTTGGCTGGCTTTCTGGGAGTATTGATTATCACCGCCTGTTAGTGTTAAGGTGCTGTGGCTATATAGTGTTTGTTGGTGGGAGAGAGTGTGTGAGTGAGTGACATTACTGACATGTTTGTGGACATGCAGTAATGCAAGTAATGGTCACTCTTCTGTAAATCTAAAATGGCTTACTTAAGAATGGGAAAGGGGTGGGACCTTTTTTTTTTTTTTTTTTTTTTTGAGAGAGAGAGAGAGAGAGAGAGTGAGTGAGTGTGCGTGTGTGTGTGAGTGAGAGAGATAGACTGAAAGAGTGAGTGTGTGAGAGAGACAGATAGTGTTAGTTGGTGGGGAGAGTGGGTGTGTGAGTGAGTGAGTATGAGAGAGTGAGTGAGAGAGCGTCTTTACTGATATTTTATGTATTTTTGCACTGACCAGTATCATATGTATTATACTGCTTAAATATAACAAATATATACTGACAAAAATAGTATATATGTATACATATGCTTGTGTTCATAATTATGTAGGTGTGTGTGCTTGTCTTGACCGTGTGTGTGTTTTCATGTGTGTGTGTGTGTGCGTGCGTGCGTGCATGTTTGTGTGTGTGTGCGTTTGTGTGTATGTGTGCGCGTGTGTGTGTGTGTGTGTTTGAATATGTGTGTATATGAATGTGGGTGTTTGATTGTGCAGTACATATGTAGCCGAGATATATGATTTTCGGAATGCAAAACCGTGATATTCTGTTTATAATGTTCCTACAATTAGCGAGTTATGGAGGCTGAGGTGTGTGTGTGTGTGTGTGTGTGTGTGTGTGTGTGTGTGTGTGCGTGTTGATGAACACTTAAGGGGAGACTGGCAGTTTGTTTGGTCTATTAATTCATTTATTCATATATATTTTTAGTTTCCTCCCTAGACCTCCATCAAGCTTAAAACAAAAAAACCTAGACCCCCTTTAAGATACATTTTTAAAAATTTTGGTAGAAAAATGTACCGGCCGAAGGCCGGTTCCTCATAAAATTGCAGGCTCGCTTTCGCTCGCCAGGAAACAATCGACACCTAAATGGCACGAAAGGTCTTAAAATTGACAACGAAATGGGGCGAATGGTGTTAAAGTCGCCAAACTAATGGGCCGAACGTCTTATAATATCAAAACTAGTGGGGCTAAACATAAGGGAGAAGGGGGCCCAGAAAAACGATCTGCCTCCCCTTAATATAGAACAATGTGTTTTAGGTCGTTTTTTTTACTTTATACATCACACACACACACACACACACACACACACACACACACACACACACACACCTAGACAGCTCAATTTCGTGTGTGTGTGACTATGTGTGTGTGTATGTGTTGTATCTGCATTCGTGTATGTATGTGTGTGTGTGTGTGTGTGTGTGTGTCACTGTGGCTATGTGTACTTGTATGTATGTGTAACTTGTGTAAGCGTATGTAGCCCAGCCTAAACACCTACATGTGTGCGTGTCATCCCCTCTGATATATGGACCACATTTATAACTTTAGGCAGGAAAGAGAAATGTAGTAGTGACCATTTAGCTGTGCATCCAAACATTTATCACCAAGCTTTATTCGCTATTTTAGTATCGGGAGTCATTTATTTTTTGTTCGGTTTTATTAACATTAGTAGTAGTCTGTCTATCTATTTACTCCGGCATATACTCTTTATTTTTTATTGTTTTCTTGTTTTAGTAGTAGTAGTAGTAGTAGTAGTAGTAGTAGTAGTAGTAGTAGTAGTAGTAATAATATTAGTAGTTTCATTGTTGTTATAAATATTATTATTATTATTATTATTATTACATGGTTTATTGTTCACTTGCAGCCCTGCCTGAGGCTGAACGTCTTTCGCCTTAACCTAGGTACAGTACAATGCTTATTGTACCTTAGGTTCGAGGTCACATGCGACCTTTGGCGAACTTGAGGTGCCTGAGTTCCGACCATAGTACCTACGCAGATGTACTGGTGAAGAGTATGTGTGGGCGTGTGTGTAAGGAGTTGCTGGAACTCCTGTTTCATTTGCCTGGCTTTCCCCACTGTTTCTATGTGTGCCTCACCTACACAGAGAGTAATCCAGCTATCATAAACACCGCCTCCTCCTCCTATTAATTTCACTACACTGAAAAAACACAATATACATATTTCCAAAACATGTAAATTACCTATAATATACCTTATTTTGGCTAGCTGTCACTCTTTCAGTCTTTTGGAGAGACACTTGTTACAGGCAGCTTTACCTTTTGTCTCTTTCATACACATAGAAAAACAAATATGTGTGAGAGCCAGTGTACAGGTGTATGGCTATATTACTACTGCTACTACTAGACATAATCTATCTATCTATCTATCTATCTATCTATCTTTCTATCTATCTATCTATTTACCCAGGCCCAATCCCCACTTTTCCTATGTTTTTGTTTCTTTTCTTTTTCCCTCTTTGTGTTTTCTTTTTTTTATAATAATAATAAATGGTTATTTAGCATTGCAATCAAAGAATGAAATCATGCACGTGAGTCATACGTGTGTGTATATGTGTGTATGTGTATGTATGTGTGTATATGTGTGTATGTAATGTATGTGAGTGTGTATGTGTTCGATATGTAATAGCTTGTAGCCAAAAGGGATGGGATTTTCGGAACCAGGCCGTGATATTCCCTTTAAATGTCCCGACAACAGCCAAATTATGGAGCCCAGCAATAAATGAAGAGCCCGGAAGCCACATAAAGGGAGGTTTACTATGGCCATCTGTTTTACCAAGGCCGGGACCCAAACTTTGATGAATTCCTACCTGATTTTACACGATACACTTATACAGACATTACAAAGTTTGGTGAAAATACTACTACTATTACTACTACTACTACTACTACTACTACTACTACCATTTTTTTTTTTTTTTTTTTTTTTTTTTGTTAATCAACCACTCAGTCTGTGCATCCCCTCTTTGGACCCTAGACCAGGTCAGAATAGTCATCAAAGCGCCTGACTTCGTTGTCATTCAGCTACTTCTTATTCCGGGTAAGCACTCAGACTCATCATCGTGGATTACTACTACTACATTGATTTTTATTTAATATTTGTCATACATTTCATGTTACTACTACTACCATCACCACCTCCACCATCACCACCGCCACTACCATATATTTAATATTGTACACATACTAAATTTCACAAGCATCAGATACTACTATTCTATACTATACTATCCATGCAACTTCAATCCAGTCTCCTTCCTATGCGACCCTCTGCCACTGCTGCCTCGTAGTCAACTTCTGCCGCCGTCACTGGTTGTGGTGCAGACCTTCTTGTTCCCCGCAGGCATAGTAGTGCTGATCTGAGCAATAAGAAAGATAGACGGCATCTCATCCAGGCTACGACGTGGCTCCTAGGCTTTTGCTTTTTCTCTGCGATGATCTCTGCTAGCCTTGAATAGAAGCACTGGGCCCTGGGTCCCATCCCTCCTGATGTGGTGAAGACTAGTGGGGTAAAGCTGCCATGTTCGACGTGTAAGATCCTTTCTCCATATGTCCTGACCTTCTCTCGTTCGTTCCTCTTGTGTGCAGCCTCCAGAGACAGCTCGCTGTAGCTGTAGCTGGAACGGTTCTCATCAAGTAGGTCCAGCGATGTTTGACCCCATATGTGAATGCCGAATACGCGGCCTGTGGTTCCGTCTTTGCAATATTGGCCAGTTTCTCAATTTCTTTTACCCATTCTCTGACCTTCTCCTCTATGTATTTGTTCTTGAACTCTTCCGTGCCGATCACCGCCTCAAGGTGACGCTGTCCGTCCTTTGTTACTACCACTTCACTACCGCTGAAAGCTTCTACCGCCCTTTCATAATGTTCTGTTTTTACTATTAGTATTGACTTTCTGGCATTTGGATGGTACCCTATTTTTGGTCCTACCTCTGATATTTGCTCCCACCAGTGCTTGAGATTGTTGACTTTTCCCGCTCCAGTGAGATCGTCTGCATAGGCCACCTGCTTTACTTGTGTCGCCTCATGGCTTGTTAAGGTTAGCAACACTGAGAGACCTAAGGCGTACATTGCCATTGCTACTGGGTCACCTTGTGTGGTTCCTTCCATTGATTTCAGAGGTGTTCCCCTTCGTGTGTTCTGGTTGTTTACTATGAAGAGGTCCGCAGGCTTTTTATAGGTGTTCTCTACATAGGTGGCAAAACTGGGGCATTTTACTTTGATGTTATGTATTGCCGTATTTCTGTTGATGGTGTTAAAGGCGTTTGTTGCATCCACTAGCAGCACAGCTTCACAGTCCACTTGCTCATATTTTTCTTATGGCATGAATTGCTGCCTCTTCCCCTGCTTGGTGGCCGGCACACACTTGGAGATTACCGGCCGCTGACCGCACATCGTCTTTCACCACTTCCATTATGCATTTTCCGATGATTCTTCTCAGCACTTCACCCACTCCTACTGGTCTGCATCCTGGATTCTTGTCTAAAGGTATTAGGCGACAAGCTGTGTAAGCCTCCAAATGTTGACAATTTTGGGTGGTCATCTTTCTTCCAAGAGCTGCCAGAGCCCTACATAAGTCTGTTGCTGCTAGTCCGAAGATTGCTCTACTCAGGATTGTCCTCCAGCCGTTTGCATCCAGCCCTGATGGGCCTGCACTGCCTTGTGTCCCTAGAGCCTTTTTCCAAATCATTTCGCCTGTGATTCGTTCGTATATGACGGTGTTCGGTGGTATATAATCACCCTCTAGCCTCTGACTCTCGTGGACACTAGTACTACTACAACTACTACTGTACTACTACTTCTACTGTACTACTACTAATACTGCTACTACTACAACTACTACTACTACTACTACTACTACTACTACTACTTCTACTACTGCTTCTACTACTACTACTACTACTACTACAACTACTACTGTACTACTACTTCTGCTGTACTACTACTAATACTGCTACTACCCCGGAATAGTAAGTAGCTGAATGACTACCAAGTCGGACCCTTTGATGACTGTTCTGACCTGGTTTAGGGTCCAAAGAGGGGATGCACAGGTTGAGTGGTTTATAAAAAAAAAAAAAAAAAAAAAAAAAAAAAAAAATGCTAATACTACAACAACAACTACTACTACTACTACTACTACTACTTTTACTTTTACAACTACTACTACTACTACTAATAATAATAAAAATAATAATAATAATAATAATAATAATTCTAATAATAATAATTCTAATAATAATAATAATAATAATAAAATGTTAATAAACAGTTATGTATTATTGCAAACAAAAAATGAAATCCAGCAAGTGATAAATGCCACACAGATTTGACACGATAAACTTATATAAAGGCATGACAAAGGTGGGTGAAAAATGGTTTGATGTACAGGTAAATAATGGCTTCATAAACTACCCCCCCCCCCCCCCCCCCCCTCCATGTTACCATAAATATTACGTACACTTAATGGGGCCCACCTCGTATATTTCTCTCTCTCTCTCTCTCCCTCTCTTTCTGGATTGTAACCATTCGGCCCCATTCAGCCTACTGTTTTAAAACGCTTACTCCCAACCAGGTGTCGATTTTTTCCTGGCGAGCGGTAGCGAGCCAGCATATATATATTTTTGTTTTGACAGCAAACTATATTTGTACATTTATCGATAGTAAAATGTCTTCGGCGAAGCCGGATTTCTCCATACAATGCTGGCTCGCTATCGCTCGCCAGGAAGACATCGACACCTGGATGGAGATAAACGTCTTAAAACAGTTGGCTGAATGGGGCCAAATGGATAATAGCCAGAGAAAGAGAGAAAAGGATAGAAAGATAAAAAAAAAAGCCGGTGACCCCCCTTAATATTTTTTACCTTGTTGCATGAGAACCGTGGAAGCGAACCAGACACCACTTAGGAAGGACCTCGGTTCTTCTTCTTCTTCCTCTTCTTCTTCTTCTTCTTCTTCTTCTTCTTCTTCTTCTTCTTCTTCAGTTTGTGTAGAATCTTCCTTTTCAGCCTCGGCTTTATTCTGGTTCTGGTGAGAAAGAGAAAGGAAATGACCACTTGCAAATTTCGAGCTTTATGGAAGTTAGATCTGTAGACATCGAGACTTATAAGTGGTGGTGCATGGGTTGAGATAAACATGGAATAATAATCGCCAACCTGCACATAATTATCTTGCAAACTGCAATGTCACTGACAAAATTATTAACAATGGTATAAAGGATTTTGTGGATCGTCTACACCGGACCGTGGTCCTGTGACGTCACAGGAGTATCCTCATCCTGGACTGGATGGTGGACTTACACTCCTATGACGTCTAAGGTCCGGTGTAGACGATCCACAAAATTCTTTATACCATTGTTCATAATTATTACAGTGCCATTGCATTTTGCAAGATAATTATGTGCAGGTTGGCAATTATTATTCCACGTTTATCTCAACCCATGCACCACCACCTGTAAGCCGGTATCACACGGGCGCTTTTTCCCTCAACATTTATCCTTAAAGCATGGTTCACACATAGACGAGTTGGTGCCCGAGTCCAACACGAGTGACACTCATCGATTATCGGCGTTGCTGGAGGCCGATTACTACACGAGTAGTAACCGATCCCGAGTCAACATGAGTGTAACACGAGTCAATACGAGTCAACACGTGTTCATTCAAGGGTCCGCATGAGTAACGGAGAGTCATCACTAGTGTAACACGAACCCAACACGAGTGGCATAAATTTGAAAAATAACGGTCAAATTCCAGGGTACGAAAAAAAAAGAGTCGGTACGAATCAACAAGAGTGTAACAAGAGTCAACAAGAGTGTAACAAGAGTCACAATGAATGCTCCCAAGAGTGGCCCCCTTTGTGCAGGTGCCTGATTCACCCAAGAGTGTAACAAGAGTCAACACGAGTCACGAAGAGTTATGCAGAGTTCAACAAGAGTCAACACGAGTCACAAAGAGTCAACACGAGTCCACACGTATGTCCTTCTTCGGACTCGTGACGGGGACAAGAAATTTCATGCATGTATGAAATTTTTGGGCCACGTGGCGAGTACCCCGGACACACCCCCGATACACGTAGAGTATACACAAGTGTAACACGAGTCTACACGAGTGTTGCAGAGTATTGACGAGTCATTGCCGAATAGCAAAATTTCATCACTCGTGTTGGACTCGGGCACCGACTCGTCATGTGTGAACCATGCTTAACACTGGTCTGACAGCTTACGAGGTCAACATTATTACAATTTGTGTTACCTGAATTTATCTATCATCAGTCTAATTTCTGATACCAGTGCAGAATATTCCAGAAATGTTGCCAGAAAAATGTTGATCATTGAATGTTGACTATAAAAGCTCTCGTGTGATACCGGCTTTAGTAGAAATTACCAAACGTATGGGAAGGGAGATAATGACTATACCTTTTTTACAAATAGGTAGGCCAGGTATAGTGAACCCGAACCTCTGTAACTCCAAAAGGGCTATAACAAATGGGCTGTAAATTTCCACACCTATTTCCTGGCTTACCCTTCCCAAATGGTGAAATATTAGCCTGATTACTCTAGTCGTTTAGGAGTTATAGAGGTTAATGTTCAAGAGTTTTGGCCTACTTACTTTGAACAGGGTATAAGCGAGTGTACGAGAGTGAAGTGGAAGGAAAACGAGGGAAAGGTAAACCGAGAGCGAGGTGAAAGGATGGAGTTGAGAGGTATATGCGTGAAAGCGGTGCTGGATGGGAGGAGGAGCGTCAAGTAAATGGGGACAGAGGTGCATGGGGGCAATTTATTCGTGGCCACCCCTTCGTCAATAGATACTGTAGATAGTGATTTTTTGATGGATAGAAAGTTGGCTTAAGGGGAGATGTTTTTCTGGACCCCCTTCTCCCTCATGTTTAGCCCCATTAGTTTTCAGATTTTAAGACGTTCGGCTAATTAGTATGGCGATTTTAAACCTTTCGCTCCATTTCTTTGTCAATATTCATACTTGTCGTGTCATTTAGGTGTCAATTTTGTTTCCTGGCGAGCGATAGCGAGCCTGTAATTTTCAGGGGGAATCGGCCTTCGGCCGGGACATTTTTCTACCGAAAAATGTACACATTTATCTTCAAGGGGGATCTAGTTTGTTTTGTCTTTCTAAGCTTGATGGAGGTCTAGCGAGGAAACTGAATAATAATAATAATAATAATATAAATGCATTAATAGTCCAACATAAACAGTCACTAGCTCCTTAACTTCTGTAACTACTAAAGGAGTAGATTAATCGAACGAGTTTCGGGCTACAAGGAAGTTGGAGCCGTAAACCTCGACATTTAGCATAATTACAGACGTCATATAAGTTTGTGATTTGATAGAAAAATGGATGAATTTGATTTTATGTATTCATATATCCATTACAACCGAATTTTAGCTGGAAATTCTGCTATATATCGATGGTTACAGCTCCAACTTCCTTATAGCCAGAAGCTCGCAAGTAGTCAATGTATCCGTCATTATATTTTTCATTGTGCCAGCAGTGAATTCAGGAAAAAAAAAAAAAAAAAAAAAAAAAAAAAAACGAGGTTGGGTGCTGATCCTGTAATATGACAGCTGGCCAACTCAGGTCAGGTCAGGTGAAGGTATTGATGGATAAGCCTTTGGAACGGCACCTCGTAGCTACTTTCTATTTTTCCTATTTTCTGAAGAGTGTAGAGAGGGGAAACTGTTGGAGTGGCTTTGTTATGCGTGTTATTAGTCTGTATACATCTTTTTCTTTGGAGGCCATTTTGGGGACTCAATGATCAAACAACGAGGTTTTCTAATTGTTCTGATCATGTAGAATATATATCCAAAGATCAAACTATATAATTATCAAGCACCATTATTCTCGAATGTTTATAATGGGTATGGAAAACGCTTGTGTGTTTGCTCTTTGTGGGCAAACTGTTATAATATGTGTTCTTCTCCTGTCACCTCTTTTTCCTTTCTCGTCTCTCTTGCTGATCCTCCCTACCCCTTGGTGGGAGTAAGGGATGGCTACTGACTGACTGTAGATATGTGGGTGTAAAGAGAGGGAGATATGACGGGGGGCACCAAAATGGCGGAGGTTGGCCGATCTCTGTTGCCATAGGATCTCTAAAGCTGGGGGTGTTTGCAGTAACCAAAATAATCAGGTTGACATTGACTGACACACACACACACACACACACTCCTTTAGAAACCCTATAGTAACAGAGATCGGCCAACCTCCGCCATCTTGGTCCTTTCCATCATATTCTAGCAACTATTAGACGATTTTATTCAGCTCAGGAAGGACGTCTATCATTGAATAGATGACAGGCCAAGCTACCATACATCTTTCTCAAGCTTCCTAAAATCGTCTAAATGTAGCGGATATATAATGAGAAGACGTCATCGGCACTGTAAGGGTTAACAGTGAAATAAACATTTGGACAATATTGGTACATTTAGACGATATTGTCAAGCTTAGGAAGGATGTATGGCAGCTAAAAGGATTAATCGATACAATATGTAGCCTTTAAATGGGTATATGTCCCTCCTAAGCTGAATAAAATCGTTTAATAGATACCATAATATAAAAGAAAAGGAGGTTATTCTTGTTGAAGGAGCTAAGGCACTAAAAGGGCGTCTCCGAAGAAAACTATGACCGATATATCTTTACTGCAGGGTCTCTATCAGGTGTGTGTAGTAGCCAAATCAAGTCGACATTGACGCACACACACACACACACACACACACACACACACACACACACACACACACCACACACACACTCTCTCTCTCTCTCCATCGATTACGTGATGGGGCCGAAACAAACTAGCTATTCTGTATTCAACACACACACACACCCTCACTCCATCGATTACGTGAATGGGGCCGAAACAAACTATCTAATTTGTATTCAACACACACACACACACACACACACACACACACACACACACACTCTCCATCGATTACATGATGGGGCCGAAACAAACTAGCTAATCTGTATTCAACACACACACACACACACACACACACACACCATCGATTACATGATGGGGCCGAAACAAACTAGCTAATCTGTATTCATCCTGTATACAACCGAACATTAGAGACATTTTTCGCTCGGGTGGGTCCATCGATAATAGCCCCTCGTTGAGAGCAACTAGTGCATATCTATGCAA
The DNA here is from genome assembly GCA_032716605.1 of Paralithodes platypus. Classification (NCBI taxonomy): domain Eukaryota; kingdom Metazoa; phylum Arthropoda; class Malacostraca; order Decapoda; family Lithodidae; genus Paralithodes; species Paralithodes platypus. Next base: position 31,070,531 of record CM064484.1, on the reverse strand, counting down.
TATCTTTGTTTTAGTGTATATCTATGCAATATCTTTGTTTTAGTGTATATCTATGCAATATCTTTGTTTTAGTGTATATCTATGCAATATCTTTGTTTTAGTGTATATCTATGCAATATCTTTGTTTTAGTGTATATCTATGCAATATCTTTGTTTTAGTGTATATCTATGCAATATCTTTGTTTTAGTGTATATCTATGCAATATCTTTGTTTTAGTGTATATCTATGCAATATCTTTGTTTTAGTGTATATCTATGCAATATCTTTGTTTTAGTGTATATCTATGCAATATCTTTGTTTTAGTGTATATCTATGCAATATCTTTGTTTTAGTGTATATCTATGCAATATCTTTGGTCTAGTGTATATCTATGCAATATCTTTGTTTTAGTGTATATCTATGCAATATCTTTGGTCTAGTGTATATCTATGCAATATCTTTGGTTTAGTGTATATCTATGCAATATCTTTGGTCTAGTGTATATCTATGCAATATCTTTGTTTTAGTGTATATCTATGCAATATCTTTGTTTTAGTGTATATCTATGCAATATCTTTCCCCTTGACAATATCAGACAATAATGATCTGCATGTGTTAACCCCTTCAGTACCGGCGAGGTCTTCTTTGCTTTATGCTGGCTACTATTAGACGATTTTGTTCCGTTTCAAAAGGGCCTCCAGCAACTAACAGCTTCGAACTATCTCCCTTAACCATTTTTACTACCACAGATCCTTCTAAAACAGCACAAAATAGTCTAAATATAGCTACAATAAACTTAAAAAGACGCCACCGGTACAGTTGGGGTTAAGGGGGGTGACCTGTTTTTGTTTTCTCTTTCTTTGTTGTATCCATTCGGCCCCATTCAGCCTACTGTTTTAAGACATTTATCCCCATCCAGGTGTCGATTTTTTCATGGCGAGCGATAGCGAGCCAGCATTTTATGGAGAAATCCGGCTTCGCCGGAGACATTTTTCTATCGAAAAATGTACAAATTTAGACAGCTATCTAACTCATCCAAAATATGGTGGCTCGCTATCGCTCGCCAGGCATGAATCAACACCTGGATGGGGATAAACGTCTTAAAACAGTATGCTAAATGGGGCCGAATGGATACAACCCAGAGAGAGTGAAAAGTAAAGCAGGTCACCCCCCTTAACCCCTTCTGTACCGGTGACGGCCTTTTCATTGTAGTCTGGCAACCATTAGACGACTTTAATCAGCTTGGGATGGACGTCTATTCATTAAAAGGCTACATTTCTTCCTAAGCTTCCTAAAATCATCTAGATGTTGCTGAAATCAAACACAATAGACGTCACCGATAATACAACTTGGATGATAACAATTATGATAGCGCATAAACGCGGTATCACACGACCGCTTTTTCCCTCAACATTTATCCTCAACACTGATCTGGCAGCTTATGAGGTCAACACATATAAAATATTTCGGTTGCCTAAGTTCATCTATCATCAGTCTAGTTTCCGATACCGTGGCAAAATATTCCAGAAATGTTGCCAAACATTTTTTGATCATCAAATGTTGACTATAAAAGCTCTCCTGTGATACCGACTTAAATGACAGTGTACAGTTCCTTGATGCATTCGTTCACTTTATTCTGGCTATTATTATTATTATTATTATTATTATTATTATTATTATTATTTGTAACTTTAGTATTTTAGTATTTTTAACACCAAAAACCACCAAATGAAAATAACCCCTTCTCTCCCTCTCTCTTTGGCTTGTATCCATTCGGCCCCATTCAGCCTACTGTTTTAAGACGTTTACCCCCATCCAGGTGTCAACATTTTCCTGGCGAGCGGTAGCGAGCCAGCATATATATATTTTTGTTTTGACTGCAAGCTAAATTTGTACATTTTCGATAGAAAAATTTCTCTGGCGAAGCCAGATGTATGTATGTATGTATGTAACTATGTATATATATATGAATGCATGTATGTATGTAACTATGTATATATGTATGAATGTATGTATGTATGTAACTATGTATATAATTATGTATGTATGTATGTATATAATTATGTATGAATGTATTTACTCTGGCACTTACCCCAGTTTTCCTTTTTTTTTTTTTTTTTTAAATAGGGGTGGCCGACTCGAGACAGAGCAACACATCAGAAAAATAAAACAAACCAAAACACAACATCAAACCCATCTACAGTAGGTAGTGGAAATTCCCGGCGCGACCGAAGCCGCTCCAAGGACCCGTGCCCCCAGAGAAGGGGCAGGGGATAGTTGTGACGGTTTGGCTCCCGAAACTGCTCCCCGCGGCCGGCATCCGGTTGTCCTCCACTGGTCGTTGATCTTGTCTCCGGCCGTGGAGGGTCGGCAGCCATCCGCGGTTGGCAGCTCCGGGAGGTGGTCCTACGGCGTAGACGCCGCCACATCAGGACACACAATTATTGTCCTCTCTCCCTCCCTGCCCACCCCGAAACAACTTCCAGAAGCACATCCATACTCATATCTCTCGCCAATCCATCCACTCACTCACAGACAACACGCAGCTGCATGCACGACCTCCCGAAATCCATCCTTCCGAATCCTCCCTCCCTCGCGAGGACAGAGTCCACCTGGCCAGGCTGAGATGCGGACACCATCCAGCTCTCCTGAGCTATCAGAAGAGACTGGATGACTCCGTTGTCGACGCCTGCCCGGGATGTAACACAGCACCCCATACCATTAAACACATCATAGAAGACTGCTTTTCACACAACCACTTACGCCAACAACACAATCTACACTCAATGAGAGCTCTGTGGGAAAGCCCGATCGTGGCCATGGCCTTCCTCAGGGACTCGGGACTGTTCGGCCAGGCAGCTTAGGGAACAACAACAAAAACAACAACAACAACAACAGTAGGTAGTCCAGGAGAAACAGCCAGAGACCTGCAGACCATAATTATAAAGATAGGAACAGCAATAAAATATAAGAGTAGTATATCATTAGCTGGATATGACTCCTGGGTTATTATGATAGACCGTTTATCATGCACCGCTCACAATCAAAAGGACACACACATACATACATACACACACACACACACACACACACACACACACACACTCAGCCACGCACTTGCTTGCTCGCTCTCGCTCTCTCTCTCTCTCTCTCTCTCTCTCTCTCTCTCTCTCTCTCTCTCTCTCTCTCTCTCACAATCTCTCTCTCTCTCTCTCTCTCTCTCTCTCTCTCTCTCTCTCAGTCAGTGGTATCATCAGCTGTGGATAATGGTGTTGTTATAATGACGGATCGTTCATCATGGGGTAACATATTATGGAGGACAGGTGCATTATAGAGCGAGAGTAAGAGGGGATGGGGCGTATTTATTTACTCATTTATATCTATCTTGTGTTTATTATGTTTATTAGTTTCCTGCCTAGACCTCTATCAAGCTTAATCCCCCCCCCCCCCACCAAGACCCTCCTTCAACATAAATTTGTAAAATTTTTGGTAGAAACATTCTTTTTAATTCTTTTTAATTTTAATTTTTTGTAATTCTTTTTAAATTGCAGTCTCGCTATCGCTCGCCAGGAAAACCTCAACCCCTAAATCGTGAAAAAGAAGTCTTAAAATTGTCAAAAATGGGGCGAATGGTCATAAAATCGACAAACTAATAGGGCAAACATCTTAAAATCTCAAAACTAAAGGGGCTAAACACGAGGGAGAAGGGGATCCTGAAAAAAAAATCCCTCAAGTGAAAATCTCCCCTTAATATTACTGTTATTGCTAGCATATAAGCACATGGGCGCGCACACACAATAATTCTCTCTCTCTCTCTCTCTCTTTCTCTCTCTCTCTCTCTCTCTCTCTCTCTCTCTCTCTCTCTCTCTCTCTCTCTCTCTCTCTCTCTCTCTCTCTCTCTCTCTCTCTCAGGGGAAGGTGTTGAGGGATAAGCCTTTACAACGGCACCTACTTTCCGAAGAGAGTTGAGAGGGGAGATAAGAAGGGGTGTTGGAGAGAGAGAGAGGAACCTGTTGGAGTGGCTTTGTTATGGATGACAGGTATTAGGTTTAGCAAGAGTAATGGACTGTTATGGGGGGATGGGCGTATTTATTTGCTAATTTATATATATTTTGTTTATCATGTTGTATTTGCTTCCTTCATAGACCTCCATTAATCTTAAAAAAAAAAAAAAAAAAAAACACGAAACCCTCCTGCAACATAAATTCCTCTTAAATTACAGGCTCGCTATCACTCGTCAGCTTAAAAACGACACCTAAATGCCACGAAAAGTCCTAATATTGACAACAAAAGGGGGTGAAAAGTTCTAATATTGACAACAAAATGGGGTGAAAAGTCCTAAAATTGCCAAATTAATGGGTCGAACTTCTTCTAACCTAAAAACTATAGGACTAATCATGAGGGAGAAGGGGGTCCAGGTAAACCCTATATCCTCCCTTAATCTTGAAGGAGGGTCTTGGGCAGGTGATTTGTTAAGCTTGATGGAGGTCTAGGGAGGAAACTAAAAACATATTAAAAAGATACATAAATGAGCAAATAAATACGCCCATCCCCCCTTAAGACGTTTCACCCAATTAGTTTGGCGAAAAAATAATACGCTTCACTTCATTTAGGTGTCGATTTTTACTGAGTGAGCGATAGCGAGCCTGGAACCTATAAGAAATTGGCCTTTGGCCGGGATATTTTTGTACCGACAAAATTTACAAATTTATCTTGAAGGGGTACTGGGTGTTTGAAGGGGTACTGGGTGTTTGAAGGGGTACTGGGTGTTTGAAGGGGTACTGGGTGTTTGAAGGGGTACTGGGTGTTTGAAGGGGTACTGGGTGTTTTTTTTTTTTTTTTCTTCTTAGCTTGAAGGAAGTCTGGGAAGGCCTTTTGTTAGCCTAGGGGACAAACTAAAATTAACAAACACATGTGGCAGTCCGGGGATTCGAACCTAGGATGCTCACACCGAAGTCTGGGAAGGCCTTTTGTTAGCCTAGGGGACAAACTAAAATACATTGCTCGAAAATGGACGTGACATTATTTGTCTATGTGGATGAGGGAGACATAAGGCAAAACTGTCTGTGACGAGTGCCTCCCCCAGAGTTGCAAGAGTTACAGGGCCAAAAGCAAGGAATGTTCGAGCCAAAATGTCTGGACACACAGGGTTTGAAGCAATTTAAGTCATAGGATGAGGGAAAGGTGGACTCAGGGAGAGAGTTCCAGAGCTCAGCTGTTGAACAGAAGAAAGATTGGGAGTATCGTTTCACTCTTGGGTTGGAGAGTTGCACAGAGTAGGGGTGGGATTGTGTTGCAAAACTAAAATACAATACTGGAAAATGTGCGTGACTGTACCTGTAAGAGACTTCTGGTGTGGTAATGGTGGGAGGTGGCCGAGTGGTAAAAGTCATAATCATCATCATCAGCGGTGGTGGTGGTGGTTGTTAGGTGTGGTTAGGTTAGAACCTTTCGTGCCATTTAGTGTCGATTATTTCCTGGCGAGCGATAGCGAGCCTGTAATTTTAAGAGCAACCGGCCTTCGGCCGAGACATTTTTCTATCGAAAAATTTACAAATTTATCTTGAAGGGGGGGGGGGTCTAGAGAGTGTGTGTTTTTTTTTTTTTTTTTTTTTTTTTTTTTAAAGCTTGATGAAGGTCTAGCGAGGAAACTAAACAAATAAATTAATATATAAATAAATAGACCCCCAACATAACCACTGTCCCCTTAATTGGTTAGTTGGTGATAATATGAATACATTGTTGGAACATGAGCGTGACTGTACCTGATAGAAGCCTCTGGTGTGATAACGGTGGGAGGTGGCCGAGTGGTAAGAGTCATCATCATCATCATCATCATCATCAGCGGTAGTGGTTAGGTTTGGACTGGTTACAAACACTCGAACTGGTCCGTGGCGTCTGTGCCGTCTTCGTCTCTCCTCTTTCACTAATATCGGCTCCTCGCTGTACCGAGATAAGAAAATAAAGACTAATTATAAATACATAGGCATTTAAGGGGTAGCTGTACTCGCTTTTTTCTGGACCTCCTTCTCCCTCATGTTAGAGAAGGTTGGAGAAGGTTTTGCATATCAGTTTTGAGGTATTAAGTCGTTCGTTCCGTTAGTTTGACGATTTTGAGACCTTTCGCTTAATTTTTTGGTCAATATTAAGACCTTTCGTGCCCTTTAGGTGTCGATTATTTCCTGGCGAGCGAGAGCGAGCCTCTAATTTTAGAAGGAACCGGCCTTTGGCTGGGACATTTTTCTACCGAAAAATGTACAAATTCATCTTGAGAGGGGGTCTAGGGGGAGTTTTTTCTAAGCTTGATGGAGGTCTAGCGAGGAAACTCAAAAATTAAAAAATAACTAAATATATAGACCAACAAACCAAGCACTACCCCTTAAACTACATACCAATTAAGGGGAGGTTTTTAGTGTGTTTCCTAGACTTCCATCAAGCTTGAAATTACACCCCCTTGACCCCCCCTTCAAGATAAATTTGTACATTTTTCGGTAGAAAAATGTCCCGGCCGAAGGCCGGTTCCTCTTAAATTACAGGCTCGCTATCGCTCGCCAGGAAAAAATCGACACCTAAATGGGACGAAAGGTTTTAAAAGTGACATAAATGGGGTGAAAGTTCTTAAAATCGCCAAACTAATGGGGTGAACGTCTTAAAATCTCAAAAGCAATGGGGCTAAACGTGAGGGAGAAAGGGGTAAAGAAAAAAATCCCTCAAGTGGATATCTCCCCTTAAGGGCAGATTGCCACTTGTGGGATTTTTTTCTGGATCCCATTCTGCCTCATGTTTAGCCCCATTTGTTTCGAGAATTTAAGACGTTCGCCCCTTCTGAGGATGAACATTTTATTGATAACGTTTCGCATATAGCTATCTGAGGAAGCCTTTTTATTTTTTGTCTATGTCTTAACCTCGGCTTTTCAGTAGCCTGTAACTCTTACGAGGCCCCGAGATTATCGATTGAAGCCACGAGATGTTGGGTGCTTCATATGTGTCGCACTAGGTGGTGTCAGTGGAGGTTCAAGGTGTTGGTTGCTTCCTCTCTGCCACACTAGATGATGACACCATATTTATACACGTCCCTTGATTTAGAGAGAGCAGTTAGACGGTCGTTCACAGCATCTTCGAATATGGTCGGACATCTTTTATGCTATGAATTCGTGACGATATAGGGGATGTTTTCTTGACGTGTCAGTGTAGCCAGGATACTTGTAGAACAGCAGGAACGATCAGATTACCTCGGAAAAAACCCTGACGTTTGTCTGTCTACGACGCTATACACTGCGCTATCGCCTCCCCCAAATTAAAGTTATTTGTGAAACTTTGTTAAGGGGAGATTTCCACTTGAGGGATTTTTTTCTTTGCCCCTTTCTCCCTCATGTTTAGCCCCATTGCTTTTGAAATTTTAAGACGTTCGCCCAATTAGTTTTGCGATTTTAAGAAGCTTCACCCCATTTATGTCACTTTTAAGACCTTTCGTCCCATTTAGGTGTCGATTTTTTCCTGGCGAGCGATAGCGAGCCTGTAATTTAAGAGGAACCGGCCTTCGGCCGGGAAATTTTTCTACCGAAAAATGTACAAAGGGGGTCAAGGGGGTGTAATTTCAAGCTTGATAGAAGTCTAGGAAACACACTAAAAACCTCCCCTTATTAAAGTGCTCCTCCTCAAATGGTGTTTTTATTCATTATGTCAACTTTTGGAGTTAATTTCAACAGCAATAAGCTCAGGTAAAGTATAGGTTAGCTGTAATTAAGATCAGGTAAAGTATAGGTTAGCTGTAATTAAGATCAGGTAAAGTATAGGTTAGCTGTAATTAAGATCAGGTAAAGTATAGGTTAGCTGTAATTAAGATCAGGTAAAGTATAGGTTAGCTGTAATTAAGATCAGGTAAAGTATAGGTTAGCTGTAATTAAGATCAGGTAAAGTATAGATTAGCTGTAATTAAGATCAGGTAAAGTATAGGTTAGCAGTAATTAAGATCAGGTAAAGTATAGGTTAGCTGTAATTAAGATCAGGTAAAGTATAGGTTAGCTGTAATTAAGATCAGGTAAAGTATAGGTTAGCTGTAATTAAGATCAGGTAAAGTATAGGTTAGCTGTAATTAAGATCAGGTAAAGTATAGGTTAGCTGTAATTAAGATCAGGTAAAGTATAGGTTAGCTGTAATTAAGATCAGGTAAAGTATAGGTTAGCTGTAATTAAGATCAGGTAAAGTATAGGTTAGCTGTAATTAAGATCAGGTAAAGTATAGGTTAGCTGTAATTAAGATCAGGTAAAGTATAGGTTAGCTGTAATTAAGATCAGGTAAAGTATAGGTTAGCTGTAATTAAGATCAGGTAAAGTATAGGTTAGCTGTAATTAAGATCAGGTAAAGTATAGGTTAGCTGTAATTAAGATCAGGTAAAGTATAGGTTAGCAGTAATTAAGATCAGGTAAAGTATAGGTTAGCTGTAATTAAGATCAGGTAAAGTATAGGTTAGCTGTAATTAAGATCAGGTAAAGTATAGGTTAGCTGTAATTAAGATCAGGTAAAGTATAGGTTAGCTGTAATTATAATTTAAGGGGAGGTTTCCACTTAAGGGATTTTTTTTCGAACTTCCTTCTACCTCATGTTTAGCCCCATTGCTTTTGAGATTTTAAGACATTCGCCCCATTAGTTTGACGATTTTAAGAACTTTCGCCCCATTTATGTCATTTTTAAGACCTTTCGTGCCATTTAGGTGTCGATTTTTTTCTGGCGAGCGATAGCGAGCCTGTAATTTAAGAGGAACCGGCCTTCGGCCGGGATATTTTCTACCGAAAAATGTACAAATTTATCTTGAAAGAGGATCAAAGGGGGTGGAATTTCAAGCTTGATGGAAGTCTAGGAAACACACTAAAAACCTCCCCTTAAAACTTGCCAAATAAACAAACCCAAAGAGGGACGACACAATATAAAGACAAAATAACTTATGAAAATCACTATGTGGAGATAACGCTTTAACAATAATAGGTCAAGTTTATTATTATTGCTAACCCAAAACCGTACCAGAAAGAGAGGAACGACACAATATATAGACAACAAAACTTATCAAAATCCCTCTCCTCTCACCCACCTTTCCCTAAAATCCCTCTCCTCTCACCCACCTTTCCCTAAAAACCCTCTCCTCTCACCCACCTTTCCCTAAAAAAAAAAAAAAAAAAAAAAAAAAAAAAAAAAAAAAAAAATCACTATGTGGCAATAACGCTTTAGCAATTAAGGAACACTCCGTTCTTAAGGGGAGGTTTTTAGTTTGGTCCCTAGATATCCTTCAAGCTTAAGATTACACCCCCTTGAGCCCCTTTCAAGATAAATTTGTACATTTTTCGGTAGAAAAATGTCCCAGCTGAAAGCCGGTTCCTCTTAAATTACAGGCTCGCTATCGCTCGCCAGGATAAAATCGACACCTAAATGGCACGAAAGGTCTTAAAATTGACATATATGGGTTGAAAGTTCTTAAAATCGTCAAAATAATGGGGCAAACGTCTTAAAATTAGAAAAACAATGGGGCTAAACATGAGGGAGAAAGGAGTCAAGAAAAAAATCCCTCAAGTGGAAATCTCCCCTTAACATCAATCCTCCATTACAAACCCCAATACACCTGAATAAATAAATGAAAACATATGCTCCTCCCGGGATTCGAACTCGGGACACCACACCCAGAACACAAGCAGTCGCGCATCCTTTCCTGTTTTCTGAAGAGTGTAGGGAGGGAAGAAGGGGTGTTGGAGAGAGAGGAAGCTGTTGGAGTGGCTTTGTTGTGTGTATTATTATATTATTACTGGGGACCCATATCCTTACCTATGACGTGTGTGCCGCTGCCGACGGGGGCGACGCGGCCGAGTAGCGAGGACCATAGCAAGGGCAGCGGCCGGTATGGTGCCAAACACACACACCCACACACTACCAGAGAAGGGTAGCATATACACCACCAGTAGATCCTTAACGCTGCTACCTGGACGACGGAGAATAATACCTGAAGAACAGAAAGATATGTAACGATCTAAATACTTCTATCCATCCATTCATCTATCTATCTATCTATCTATCTATTTATCTATCTATCTATCTCCCCAACACACACCCCCACACACTGACAGAGAAGGCAGCAAATACGCCACCAGTAGATCCTTAACGCTACTACCTGGACGACGGAGAATAATACCTGCAAAATAGACAGGACAAGAAGTATTAAGAGGGTATGGTTTATATATTAGTATATTTACTGTATATATTAATTTATTTATTATTGTTTTAGTTTCCTCCCTAGACGTCCATCAAGCTAAATACATTATTCTCAAGTTCACCCTTCGAGGTAAGTTTGTACGAACACCTTACTTCTCTTTATTAGGGTGGCCATACACAAGACGCCCCCAAGCAGACCTATCCCCCGTGAGAAGGAAAACCCCTGCCAGTTTAGCCAAGAACTTACAGGATTGTCCATTCAACTTAGGGTCCGCCCGACTCCGAGGCCCTCTACATAATCTATAACACTATTTTTCAACAGTGATGGCTATTGGCTAGTCCATCCACTAACCTGCTTCACCATTAGGTGAGCAGTAAGGATTTGTATAAGGTGTACTTCCTTAGTCGGGTTGCCATCCTAGGCTAACGAGTCCCATCCACCCGGATTATTATAAGGTTGTCTCTCCTAGATGGGTTGCCGACCAAGGCTGACAAGTCCCATCCACCCGATTTCCCTAGCCTAATATAATAGAATCGTCATATGATGCCCAAAATAGTTCTAGAATATCATAATCAAATATTAGCAAGAACAACAAAGTCCAATGTTATCCTGACAAAATAAATAATCGTAATGATATTGTAAGCTGTAAGGCATATGAATTATTAACACACACACACACACACAGGTATTCACATACTGTATACTCACGCTGACACATTCACAAGTAATCACTCACACACAAGCAATCATTCACATACACACATTATCTCTCTTGCACTTGCACAAAAACATTCTCTCTCTCACACACACACACACACACACACACACACAGCCACACACACACACACACACACACACACACACACACACACACACACACAGCCATCCTAGCGTGTTTAACTGGTATAACACTGGCTGTACCACAGTATGTATCGAACGACAAGATGTATTGCTTGTCAGTTGGGACGTCCTTCACAATAGACAAATCAAACACTTTTATTCGCAACCTAGATTTTATCAAACTTAAATACAACCACAGTATATATAATTATTTTATATTTGGAAATCATTTCACCAACAATAAATACCAACTTTCCCCACACATTATGTATATCTTTCAATCGGATGACGCAATAAATGTTTATATAAATATTTAGTTACCAACAGTGCGCCCATGTATCTAGCATTGTTCGCATGTGTGGGGAGGCTCCACCCATACTGCACTTCTCGAAAGAATAGAGTCAAAAGCTTTTCGTCTCATCAATTCACTTCCACTTACTAGTTCTCTACAATATCTTTCTACACGCCGCAATGTTGTATCTCTTTCACTTTTCTATGGCTATTACAACAACCAGTGTTCTTCTGAGCTCTCTCAGTGCATGCTCCCTCCCTTGCGGCGAGTGCGAGGCAGCTGCCTGTCAACACAGTCCCACTCCTATTCTGTTGAGCTCTCCAACCCAAGAATTAACCAATTTTTCTTAGTCTTTCTTATACTCAACAAGTGAACTTTAGAACTTTCTCCTTCAATGAATCTTTCCTTTATCCTATGACCTAGACTGGTGGACTCCGACGTGGACTGTAACCTCCTCACTCAGTACACCATTCGCCCTCACTGCCCTTGGTGAGTTACTCGTACATCTTCATTACCACACGCACCAGCCACTCCTCTACGCCAATTTATCTCATTCGAAAGGAAGAAATCATGTTTAGATATTACTGATACCATTTATTGATCAAAATATAATTGGTGCTGAGACATCACTTATTTGGCCATTGTACAGAATATGTTAACTCTAAGGACCTGCTCCGCTGTGACTGGTGGATACCCTGGGGAAGGCCACGACTCTCGGGTGCGGGCATAGTTTCCTCCCTAGACCTAATCAAGCTTAAGAAAAACAACCTCCAAGACCCTCCTTTAAGATAATTTTGTAAATTTTTCGATAGAAAAATGTCCTGTTATTTAAGAGAAACCGGCCTTTGGCCGGTAAATTTTTCTATCGAAAAATGTACAAATATATCTTGAAGGAGGGTCTTGGGGGGTGTTATTGTTAAGCTTGATTGAGGTCTTGAGAGGAAACTAAACAAAATTATAAAACAATATACAAATGAGCAAATAAATACGCACAAAATCAAAACGAGTTAACTCTACGGACCTGCTCCGCCGTGACTGGTGGAGACCCTGGGGAAGGCCACGACTCGGGTGCGGGCGTAGTTGGCTCCGAGGTTAGCCAGCCCGATGTGTGCCCGGCCGTAGAGCACATCCCCCACCACGCCGTTCCACACACCACCCACCTCTGACCCGTAAGCTCTGTCACATACTTCATAAACGGTCATTCTGGGGAGACAAAATAGAGAGAGAACTTATGAGTGTCTGTGTGTATGTGTGTGTGTGTGAGGAGGGGGACCGGGGGGGGGGGGGGGGGGAGGGGTAGAGCACATCCCCCCACCACAACGTTCCACACACCACCCACCTGCGACCCATAAGCTCCATCACATAATTCAAATACAGTCATAATTGTGAAAGGGTTACCAAACAATACAGACAGACAGGTTACTCACGTGAAATTCATCTCAGCACTGAGGACCTTGAGCATGTCTATGAGGAAGCCGACGAAGGCCACGGGTTGGGAGCAGGTCACGTGACGTGGTGGAGGTTGGGGCTTCCTCCACACTGTGTTGTCTGGGGATCTGATGCAAAATATGTGATTTAGCATTTAAATTGATAGATGAAGAGAGATAGATGAATAGATAAAGTTATACAACGAGATAGATAGATACATACTGTGAATCCAAAATCTTCAAACGACACAGTCACCCCCTTCCAAAATCATGTAGGAAGCCACCACAGAAAACGGCATATCAATACAGCAGTTCCCCCCTCTTGGAACCAAAATAAACCCCTGCAACACCCTCTTCCCCCCACACCAAAGAGGCAGAGGCTACATGAGGACCCGGAGGTGACTTAACCCACGCAGCCCAGCCTGGGATTGGCCGACCAGAACTATGCCTCCACCAACCAGGACACCGTGACGCCACCACCCAACCGACCTGTCGATTGGTGTCTGGAGAGCATCCCGAGGCGAATCAGGAGGCCGCTTCCATTGCTCTCCCCTCTACCCCCATCGCAAGAAAGACCTACAACTCACGTAAAACCAGTACATCAATGTGCCCTTTTTCCCTGTGCCTCTTCTGGGACAGGGAGCACCTAAAGAGTAGATAGGTATCCAGGCCAGGTAGGGAAAATTATCTCAACCTCCCCGCCTGAAATCTGGATGCTTCCCGGCTCCAAAGGTGCTCTCTGGCCCGACCTACTACTTGAAAACGGCTAATCCCGATCAAGTACTGACCTAGATGCTTCCCGGCTCTAGAACCTAGAATGCTTCCCGGCTTCTTGGTAGCTTAATATAATAAGCTATTACTGTGATACTAGAGACGCTTAAACTAGTTGAGACCTGGCTTTTAGGCCCCCTTTACAGTAATATATTAATTAATTCAGTTGCCAATTAAAATCCTGACACGCTATCCGTAACGTTAATTATTCATCCATAGGTACATTGTTACACGTTTGTCTAACCTCTAAGTTCCCCACATAATTGAATCTAACTAGGAGTTCATAATTAATTTATTACGTCTCTCAGAGTATGTGCTAATATTGTATATATTTATATGTATACTTGTGCGTCCTATTGAGATTTATATTCACACTTTATCCTAAGACTTATGTTGATGTTTATTCATGCATTGCACGTGTAACTATAAACTATAACTAAATACATATCAACTTACTTATTAAATAATAAAACTTGTACACCTGACTCTTGTATTCTCTCAACACCTCCCCATCGGCACATCAGGACTCTCGGGTTAGCTAGGCTATCTCTATTAGAATTAAGTCCTGACCCCCTCGCTAGGATCGTAAGGTCTGTGTAGTCAGTGTATCTATGTAAATCTTTGTACATCTCTCTCTCTCTCACTCACTCTCACTCTCTCTCTCTCACACTCACCCCTTCTCTCACTCTCAATTAATCATTCTCTTACACTTATTCTCATATTCATTCTTTTTCCTCCCCCTATCTCTCTCTCTCTCTCTCTCTCTCTCTCTGGATCAATATGAGGGTGAGAACACAAAAGGATCCACTAATGAGAAATACAGTAGCCATGAGTAATTCAACCTCTGATTAGGATGCCCTTCATCAGCCATATCTCTCTCTCTCTCTCTCTACCACTGTTTGGACACTTGATCCTCAGTGTTTTGGAGGACAAGCAACCTAGAAGGGTCACTAGACCTGTTGTTGCTTGATTTCCTTTGTACTCCTTTGTACTCTCTCTCACACACACACAGACACACACAAACACACTCAATCACACAAAGAGAAAGTGTGTGTGGGTGCGTGTGTGTGTGTGTGTATGTGTGTGTATGTGTGTATGTGTATGTGTGTGTGCGCTGTCATTCCTTGCAATCTATCTATTTCTTTACCAAGCTATACCAAATGCTGAGCGGGTTTGTTCGTATCTGTGTAGGTTCTCTCTCTCTCTCTCTCTCTCTCTCAATACTAGTCTTATAAAGCGTTATAATAAGATGGTGATTTATGACTTGACTATGGTTACTTGGTGTTATTAATCATACAATAATTGTTTCTCTCTCTCTCTCTCTCTCTCTCCGTGTACCTTTTCACCCCTTGTACCTCCCAATGATATACAGTAAATGGCAGCAGGCAACCAACGTCAAGTCATTAATTAATCATCTTGGAATAACGTTTCATCAAGGTCGTATTGTCCTCGCCACGTCTTAAATATCAACTGAGAGAGAGAGAGAGAGTGAGAGTGAGTGAGTGAGTGAGAGAGCGTTACAAGGAGTTACAAGTAATAATTAGTATCTCAGAGACCTTGCGGTCCATTCCGAGCAGATACTCGAAGTGGAAGGAGAGAGACTGTTTAGTGCACTACACTCTTTACAGAGTGTGCAAAATACTATCTACTCTCTTCTTGAACTGATCTTCTCTACTTCTATGCACTGCTTGGAAAACTTTAGGTCACTGCTAATCAGAACACCCAAATCCTTTTCCAAATCAGTCACTTCCAGAGGCATTCCCAATAGCGAATAGCCTGACTTGGGGTTTGCTTGCTTGCTTGAGAGAGAGAACATTAAGGGGAGACAGACCGTTTTTTGTTTTGTTTGGGGGGGTCTATTAATTCATTTATTCCTTTAGTTCTTAGTTTTCTCGCTAGACCTCCATCAAGCTTAGAAAAACACCCTTAGACCCCCCTTCAAGATAAATTTGTACATTTTTCGGTAGAAAAATTTCCCGGCCGAAGGCCGGTTCCTCTTGAAATGTCAGGCTCTTTATCGCTCGCCAGGAAATAATCGACACCTAAATGGCACGAAAGGTCTTAAAATTGACAACGAAATGTGGCGAAAGGTGTTAAAATTGCTAAACTAATGGACCGAACGTCTTATAATCTCAAAACAAAACACGAGGGAGAAAGGGGACCAGATAAACGACCCATCTCCCCTTAACCTCAGCTGTCCATCAACCTCACCTTAATCATCATCGTATATACAGTAAGGCTTCATCAGGTTCCTATCGTCATCACCTTAATCATCATCGTATATACAGTAAGGCTTCATCAGGTTCCTATCGTCATCACCACACGTTAATCATCATCGTATATACAGTAAGGCTTCATCAGGTTCCTATCGTCATCACCTTAATCATCATCGTATATACAGTAAGGCTTCATCAGGTTCCTATCGTCATCACCTTAATCATCATCGTATATACAGTAAGGCTTCATCAGGTTCCTATCGTCATCACCTTAATCATCATCGTATATACAGTAAGGCTTCATCAGGTTCCTATCGTCATCACCACACGTTAATCATCATCGTATATACA
Source organism: Paralithodes platypus (assembly GCA_032716605.1). Classification (NCBI taxonomy): domain Eukaryota; kingdom Metazoa; phylum Arthropoda; class Malacostraca; order Decapoda; family Lithodidae; genus Paralithodes; species Paralithodes platypus. The sequence goes on along the minus strand of CM064484.1, from coordinate 31,054,456 downwards.
GTAAGGCTTCATCAGGTTCCTATCGTCATCACCTTAATCATCATCGTATATACAGTAAGGCTTCATCAGGTTCCTATCGTCATCACCTTAATCATCATCGTATATACAGTAAGGCTTCATCAGGTTCCTATCGTCATCACCTTAATCATCATCGTATATACAGTAAGGCTTCATCAGGTTCCTATCGTCATCACCACACGTTAATCATCATCGTATATACAGTAAGGCTTCATCAGGTTCCTATCGTCATCACCTTAATCATCATCGTATATACAGTAAGGCTTCATCAGGTTCCTATCGTCATCACCTTAATCATCATCGTATATACAGTAAGGCTTCATCAGGTTCCTATCGTCATCACCTTAATCATCATCGTATATACAGTAAGGCTTCATCAGGTTCCTATCGTCATCACCTTAATCATCATCGTATATACAGTAAGGCTTCATCAGGTTCCTATCGTCATCACCTTAATCATCATCGTATATACAGTAAGGCTTCATCAGGTTCCTATCGTCATCACCTTAATCATCATCGTATATACAGTAAGGCTTCATCAGGTTCCTATCGTCATCACCACACGTTAATCATCATCGTATATACAGTAAGGCTTCATCAGGTTCCTATCGTCATCACCTTAATCATCATCGTATATACAGTAAGGCTTCATCAGGTTCCTATCGTCATCACCTTAATCATCATCGTATATACAGTAAGGCTTCATCAGGTTCCTATCGTCATCACCTTAATCATCATCGTATATACAGTAAGGCTTCATCAGGTTCCTATCGTCATCACCTTAATCATCATCGTATATACAGTAAGGCTTCATCAGGTTCCTATCGTCATCACCTTAATCATCATCGTATATACAGTAAGGCTTCATCAGGTTCCTATCGTCATCACCACACGTTAATCATCATCGTATATACAGTAAGGCTTCATCAGGTTCCTATCGTCATCACCTTAATCATCATCGTATATACAGTAAGGCTTCATCGGGTTCCTATCGTCATCACCTTAATCATCATCGTATATACAGTAAGGCTTCATCAGGTTCCTATCGTCATCACCTTAATCATCATCGTATATACAGTAAGGCTTCATCAGGTTCCTATCGTCATCACCACACGTTAATCATCATCGTATATACAGTAAGGCTTCATCAGGTTCCTATCGTCATCACCTTAATCATCATCGTATATACAGTAAGGCTTCATCAGGTTCCTATCGTCATCACCACACGTTAAATATCAACTGCATTGATTCACAGCAACCTTGCTGAATGGATAATGGGATATCTATACTAAAAGAGTTCGTATAAAGGAAATTAGTGTTTATACAAAAGTTTACGCATTCATGGAAGGATATTAGTGATTACAAAAACTATATAAGTTTATGAAAGGAAATTAGTGATTATACAAAATAAAAAGTTCGTTTAATTAAGGGGGGTGACCTGCTTTTTGTTATTTCTGTCCTTTTCTCTCTTTCTCTGGCTTGTATCCATTCGGCCCCATTCAGCCAACTATCTTAAGACGTTTATCCCCATCTAGGTGTCGATTTCTTCCTGGCGAGTGATAGCGAACCAGCATTATATGAAGAAATCCGGCTTCGCCGGAGAAATTTTTCTATCGAAAAATTTACAAATTTAGCCTGCTGTCAAACAAAAATAAAAATATGCTGGCTCGCTACCGCTCACCAGTAAAAAATTGACACCTGGATGGGGATAAACGTCTTAAAATAGTAGGCTGAATGGGGCCAAATGGATACAAGCCAGAGAAAGATAGAAAAGGACAGAACCAAAACAGGTGACCCCCCTTAAGGACATTAGCGATTATATATATATAACAAACAAATAGTTTACAAACTATTAGTGACTTAAACAAATTGTTTATTAAATAAGAATTTATAATGCACTTCATGGCAAAACATAATATTCTAATTTGTGTGAAACTACTGTATAATACATACTGTACATACATACAAGTTTAAACTACTGTATAATACATACTGTACATACATACAAGTTTAAACTACTGTATAATACATACTGTACATACATACAAGTTTAAACTACTGTATAATACATACTGTACATACATACAAGTTTAAACTACTGTATAATACATACTGTACATACATACAAGTTTAAACTACTGTATAATACATACTGTACATACATACAAGTTTAAACTACTGTATAATACATACTGTACATACATACAAGTTTAAACTACTGTATAATACATACTGTACATACATACAAGTTTAAACTACTGTATAATACATACTGTACATACATACAAGTTTAAACTACTGTATAATACATACTGTACATACATACAAGTTTAAACTACTGTATAATACATACTGTACATACATACAAGTTTAAACTACTGTATAATACATACTGTACATACATACAAGTTTAAACTACTGTATAATACATACTGTACATACATACAAGTTTAAACTACTGTATAATACATACTGTACATACATACAAGTTTAAACTACTGTATAATACATACTGTACATACATACAAGTTTAAACTACTGTATAATACATACTGTACATACATACAAGTTTAAACTACTGTATAATACATACTGTACATACATACAAGTTTAAACTACTGTATAATACATACTGTACATACATACAAGTTTAAACTACTGTATAATACATACTGTACATACATACAAGTTTAAACTACTGTATAATACATACTGTACATACATACAAGTTTAAACTACTGTATAATACATACTGTACATACATACAAGTTTAAACTACTGTATAATACATACTGTACATACATACAAGTTTAAACTACTGTATAATACATACTGTACATACATACAAGTTTAAACTACTGTATAATACATACTGTACATACATACAAGTTTAAACTACTGTATAATACATACTGTACATACATACAAGTTTAAACTACTGTATAATACATACTGTACATACATACAAGTTTAAACTACTGTATAATACATACTGTACATACATACAAGTTTAAACTACTGTATAATACATACTGTACATACATACAAGTTTAAACTACTGTATAATACATACTGTACATACATACAAGTTTAAACTACTGTATAATACATACTGTACATACATACAAGTTTAAACTACTGTATAATACATACTGTACATACAAGTTTAAACTACTGTATAATACATACTGTACATACATACAAGTTTAAACTACTGTATAATACATACTGTACATACATACAAGTTTAAACTACTGTATAATACATACTGTACATACATACAAGTTTAAACTACTGTATAATACATACTGTACATACATACAAGTTTAAACTACTGTATAATACATACTGTACATACATACAAGTTTAAACTACTGTATAATACATACTGTACATACATACAAGTTTAAACTACTGTATAATACATACTGTACATACATACAAGTTTAAACTACTGTATAATACATACTGTACATACATACAAGTTTAAACTACTGTATAATACATACTGTACATACATACAAGTTTAAACTACTGTATAATACATACTGTACATACATACAAGTTTAAACTACTGTATAATACATACTGTACATACATACAAGTTTAAACTACTGTATAATACATACTGTACATACATACAAGTTTAAACTACTGTATAATACATACTGTACATACATACAAGTTTAAACTACTGTATAATACATACTGTACATACATACAAGTTTAAACTACTGTATAATACATACTGTACATACATACAAGTTTAAACTACTGTATAATACATACTGTACATACATACAAGTTTAAACTACTGTATAATACATACTGTACATACATACAAGTTTAAACTACTGTATAATACATACTGTACATACATACAAGTTTAAACTACTGTATAATACATACTGTACATACATACAAGTTTAAACTACTGTATAATACATACTGTACATACATACAAGTTTAAACTACTGTATAATACATACTGTACATACATACAAGTTTAAACTACTGTATAATACATACTGTACATACATACAAGTTTAAACTACTGTATAATACATACTGTACATACATACAAGTTTAAACTACTGTATAATACATACTGTACATACATACAAGTTTAAACTACTGTATAATACATACTGTACATACATACAAGTTTAAACTACTGTATAATACATACTGTACATACATACAAGTTTAAACTACTGTATAATACATACTGTACATACATACAAGTTTAAACTACTGTATAATACATACTGTACATACATACAAGTTTAAACTACTGTATAATACATACTGTACATACATACAAGTTTAAACTACTGTATAATACATACTGTACATACATACAAGTTTAAACTACTGTATAATACATACTGTACATACATACAAGTTTAAACTACTGTATAATACATACTGTACATACATACAAGTTTAAACTACTGTATAATACATACTGTACATACATACAAGTTTAAACTACTGTATAATACATACTGTACATACATACAAGTTTAAACTACTGTATAATACATACTGTACATACATACAAGTTTAAACTACTGTATAATACATACTGTACATACATACAAGTTTAAACTACTGTATAATACATACTGTACATACATACAAGTTTAAACTACTGTATAATACATACTGTACATACATACAAGTTTAAACTACTGTATAATACATACTGTACATACATACAAGTTTAAACTACTGTATAATACATACTGTACATACATACAAGTTTAAACTACTGTTAATACATACTGTACATACATACAAGTTTAAACTACTGTATAATACATACTGTACATACATACAAGTTTAAACTACTGTATAATACATACTGTACATACATACAAGTTTAAACTACTGTATAATACATACTGTACATACATACAAGTTTAAACTACTGTATAATACATACTGTACATACATACAAGTTTAAACTACTGTATAATACATACTGTACATACATACAAGTTTAAACTACTGTATAATACATACTGTACATACATACAAGTTTAAACTACTGTATAATACATACTGTACATACATACAAGTTTAAACTACTGTATAATACATACTGTACATACATACAAGTTTAAACTACTGTATAATACATACTGTACATACATACAAGTTTAATGACAGTTTTGTCCACAGAGAAAAAAAAAAAAAAAATAGGTCCCACCCCTTTCCCATTTCTTAAGTAAGCCATTTAAGATTTACAGAAGAGTGACCATTACTTGCATTACTGCATGTCCACAAACATTTCAGTAATGTAAGCATGTTTCCTTCATTTTTTTTTTTGTATTAAGGTGACAGTTACAAAGTGGTGTACAATCTATATTATTCTAGTTACATTGTAGTTTATCTTATTGTACCAGTACCTCCCTACAATCAACCTAGTTGTTCCCCAATTCGTCCCTCCGCCACGACCATTTCAAAGTCCAAGTCTCTCACTCTTGTCCTCTGTAGCGGGGAGGACCTTGTACCCCTGAGACATAGGAGTGCAGACCTGAGAATAGAGAAAGAGAGCCGGCATCTCATCCAAGTTATGACTTGGCTTCTATGCTGGCGCTTTTTCTCCGATATTTGTTCAGCTAATCTGGCATAGAAGACACTTGCAGAAGGTCCCATACCTCCCGACGATGAGAAGACCAGAGGAGTAAAGCTTCCTTGATCCCTGTTCAAAATTCTTTCTTCATAAGCGCGTTTTTTCTCACTTTCGTTTCTCAAGTATGCCGCCTTGTGTCCTCGCTCACGAAATGATTGTGCTCTTGGGTTGAAGATTCTGATGTCGAAAAAAGCCCGTTGTCCCCTCGTCCAAAAACCTCGAGCACTTACGTCCACTCTTGCTTCATTTGAAGTATTTGCAGTATTGTGGGCCAAGCGCTGTCCGTCCATAGGCAGAAGTTCCGGTTCGATTCTGACATCATGGCACACCTCGTCCAGCAGTTGTGCAGTGATGTCTCGTACTTCATCATGCCGGATACAGATGAATCCTCCTCTCTTACAGGTCATACAGTGGTCGGGGTTGTTTATTTCACCGCATGCACATTTCAGCGGCAGGTTCGAAACTGGCCACCCATACCTCAAGGCTACGGCATCATTAAATTCTTGTTTATTTAAGCTGAAGCCTTTTTCCTTTATTGGTAATGATGTGAGCCAATTTGAAGCCCCGTGTCTTGTGTGTCCACAGAGAATGTGGTTACAGTCCCACGTCCTAAAAATATATAACTTTTTTGGTCCACAAGGGACTGGAGTTCTCGAAAAGGGGCTCCAGTCCTGACGTTGTTTTTGTATTTACAGTGTGCTGGCTTAATAATCCAAAAAGGTTGATAGCCTCTGAAGTCCTATTTTGACTAAGTAATTGGTCCTCATTATTAAGGAGAGGTTTTTAGTTTGCTCCCTAGACCCCCATCAAGTTTACAAAAATAGGCCTACTCCCAAGACTCCCCTTCAAGGTAAATCTTCACATTTTTCCTCCTAGATTACAGGTTCGCTATCGCTCGTCAGGGGAAAAAACGAGACCTAAATGGCACGAAAGGTCTTAACATAGGCAAATAAATGGGGTGAAAGTTCTTAAAATCGCCAAACTAATGCGGCGAACGTCTTAAACTCTATACGGACCTAACCATGAGGGAGAAGGGGGTCCAAAAAAACGAAAAACCTCCCCTTAAATTAATGCATGAGAGATTTGTATAGTATGGGCATTCTTAACGGCGTGTCTGTGTTTTTCCTTCCTCTGTTTACTAACTGTCTTGATGGTGTAATGGTTAGAGCGTGTAAGTTCTGTATGTGGCATCCTGGGTTCGAATCCTGGAGAAATCCCATGCTTTCATTAATTTAACTTTGGGTGTTATTGGTGTTAAGGGGGGACACCGGATTTGTTTGATCTTTCTCTGCTTTTCTCTCTTTCCCTGGCTTGTATCCATTCGGCCCCATTCAGCCAACTGTTTTAAGACGTTTATCCCCATCCAGGTGTCGATTTCTTCCTGGCGAGCGATAGCGAGCCAGCATTGTATGGAGGAATCCGGCTTCGCCGGAGACATTTTTCTATCGAAAAATGTACAAATTTAGCTTGCTGTCAAAACAAAAATATATATATGCTGGCTCGCTACCGCTCGCCAGGAAAATATTGTCACCTGGATGGGGGTAAACGTCTTAAAACAGTAGGCTGAACGAGGCAGAATGGATACTAGCCAGAGAAAGAGAGAAAAGGAGAGAAAGATAAAACAAATCCGGTGTTCCCCCTTAAGAACGATGTTAGAAATAAGAATATATTAACCCCTTCTGTACCGCGACGTCTTTTGTACTATCCTGGCTAATATTATACGATTGTGTAGTTTAAAAAGGGACCCCCGGCAATCAACAGTCTTTTGAACTATCTCACCCTTAACCCTTTCTACTACCACAGATCCTTCTTCAACGGCACAAAATCGTCTAAATATAGCTAGAATAAAATGAAAAAGACGTCACCGGTACAGAAGAGGTTAAAATAGAAAAATAATTAAACTTTACTATTTATACTTACTTGAGTTGTTTTGAGCTGGTGTTGGTTATAACCTTAACGAACGGTTCACCCTGGGGGAGAGAGATGGGTAATATCAACCATTAAGGGGGCTCACCTCTTATTTTTCTCTCCTTTTCTTTCTTTTTCTGGCTTATATCCATTCGGCCCCATTCAGCCTACTGTTATATGACGTTTACCCCCATCCAGGTGTCGATTTCTTCCTGGCGAGCCATAGCGAGCCAGCATTGTATGGAGAAATCCGGCTTCGCCGGAGAAATTTTTCTATCGAAACATTTACAAATTTAGCCTGCTGTCAAAAACATTTATTAAATATGCTGGCTCGCTACCGTTCGCCAGTAAAAAAATAAACTCCTGGATGGGGATAAACGTCTTAAAACAGTAGTCTGAATGGGGCCAAATGGATACAACCCGGAGAGAGAGAAAAAAAAACGAGACACTTGCGAGGTTCGTTTTCGTCCAACTTCCTTATAGCCTGAAACTCGTGGTCAATTAACCCTTTCGAGATCCAATATGCATCCCTCATCTGTTTTCCGGCTTTTATTAGACGATTTTATTCAATTTAGGAAAGGGTATCTGGACGTGAGAGGGGTAACGGAGATAGTCTTAACCCTTAAGGGGAGATGGTTCACTTTTTGGTTGATTTATATATTTATTATAATTTTTGCTATTTTCCTCGCTAGACCTCCATCAAGCTTAAAAAGACGGCCCCTAGACCCCCTTTCAAATTAATTTGTACATTTTTGAGTAGAAAAATTTCCCGGCCAAAAGCCGGTTTCTCTTAAATTACAGGCTTGCTATCGCTCGTCAGGAAAAAATCGACATCTAAATGGCAGGAAAGGTCATAAATTGATAGAAATGGGGCGAAATTTCATAAAATTGCCAAAGTAATGAGGCTAAAGATGATGGAGAAGGGTGTCTAGAAAAGCAGCCCCTCTCCCCTTAAAAGTACCATAGATCCTTCTTAACCCTTTGGCTGCGGCTATGTTTGGGCTATTTAGGGCATATTCAGGCACTCCTGAATGATAAATCAAGCATCTGCATTAAATGAAGTGTATTCTGCCGAAAACTAGGCGAAAATAACTTCAAAATGACACCAGAACGGACCCTGTACGTGGTCTGGTTCACCCGCAGTGGTCCCAGTGAAACGCGGGAACCCCACTATTATGTAACACTCGCTCGCTTGGCTACACTGGTGAGAGAGACTGAGAGAGACCCGCGCGAGACACAGCCTTGCTCAGTGAGCCGCTCGGTGCTCTGAGGGTCGGAGGTGGGCCCCTCACGCTCCCGCTCACTGACACTCAATTTTTACGTATTTTACAGGCTTTTAAAGCCTGGAACTTGCCAAAACATTCCAGAACGTCACCCGCAGCGAAAGGGTTAAACTGTATAATATTGTCTAATGACAGCCAGAATAAGCTGTCATAATGTGTCACAATCTTCAAAGGGTTAACCACTTGCGAGTTTCGGGCTATAAGGAAGTTGGAGCCATAAACATCGATATTAAATGGAAATACAATAATAATTTGGTTTCTGATGGATAAAAAGAAGGCTGAATTGGGTTTTATGTACTTATAAGTTGTACTGCAACCGAAGTTTAGCTAGTAATTCCGCTAATTATCGATGTCTACAGCTCCAACTTCCTTATAGAACGAAGTTGGGAAGCAAGTGGTTAATTGATAAAAGTAAATGCAAATTAACAGGAAGTATTTAAAAAACAAAAAACAAAAAAAAATCATTAGAATAAATACAGACTAGGTCACTAGGAAAAACAAATCAGTTAGGCCAGACAGCCTACGGAGTGACTACTACTACTACTACTACTACTACTACTACTACTACTACTACAGTAAATAGAGAATATAAATCGGGCAAAACATTATTAGCGACACCTAGAATTGGTGACAAACGCCTAATGTTCATGGCCAACCCGGGTTCTTCACGGGAATTACGGTCTGGCAAAAAAAAAAAAAAAAAAAAAAAAAAAAAAAAACGGTAATACTTGTGGAAGTTCATTCAGTACTCCATTGAGGGTAGGAGTTATTTTGCATGATCATACACATAATATACAGTGAATCCTTCACACTTTGCTTTATGCCCTTTTGAGTTACTGGTCTAGCTATAATAAATAGATTATAGAATCCTTTCCACCTCCCTATATAAGATAGCACTTTAAGGGGAGGGTTTTAGTTTGTTCCTCTATGCCTCCAAGCTTAAAATTACACCCCCTAGACCTTCTTTCAAGATAAATGTATACATTTCTTGGGAAAAAATGTTCAGGCCAAAGGCCGTTTCCTCTTAAAATACAGGCTCGCTATCGCTCGCCAGAAAAAAATGGACACATACTGTATATGGCACGAAGGATCTTAAAATTGATAGAAATGGAGCAAACGTTCTTAAAATCGCCAAACTAATGGGGCGAACATCTTAAAATCTCAAAACATATGGGGCTAAACATGAGGGAGAAGGGGGTATAGAAACGCGACTTATCCCCCCTTAACGAGCGGGAGTAGTTGGAATAAAACAAAAATAAAAAATAAAACACACACACACACACACACACACACACACACACACACACACACACACACACACACACACACTCAATTGTAGACGTTCTCTTACCCTGACGGTGGCAACATGGAGGTGGGCCCCGTTCAGCTGGTACTGGGGCCCGTGTGAGAGGACCTGGAGCCTGGAGCTACCGGAAGGTCCTATGTAGCGGGGAGAACGGTTTGTATTATGCCTATTTACTAACAAACACTTAACAATATATTTACTAACAAACACTTAACAATATATTTACTAACAAACACTTAACAATATATTTACTAACAAACACTTAACAATATATTTACTAACAAACACTTAACAATATATTTACAAACAAACACTTAACAATATATTTTAACCTAACCTAACCAAAAACCTAACCTAACCTAATCTAGTATATTAGTGGACTATTTATGAATGCAAAATGTAAAAATATATCATAACATTACCAAATTATTGAGATATAACTACAGGTCTCCCCGCTACGCAGGATTATACCGGAATGTTTTGAAGAATGGGCCACAGCAGCAGAAGGGGCCCTGGAGACAGTACTGACAAAGAGAGGGGTCCAACTGTATGCAGGCACCAGAGGGGGACCTGCTGAAGGCATCCTCAGACACCACACCCAGAACATAAGCATCTAAACCATTACATACCGGAATGTTTTAACGAAGGGGCCACAACAGCAGAAGGGGCCCTGGAGACACTACTACCGAAGGGAGGGGTCCAACTGTATGCAGGCACCAGAGGGGGCCCTGCTGAAGGTATCCTCAGACACCACACCCAGAACATAAGCATCTAAACCATTACATACCGGAATGTTTTAACGAAGGCGCCACAACCCAACTGTATGCAGGCACCAGAGGGGGCCCTGCTGAAGGCATCCTCAGACACCACACCCAGAACATAAGCATCTAAACCATTACATACCGGAATGTTTTAACGAAGGGGCCACAACAGCAGAAGGGGCCCTGGAGACACTACTACCGAAGGGAGGGGTCCAGCTGTATGCAGGCACCAGAGGGGGCCCTGGTGAAGGCATCCTGACGGAAGGTATCAGGCTGGAGTAGTCAGGTCGTCTCACGTACACCTGAAGGCTTGGTAGTCGTACCTTGGGTGGGGATAAAGATACATTTAAGGGGGTCACCGAGTGTACAGTAGTTGGAATACGTTCTTTATCACGTCATTATCATTATATAAATGAAACTCGTATAATTAGATTTTGAATGAACTTTCCTATGATTATTATACAAACTGTTGAGCGAATCACTTGTTAATGATTATTTCTAAATTATTCCCAGTTTGTTGTTGTTGTTGTTCCCCAAGCTGCCTGGCCGAACAGCCCCAAGGCCCCGAGCAAGGCCAAGGCCATAACCGAGCGCCCCCACAGAACCCTCCCTGCCGACCACAATCTTGGTAGATTGGGAGGTCAATCCACGGAAGAGACGCCGTCACTTGAGATCTAGAAAATATATAAGTAAAAGGAACAGTCAGAGTAAGCTATGGGTATGGCAGAGATCGCTCAGTTCTCATTCTGATAGACCAGCCCATCACCAGTTTGTTGTTGTTGCTATTCCCCAGGCTGTCTGGCCGAGCAGCCCCAAGGAAGGTCAAGGCCATAACCAAGCAGCCCCACAAAACCCTCCCTGCTTACCACTAATAAAGCCCAGGTGACCGAAGCCACTCCAAGGCGGGGAGCTGAGGAGGGTGCGGAAACGCCCAGGAAACCAAAGAAGGAAAGTTGAGGGGCAAAGGAAGAATGTGACGCTTTGGCTCCCAATCTGCTAGCCTCTAGGTTGGCAGTAGGGAGGTCAATCCACGGAAGAGACACCGTCACTTGAGATCTAGAAAATATATATATAAGTAAAAGGAACAGTCAGAGTAAGCTATGGGTATGGCAGAGAACGCTCAGCTCTCACTCTGATAGACAAGCCCATCACCATTATTCCCAGTAATATGTAATACTTGCATAATGAAAACTATGTATGTACAATATGTATATACTCTTGTATACTGTATACTAAGGCACACACCTCACTGCTGGGGGCGGCTGACATGAGACAGAGCCCAAATAGAAACAACATTCAAGGGTTCTAATTCTCAGGATCCGGGACCACTTTCACGTTCCCTCACCTCTTTCTCTGTCTCGATGAGTAGGATAATTTTACAAGAGGAGGAGGATTACTAGCCCCCTGCCCCCAGAAGGAAAAAGTAGGACAGTAACAGAGACAGACAGAAACGGCTACGGTTGGGTAGAGGATGCCAAACCTCACTCTGGATAGGACCAGCCATCATTAGTGACTTACTTTGAGCGCCTCAGGACACCACGCCGGCACCTTAGCAATAGTCTCCGCTGATCTCACCGCCTCCAAACGTCTCTCCTCTACACTCTGGTCAGGATATGTAGGTTAGATTAGGATCACGTATACAGTAGATTAACTTATGATATGTGACACAGTAGATTAACTTATGATATGTGACATAGTAGATTGGTGTTATGATATATTGTAATTATCTTGTGAAGCTAGAAAGCAATAGGATAAGTAGATTGCTGTTAAATTGATGTAGGATTGTCTTGAATTATTCACTCTTAAGGGGAGGTTTTTAGTCTGTGCCCTAGACCTCCATCAAGCCTTAAATTACACCCCATAGACCCCCTTTCAAGATAAATTTTTACATTTTTCGATAGAAAAATGTCCCGGCCTCCACTTAAATTACAGGCTCGCTATCGCTCGCCAGGAAAACCTCGACACCTAAATAGCACGAAAGGACAGAAATGGGGCGAAAGTTTATATAAACGCCAAACTAATGGGAAGAATGTCTTAATATCTCAAAAGCAATGGGGCTAAACATGAGGGAGAAAGAGGTCCAGAAAAATAATTCCCCAAGTGGAAACCTCCCCTTAAGTCTGGTCTATGAGCCTCTGATGTTCAAATAATTGATAACATAATTACTGAGTAGATTTGAATATATTTTTGCCTATTAGGGATACTTTAAATCCTTTATTACCATCAGGGGTATTTAGAAACCTTTAGTTTAGTTACTTCAACCTCTGCAGTTGTCTTTGAGTTAGCTGTGGGCAGAAAACTAATTTTGGAGAGGTAATTATAAGAGTGAGAGAACTCTATTTCTTATTGCTAATCTGGCAACCTCTGCGTCATAAATGCGTGAAAGGGTTAAGGGGGGATGGTTCACTTTTTGGGCAATTTTTGCATGTATTCAATATTTTTCTAGTTCCCTTCCTAGACCTCCATCAAATTAAAACAAAAAACATCCATTAGATCCCCCTTCTAGATTAATTTGTACATTTTTCGGTAGAAAAATGTCCCGGCCGAAGGCCGCTCCTTCCAACATTACAGGGTCACTATCGTTCGCCAGGGAAAAAATCGACACATAAATAGCACGGAAAGTCTAAATATTGACGAAGAAATGGGGCGAAAGGTCTTAAAATCGACTAACTAATGGGGCAAACATATTATCATCTGAAAACTAATGGGGCTAAACACGAGGGAGAAAGTGGTCCAGAAAACCGGCCCATCCCCCCTTAAACAACTACCAGGGCCCACAATAGTCGTTCGGATTCAGGCGCTGCTAAGGGAAAGAATTGTTTAAGGGGTGATGGGCCGGTTTTCTGGACCACTTTCTCACTCGTGTTTAGCCCCATTAGTTTTCAGATGTTAAGATGTTTGCCCCATTAGTTAGTCGATTTTAAGACCTTTCGCCCCATTTCTTCGTCAATATTTAGACCTTTCGTGCTATTTAGGTGTTGATTTTTTTCCCTGGCGAACGATAGTGAGCCTGTAATGTTGGAAGAAGCGGCCTTCGGTCGGGACATGTTTCTACCGAAAAATTTACAAATTAATCTAGAAGGGGGACCTAATGAAAGTGTTTTTTAAATTTCATGGAGGTCTAGGGTGGAAACTAGAAAAATAATGAATACATGCAAAAATAATGGAGGTCTAGGGAGGAAACTAGAAAAATAATGAATACATGCAAAAATAATGGAGGTCTAGGGAGGAAACTAGAAAAATAATGAATACATGCAAAAATTATGGAGGTCTAGGGAGGAAACTAGAAAAATAATGAATACATGCAAAAATGATGGAGGTCTAGGGAGGAAACTAGAAAAATTAAGAATACATGTAAAAATCGCCCAAAAACTGTACCCCCCCCCCCCCCCTCAAGAATCTAAGTGTGAAAGTTCTTGCTGCGTTATAGGAAATACACTATAGTCTATACATTATAACTAGGCCTCTTATATCTCGACCATTATAATAACCTCTACAACTCAAAAAACGACTCTAGTAATCAAGGTAATATTTCTACCATTTAGCAACAAGTGTCAGCCAATGAATAGGTGGAGAATGGACAGTCCATTTACTCTTACCTTTGTTTTAGCTTTTTGGCCTTCTTATAGTAAATAGACTATAATCACCTACTGTATGCTCACCATTAATAGAGGATGCTTGGCGAAATAGACTCTGTGACCATTACTAGGGGTAAAGGCCTTGATGACGTCACTGGCCATGCTGGAGAAGGTCAGCCAATCACAGTCACTCTCGTCATCCCCCAACACCACCTTGGAGATCTGAAGCAATTACGGGGAGATTTTTAAGTAAGGGGACGGTGGTTATATTTTGGAGGTATATATATATATATATATATATATATCAAATGTGAATCCTGTCTACAGCCTTCACCACAGTAATGATAAATGAGTCCGTCTGGTGGTGTTTATGGTAGTAGTCACGTTTGGCAAGGGTGTTATATTGCTTCATTAAATCTTCGGAATATCTAATGCGGATCCTGGCTATAAATATCAACAGTATCATTGGAGACATTATAATCGGTGAATTGTGTCAGATACGCTGAATCGCTCGATAAACTTGCTATAAATAAGTAACACCCCGTTCTTTAACATTAATATCAAATACAACCCCCAATGTGCTGGAATAAACTAATGAAAGTATATGGCCCTCCCGGGATTCGATCTCGGGACACCACACCCAGAACATAAGCACCTAAACCAAATACACCACCAACACAGTTAAAAGACATATATCTATTAAATTCGACTGCTGCGATGAATGTTATAATTCGGTTGCCCATGTGTTCAGTTATCTAATTAAACAATGGATAGGTAACACTTATTAAACAATGGATAGGTAACACTTATTAAACAATGGATAGGTAACACTTATTAAACAATGGATAGGTAACACTTATGAAACAATGGATAGGTAACACTTATTAAACAATGGATAGGTAACACTTATTAAACAATGGATAGGTAACACTTATTAAACAATGGATAGGTAACACTTATTAAACAATGGATAGGTAACACTTATTAAACAATGGATAGGTAACACTTATTAAACCCCTTCTGTACCGCGACGTTCTTTTAACTTTATTCTGGCTACTTTAAGACTATTACATTCAAGGGCCTTCAGCAATTAACAGGCTTGGAACTATCTACCTTAACCCTTTTTACTACCACAGATCCGTCTTAAGGGGGGATGGTTCACTTTTTGGGCGATTTTTGCATGTATTCAATATTTTTCTAGTTTACTCCCTAGACCTCCATGAAATGTAAAAACATATCCGTTAGATCCCCCTGCTAGATTAATTTGTACATTTTTCGGTAGAAAAATTTCCCGGCCGAAGGCCGGTTCTTCCAACATTACAGGCTCACTATCGTTCGCCAAGGAAAAAATCAATACCTAAATAACACGAAAGGTCTAAATGTTGACGAAGAAATGGGGCGAAAGGTCTTAAAATCGACTAACTAATGGGGCAAACATCTTAACATCTGAAAACTAATGGGGCTAAACATGAGGGAGAAAGTGGTCCAGAAAACCGGCTGAGAATAGAAAGAAATAGTAATAATACAACTAAAAAGACATCCCGGTACAGAAGGGGTAAATTATCAAAACTGGTCGCGTGACAGCGGCTTGTAGGCCTATCAGTCTCCTCGAATGCATCATAATTATACATACATCGCGCTACTAAAACATTAATACCTCGGCATATTAATTATCAAAACAGATGCATTTGGAAATATTTTAACATGACTGGTTGACATAATATATACAGAATAATTATATACTGTATATATATATATATATATATATATATATATATATATATATATTGTATATATATAGAGATCACTTGTTAATGATTATTTCTAAACTGTTCCCAGTAATATGTAATACTTGCATAAAGAAAACCATACATGTACATTATGTGTATACTCGTATATACTCAGACACACGCCTCACTGCTGGGGGCGGCCGACATGAGACAGAGCCCGAATAGAAACAACATTACAACTCACCTGCTTCAACAGTTTCTTCATTGTATTATCTCTACCCACCACCACCATCCTCCTGGCTCCCTTATCCCTCCTCCCTCTCTGTATCAGCTCCTCCACCACGCCCCCCTCCACCACGCCCCCCTCCACCTCCTCCTCCCCCAGCACCTCCTTGAAGGCCACTCGGGTACCCAGCCTGGCACTCGCTCTCATGAAGTTTCGAACTGTGGGGATGGAAATAGAGAATTAATTGTAGTTTATGACCCAAAGCAGCCATTGCATTATTGACAAGTATTATGAATATATTTTGATAACACACAACAGCTTTTCTTAGCAGCACTTCCATCGCAAATGCAGATGATGCAGTTATTAACGCCATAGACTCCCTTAGTTAATGGGAGGCAGACCGTGTTTCTCCCTAATGTTTAGCCCCACTAGTTTTGAGATTATAAGACGTTCGGCCCATTAGTTTTGGCAATTTTAACACCTATCGCCCCATTTCGTTGTCAATTTTAGAACCTTTCGTGCCATTTAGGAGTCGATTATTTCCTGGCGAGCGAAAGCGAGCCTGCAATTTTAAGAGGAACCGAAAAATGTACAAATTTATCTTGAAGGGGGGTCTAGGGGGTGTTTTCTAAGCTTGATGGAGGTCTAGGTCTAAAAAAACATGAATAAATGAATTAATAGACCAAACAAACATGAGTAAATGAATTAATAGACCAAACAAACATGAATAAATGAATTAATAGACCAAACAAACATGAATAAATGAATTAATAGACCAAACAAACATGAATAAATGAATTAATAGACCAAACAAACATGAATAAATGAATTAATAGACCAAACAAACATGAATAAATGAATTAATAGACCAAACAAACATGAATAAATGAATTAATAGACCAAACAAACGGCCAGTCTCCCCTTAACAGGGCTAAGATGTGCCCTTTGTTACAGGGACTTTACTGCACATTTGCCACGAATCGCTAGACCTGAGAGTCCAAAGTTTTGCCGTTTACCAAAGGCATGGGGTGGGATCAACCTGCCGACCCTCTGATCAGCAGTCATCTTCATTCGATATAGGATTGGTAGCTATAGCCCTCTTTCCTCAGGTTTTAAGAGGAGATTTCCACTTGAGTGATGTGTTTCTGGATCCTTTTTCTCCCTCATGTTTAGCCCCATTGCTTTTGAGATTTTAAGACGTTCGCCACATTACTTTGGCGATTTTAAGAACTTTGGCCCCATTTCTGTCAATTTCCAGACCTTTCGTGCCATTTAGGTGTATATTGTTTCCTGGCGAGCGATAGCGAGCCTGTACCTTAAGAGGAACCGGCCTTCGGCCGAAAAAAATTTCTAACAAAAAATGTACAAATTTATCTTGAAAGGGGGTTTAGGGGGTGTAATCTTAAGCTTGATGGAAGTCTAGGGAACAAACTAAAAACTTCCCCTTAACCCTCTCCGACATATGACGCGATTTTGAGCCTATTGTTACCATCAGGGGTATTTAGAAACGTTTAGTTTAGTTAGTTCAACCTCTGCAGTTGTCTTTGAGTTAGCTGTGGGCAGAAAACTAATTTTTGGAGAGGTAATAATAAGAGTGAGAGAACGCTATTTATTATTGCTAATCTGGCAACCTCTGCATCATATATGCGTGAAAGGGTTAAAATACGGGTGTGCCAGTGAACTTACCTATATTGCCATGAGCAGCAAGGTCCAGTGAGTTGTCATAGAGGATAGTTAAGGAGGTCCAGGAGTGGTAGACTATCCAGGAGAGAGTGAGGTCTACTATCCTGACTACCGGATGGACCACCGCGGTACAAGGCCCGGCGGTGGAGGAGTAGTAATAGTGGTAATAGTCCCCAGGGCAAGACGGGGATGGTTGGGGCACTGGGAATATCACAGGGGTTGACTGGTTCATACTACCCTCAGCACTGGAAAGGGCAAACACAACATATTTAAGGGGAGATTTCCACTTAAGGGATTTTTTTCTTTACCCCCTTCTCCCTCATGTTTAGCCCCATTGCTTTTGAGATTTTAAGACGTTCGACCCCATTAGTTTGGCGATTTTAAGAACTTTCACCCAATTTATGTCACTTTTAAGACCTTTCGTCCCATGTAGGTGTCGATTTTTTCCTGGCGAGCGATAGCGATCCTGCAATTTAAGAGGAATCGGCCTTCGGCCGGGAAATTTTTCTACCGAAAAATGTACAAACTTATCTTGAAAGGGGGTCAAGGGGGTGTAATTTCAAGATTGATGGAAGTCTAGGAAACACACTAAAAACCTCCCCTTAATTTAACCCATTCTATTCCGGCGACGTCCTTTTCAATATATTCTGGCAACTAGTAGACGATTTTATGAAGCTTAAGAAGGACATATGGTAGCTAAAAGAATGAATCGAGATAGTCTGTATAGCCTTTCAATTGCTAGATGTCCCTCCTAAGCTAAATAAAATCGTCTAATCATTGCCAGAATCTAATACTTCCCAACATGGTATTTCTTTTCTTCTATGTGAGTGAAGGGGACAAAAGGCATACCTACCTATAACAAGGGTACCACTTAAGAGCAGTGGTGACGGTTTATTTACACAAGATTGTTATATAAGGGAAGGCTTGGGGCACAGGGAATATCACAGGCGATGTCTGGTACATACTGTAAAGGGAACACGGAATATATTAACCCTCTCTCCGACATATGACGCGATTTTGAGCCTATTGGGGATACTTTAAAGCCTTTGTTACCATCAGGGGTATTTCGAAACATTTAGTTTAGTTACTTCAACCCCTGCAGTTGTCTTTGATTAGCTGTGGGCAGAAAACTAATTTGGGAGAGGCAATTATAAGAGTGAGAGAACTCTATTTCTTATTGCTAATCTGGCAACCTCTGCGTCATAAATGCGTGAAAGGATTAAGTGGGGATCACCTGCTTTTGTTTTTCTCTCTCCTTTTCTCTCTTTCTCTGGCTTGAATCCATTCGGCCCCATCAACCTACTGTTTTAAGACGTTTATCCCCATCCAGGTGTCCATTTCTGCCTGGCGAGCGATAGCGAGCCAGATTTGTATGGAGAAATCCGGGTTCGCCGGAAACCCGGAGACATTTTTCTTTCAAATAATGTATTTCAAGTCGTTGGTAACACAACACCTCTAAGCAGACTATAGTGAGGAAGTTATGGCGCGTCCATACGTTCCTATGGTCTCTAATATGTTGTTTTATAGGGGGGGGGGGGACCTTTTTCTCTTCTCTCTCTCTTGGTTGTATTCATTTGGCCCCATTCAGCCTACTGTTTTAAGACTTTTATCCCGATCCAGGTGTCGATTTATACCTGGCGAACGATAGCGAGCCACCATATTTAGGATACTGAGTTAGACAGCTGGTTAAATTTGTATCCGGCGAAGCCGGAGACCTTTCTCCATAAAATGCTGGCTCGCTATCGCTCGCCAGGAAAAAATCGAATGGATACAAGCAAGAAAGATGAAAAAGCAAGTCACCCCACTTAATAACGCCTTGTCGCCAGAGTGGACCACTGCAGATCCTGAAACTAAAATATCCATCTCTCTCTATATATCTATCTACTGTACAGTATATGCACAGGCCCAATCCCCACTTTTCATATTTTTTATTTTTATGTTCTTCTATTTTATTATTATTAATTTTTGTTTTTATTTTCTTGGGGGTGGCCGACTCAAGACAGAGCAAGGACAGGAAAACACAAAACACAAGACAAAACAACAAACAAACACAGACAAAACACAAAATTCACACACATCTAGGTCACCCAGGAGAATACCCAGAGACCAGGATCACCAAGGTCGCTCCAGCACTCCCCCGGCCCCCGACCACCCGGAGAGGCTCCGATCTCGGCAGGCAGACATGCAGCGGAGCCAAAGCCACAAGCCCGCCCACCCCCCTTCCAGGCGCACCCTTCATATTAATCGTCTCCCCGGGCCAGGCGCCTGATGGACTATTATCTAGTCCAACTTGCGCCCGACCCGTTACTCCAAATGACCAAGTGTTCACTCAACTATTCACAAGCATTCTCCATTCACTCCTGTCCACCACCACTTCCCCTGCCTGATCTATAGTCATTCCTCTATCATCCAAACCTTGTCTTACACAGTCTCTCCATCTCAATGGGGGTCTTCCTGCCCTTCTATCTCCCCTTGTATCTGACTCATATATTCTCTTTGTAAGCCTTTCATCTCCCACAATCTCTCCCCCCACAAGTCTATGCCAGGTGTACTTGTGTATATGCCTTTTTTTGAAGAACGTATTACCTACACTCAATCTGTACTCTTCACATACACTTTTCAGTCTTTCTCCACTCTCGTTTACACCATCCACACCAAAACTACCGATGACTCCCTCAACAGGCTCATTTGCTACCCTAGCATTTAGGTCCCCTAAAATTATAACATTTTCATTTTCATCAAACCCTTGTAGACAATCTCTCAAATCCTCCCAGAAACCCTCTACCTCGTCTAACTCTCTTTCACTTCCTGGTCCATACGCACTTACAAAAACCCACCTTTCACCCTTAAACTGCATTCGCACCCACATTAGCCTTGATGATACCTCTTTCCACTCTTTTTATAAACTCTCTCAACTCCTCCTTCACAATAATAGCCACTCCCTCTTTCCCACGAACTCCCTCATCTACTCCAGACTTTCTACCTATCACGTTTCCAAAATCCACTTCTCCCTCTCCTTTCATCTTTGTTTCATTCAGTGCAAGCACATCATGCTTCCTTCTTTCAAATAACCTTGCAATATCCTCTCGCTTCTCATTCGTACTACATCCTTGCACATTCAAAGCTCCTATTCTTAGGGTCCGGGACCACGAACGCGTTCCCTCGCCCCTATCTCTGTCTCGTTTTTTTTGGTAGATTTATTTAAGGGGAGAAGGATACCAGGCCCCCGCCCCCGATCCCCTTTAGCCGACTTCTACGTCTCGCCGGAGAAAAGCGGTGGTGGAAATTTCTCACCCCTCCACCATAGAGGAGGCTACCTGCACCAGAAAGTGGCGGGCGTTGGGGTCGCCGCATCCCTACGCCATTTGAACAAATTAGAGATGCAGAGGGAGAAAAAGACAGAAGGGGCTATGGGAAGTAGAGGACACCAATCCTCACTCTGACAAAGGGTCAGCCCACCACCACTAAAATATGCTGTCACTAATATACCCACAACATAAATGGTAACATTCTAGCGACGGTTCCAAAGCTATTTTTTTGTTTTGCATTGTTTTCTTTTTCTTTTAAACCATGAAACATGAAAGAGAAACGAAGAAAAACAAAATAGTTAATACTAATATCGTTGTGGAACCGACGCTAGACATGCTGGAGGCCCTTAGTGATCCTGGGTCTCTGGGTTCTCTCCTGGGCGACCTAGATGTGTGTGAATTTATATTTTGTGTTTTATGTTGTGTTGTCCCTGTTCGGGCTCTGTCTCGAGTCAGCCACCCTCAGCTATGGGGTATGTGTCTGTGTATATACATACATACATACTATATTTTAACCCTCTTGGTGGTGTAATGGTTAAGGTGTCTAAAAATCTGTGTTTGATAACCCGGGTTCGAATCCTGGTGGATCACATAATTATATGCTTTCATTAATTTCATTGGAGGTGTTTGGTGTTGTGGTGAAATTAATAAAAAATAGATTACTGGTATAAAACCCCTCACCTCTGCAGTGTTTTCGAGAGGGTCCGAATGGTGTGGCAGGAGGCGATGATGACGATGGCAGGGGAGTTGGATGGCAGGGATGGCAGGTCTGTTATGGTGGTGGCAGGGGCAGTAGAGCGGCAGGGTAGGGACAGTAGGGTGGCGTTGGTGGGTAGCCAGGATGACACTGAGCCACCACCACCACCACCACTATCTCCATCACACTCCTCCACCATCACCACTACTGTATAGAGTAAACATTTAACCATTTCAGTATCGGCGACGTCTTTTTAATTATATCCTAGCATTATTTAGACTAGTTTATTCAGTTTAACAAGGGCCTCAAAAAAGTAAAAGGCTTCGAACTATCTCACTTAACCGTATTTACTACCACAGATCCTTCTTAAACTGCACACAATCGTCTAAATATAGCTAGAATAGAACTAAAAAGACGTTTCCTCCTACCACCACAATCCAACATCCTAACCCATCACCACACTATCATCAACTCTCAGTACAATCTTCCACTCTCACCACTACAACAGTGAAAACAATGGATTAGCTAGTTAAATTAGGACTTCAAAGGCTATCAACCCTATTGGATTATTAAGCCAGCACACTGTAAGTCTAGAATAGCGTCAGGACTGGAGCCCCTTTTCGAGAACTCCAGTCCCTTGCAAATACAAACCAGACCCTACGTTGCTTAAGGGAGCCCACCTCACTTTTTTTCTCTTGCTCTCCCTCTCTCTTAGGCGTGTATCCATTCGGCCCCATTCCGCCTACTGTTTTAAGACGTTTATCCCCATCCAGGTGTCGATTTTTTCCTGGCGAGCGGTAGCGACCCAGCATATTTTTTTTAGAATGTTTTTGACAGCAGGCTAAATGTGTAAATTTTCCGATTGAAAAATGTCTCCGGCGAAGCCGGATTTCTCTATACAATAATGGCTCGCTATCGCTCGCCAGGAAGAAATCAACACATGGATGGGAATATACGTCTTAAAACAGTAGGCTGAATGGGGCCGAATGGATACAAGCCAGAGAAAGAGATAAAGGGAGAGACAAAAAGCATGTCACCCCCCTTAACTTCGCTGATCGGACGAGCATCGGTGCCTTCAACGTGGTATGGCCGTCGGCAGCCAATGGACATTAAATTTGAAGTTTAATACCAATATACAGTACGTGTTTTGTCTATCGTATTAACCTCTTTACTACCGAGTTGTCCTTGTCATTATAAACCGGATATTATTAGACGATATTATCCAGCTTAGGGAAGACGTGTAGCAATTATAAAAGGCTGCAAACTATCTCAATTGTCCATTTTAACTACCACTGTGTCCTCCTAAGCTGCATACAATCGTCTCAATATAACTGGAATAACACAAAATACATCCTCGGTAAGGAAGGGGTTAAGGGGAGAGATCCACTCGAGAGATTTTTTTCTGGACTCCTTTCTCCCTCATGTTTAGCCCCATTGCTTTTCTAATTTTAAGACGTTCGCCCCATTATTTTGACGATTTTAAGAACTTTCGACCAATTTATGTCAATTTTAAGACCTTTCGTGCCATGTAGGTGTTGATTTTATCCTGGCGAGCGATAGCGAGCCTGTAATATAAGAGGAACCGGCTTTCAGCCGGGACATTTTTCTACCGAAAAATTTACAAATTTATCTTGAAAGGGGGTCTAGGGGGAGTAATTTAAAGCTTGATGGAAGTCTAGGGAATCAACTAAAAACCTCCCCGTAAAGACGTTAATAGTAAGACTGGACACTTATCTGGCTGGATACCACGGTGGGATTGTGCTGTCCAATGATAGATGGCGCCACTATAGTAACACGTTCATTTATAATCCATTATACGTTTACTGTATGTATAGAGGTTAATATAGAGGTTAATATAGAGGTTAATATAGAGGTTAATATAGAATAATAATAATTACACATTCAGCCCTTTCGATTCCTCCTTCACATTCATAATAAGTGAATCAATTAAGAGAGCCCACCTCGCTTTTTTTTTCTATTTTTCGCTTTGGCTTGTTATTCGGCCCCATTCAGCCTACTGTTTTAAGACGTTTACCCCCATCCAGGTGTCAATATTTTCCTGACGAGCGGTAGCGAGCCAGCATATATATATTTTTGTTTTGACAGCAAGCTAAATTTGTACATTTTTCCATAGAAAAATTTCTCCGGCGAAGCCGGATATCCCCATACGATGCTGGCTCGCTATCGCTCGTCAGGAAGAAATCGTTACCTGGATGGAGATAAACGTCTTAAAACAGTTGGCTGAATGGGGCCGAATGGATACAAGCCAGGGAAAGAAAGAAAATGAGAGAAAGATAAAAAAAAAAAAAAAAAACGGCGACCCCCAATAGAGGGGCTACGTATACTCAAAGACATATCCAGGCACAATTTGAACCCTGGAACACAAAAAAAAAATATATATATATATATATATATATGTAAATACCTGGTCAAGATTTAATGAGAAGATTTGATTCAGTTAGAGAAAGCTTCGAAACTCTAAGGCCACGATCAATCTAAGGCCACGATCAATCAAAGTGGTTATACTTGCATAAAGAAAAACATAGAGGGTACGCGATTGTTTACAAGTGACTGTACTGTACAAACCGTGTCATCCCAACCAGTGCACTTCAGTTTAATTCGGATAGGTTAACCCCTTCTGTACCGGAGACGTCTTGTTCACTATGATCTGGCTATTAGTATACGATATTATTCAGCTTAGGACGGACGTGTAGCATTAAAGAGGCTATAGACTATCTATATTAACCCTTTGAAGTACCACAGATCCTTCCTAAACTGCAAAAAAAATCGTCTAAAATATCTCTCTATCTCTCTATATACTCAGGCCCAATCCCCACTTTTCCTTTGTTTTCTATTGTTTCTAATTAATAGGCTTTGAACTATCTCACTTCACCATTTGTACTGCATTAAATCGTATAAATATAGTTAGAGTAATATTGAAAAGACGTCGCTGGTACCGAAGGGGTTAAGATAGTATTTAACCTTTCAAGTATTAAGAGATATATTATATAATGACAAGACTAACCTGGTGGAGTTGAAGTGGAGGTGTGGACTGCCAAGGTGGATGATAGAGCCAGCACCACATAGCTCCACCAACTGGGGTCCATCACTCCTCCACCAGGATTAATATTGCTCGACACACTACCACTTCAGCCATTCACGAGCGGAGGCCCACATTTCATTGCACTCCATGTTGCTTCGTTTCGTTTCTCATACGCTTGTCTCTTTATTTAGCTATAGTCCGTTCATTCTAGGTTGGCCGGAAATAGTAACCTCTAACCTCTGTAATAGTGAGGCAGTCAGGTAGATAACTTGTGCATTTTGTGATAAAAGTATCAACATTGGCACACACAATCAAATAGTCAATATCATCAAAATTATATATTGGGCCACCATAGGTTTACTCTACATTGGCTTTGGCAGCCCCCTATCAATTACTTGCCAGTAGAGTTATTAAGGGGAGGTCTCCACTTGAGGGATTGTTTTCTTGACCCCTTTCTCCCTCATGTTTAGCCCCATTGCTTTTGATATTATAAAACGTTTGCCCCATTAGTTTAGCGATTTTAAGAACTTTCACCCCATATTAAGACCTTTCGTGCAATTCAGGTGTCGATTTCTTCCTGGCGAGCGATAGCGAGCCTGTAATTTAAGAGGAACCGGCCTTTGGCCGGGAAATTTTTCTACCGAAAAATGTACAAATTTATCTTGAAAGGGACTCAAGGGGGTGTAATTTTAAGCTTGATGGAGGTCTAGGGAACAAACTAAATACCTCCCCTTAAGCACTGATTTTTGCCCCAAACTGTATATCATAGTAGAGATGTCAAACTAGTCTCAAATGACTTGTCTGGACATGGGTAACAACTTACATTAAGACAATGTTTGGCTAATTTTGACCGTTTTACTTGTACTGGTTCCTGTAGTTAAACAAATTAGTGGCAAATGGGAACATATTACTTATCAATTTGTGGCATGATGATAAACTACAACAGACTGTACTAATCAAACGGTCAACATTAATTAAACAGCATTGTATGGAGAAATCCGGCTTCGCTGATGACATTTTTCTATCGAAAAATTTACAGATTTAGCTTGCTGTCAAAACAAGAATATATATGTGCTGGCTCGCTACCGTTCGCTCGGAAAATATTGACACCTGTATGGGGGTAAACGTCTTAAAACAGTAGGCTGAATAGGGCCGAATGGATACAAGCCAAAGAGAGAGAGAGAGAAAGAGAAAACAATCGATGTGGGCTCCCTTAACCCTTTCAAGATCCGATTACGCATTTCTTTTCGGGTTTCTGGCTAATATTAGATGATTTTATTCAGATTAGGAAGGGTATATGGAAGTCAGTGAGTTAAATTGAGATAATCTCCTCTTCAACCGATGACGTAATTTTCATCAAATACTGGTTACCATTACACGATTTTCTTTAGTGTGTAATCTACCTCTACGAACTTATAGGGGTAAATACGATCTCAATAAGCCTTCTGAATAACGTAGGTCCATCTTAAGCTTCATAAAATTATCACCGGGTGGGTAACTGTATTATGTAGTGAATAGTTTTTCTTATCCTTTTATTGCTGTCTTGATAGCGTAATGGTTAGTGCGCGGAATTTAGGTGTGAGTATCCTAGGTTCGAGTCCTGGGAATACCGTACCACATGTGTTCATTAACTTAGTTGATTTCA
This sequence comes from Paralithodes platypus, assembly GCA_032716605.1. NCBI lineage: Eukaryota > Metazoa > Arthropoda > Malacostraca > Decapoda > Lithodidae > Paralithodes > Paralithodes platypus. Next base: position 31,027,629 of record CM064484.1, on the reverse strand, counting down.
TTAGTTAGGTTTATTAGTATGTTAATTTGTGAGTTGGTGCTAATATTAATTAGAGGGGTTCATCACTACCAATAGGCTCTTGTAAAAGTTAACTATTTGGGCACTTAATTTTTCTTTTCATAATTTCTTTAATTAAACCGATAATGTTTTAACGAGAGTAACTAAACCGCATAAAATCGTCCACGGGTAGCCAGAACAATATGAGAGAGAGAGAGAGAGAGAGAGAGAGAGAGAGAGAGAGAGAGAGAGAGAGAGAAAGAGAGAATAAAGCATGAATAATGGCGATATATAGGATGCAAACACACACATTCGCAAAGAGAAAGAGAGAGAGAGAGAGAGAGAGATCCACTAACAGGTACCACCAGTATGAGACTGACAAACGCTCCAGCCTTCAGCCATCATGTCATACTCCCCCACCCTCCCCCCTCTATCTCTCTCTCTCTCTCTCTCTCTCTCTCTCTCTCTCTCTCTCTCTCTCTCTCTCTCTCTCTCCAACTCTAACTCTCTCTCTCTCTCCAACTCTAACTCTCTCTCTCTCTCTCCAACTCTAACTCTCTCTCTCAACAATATTTAGCATGGTTTTATTTGATAGAATGTAAAGCGTTTTAAATTTTAGTTAATGTACAAGATGTAGCCTCAAATTTTAGATGAACTACGTAATGAATGATATGGATTTGAAATTACACAGTTTACAGAATATTAAATAGAGCATACCATCATTAAAAAGTAATATCGTTTGTGATAATGTGTGTGTGTGTGTGTGTGTGTGTGTGTGTGTGTGTGTGTGTGTGTGTGTGTGTGTATAACTACCATCATTTTGTAGGATTTCTAATACATTATTCATATAAACATAACTCTATGTAGAACATTCACAAATATGCTAAATAATCCCGCAAAACTAATACATCAGATTTTAAGATGTTTGCCCCATTAGTTTGTCGATTTTAAGACCTTTCACCCCATTTTTTTGTCAATATTATGACCTTTCGTGCTTTTAGGTGTTGACATTTTTTCCTGGCGAAAGATAGTGAGCCTCTAATTTTGAGAGAAAGTCAGGACATGCCAATATGAAAAGAGATACAATAAGAAGAAATAGAACACCCGATCACGAACACGAAACACACACACGCACACACACACACACACACACACACACACACATACTGTACACACACACACACACACACACACACACACACACACACATACTGTACACACACACATACACACACTCACACACATACACATACACACACCAATGTGAAGATGTTATATATAAATAATTTCCTTCCAATGTAAATAGTTGAAGTTTATAAGGTAGATACTATATTAATTAAGTTTATAAGGTAGGTCCTATATTAATTAAGTTTATAAGGTAGATACTATATTAATTAAGTTTATAAGGTAGATGCTATATTAATTAAGTTTATAAGGTAGGTCCTATATTAATTAAGTTTATAAGGTAGATACTATATTAAGTTTATAAGGTAGATGCTATATTAATTAAGTTTATAAGGTAGGTCCTATATTAATTAAGTTTATAAGGTAGATACTATATTAATTAAGTTTATAAGGTAGATACTATATTAATTAAGTTTATAAGGTAGATGCTATATTAATTAAGTTTATAAGGTAGGTCCTATATTAATTAAGTTTATAAGGTAGATACTATATTAATTAAGTTTATAAGGTAGATACTATATTAATTAAGTTTATAAGGTAGATGCTATATTAAGAAGTTATAAGGTAGGTCCTATATTAATTAAGTTTATAAGGTAGATACTATATTAATTAAGTTTATAAGGTAGATGCTATATTAATTAAGTTTATAAGGTAGGTCCTATATTAATTAAGTTTATAAGGTAGATACTATAATTAAGTTTATAAGGTAGATGCTATATTAATTAAGTTTATAAGGTAGATACCATATTAATTAAGTTTATAAGGTAGATACTATATTAATTAAGTTTATAAGGTAGATACTATATTAATTAAGTTTATAAGGTAGATGCTATATTAATTAAGTTTATAAGGTAGATACTATATTAATTAAGTTTATAAGGTAGATACTATATTAATTAAGTTTATAAGGTAGATACTATATTAATTAAGTTTATAAGGTAGATACTATATTAATTAAGTTTATAAGGGAGATGCTATATTAATTAACGGTTTATTTTTTGGTCGATTATATCATATATTAATTATTTTGTTAGTTTCCTCCCTAGACCTCCATCAAACTTAAAAGAACATCCATTAGACCCCCCTTCTAGATTAATTTGTATATTTTTCGGTATAATAATGTCCCGGTTCCAAAATTTAAAGCTCACTATCGTTCGCCAGGAAAAAATAATCGACACCTAAAAGCACGAAAGGTCTTAATATTGACAAAAAATGGGGCGAAAGGTCTTAAAATCGACAAACTAATGGGGCAAACATCTTAAAATCTGAAAACTATTGGGTCTAAGCATGAGGGAGAAGGGGGTCTAGAAAAACACCCCATCTCCCCTCAAATTAATTATTATTCCCGTATAACAAGCTTTATTAATCTCCCTTTCTCCCTCGCGTTTAGCCCCATCAGTTTTGAGATTTTGAGACGTTCGGACCATTACTTTGGCGACTTTAATACCTTCTGCCCCATTTCGTTGTCAGTTTTAAGACCTTTCGTGCCATTTAGGTCATTTTTGTCCTGGCGAGCGATAGCGAGCCTATAATTTTAAGAAGAACCGGCCTTTGGCAGGGAAATTTTTCTACCCAAAAATTTACAAATTTATCTTGAGAGGGGGTCTAAGGGGTGTTTGTTTAAGGTTAATGGAGGTCTAATGAGGACACTAAACAAGTAAATTAATAAATAGACCAAAAAATGTCCACTACCCCCTTAACAAAGTATGAATATAATATAATATCTGAGGTGAAGCCATTGATTGCTGGGTCTGATGAGTGATTGGTGCTTCTGGATGCTTGTGTGCTGGGTTATGGTGGGCGAACTGTTATAATATGTGTTCTGATTCTCCTGTCACCTCATTTTCCTCTCTCGCGTCTCTTGCTGATCCTCCCTACCCTTTGTGGGAGTAAGGGTTGGCTACCGACTGACTGTATTAAATGATGGTATTATTATGTTCCTTCCAACAACCAACTCGATTAATCTAAAATCGATTAATGCTATTATATCCTATTCTCCATAATCGTAATGGGCGTATTTATTACCTAATTTATCTATCTTTTTAATAAGTTTCTGTTTCCTCCATAGACCTCCATCATCGAGCTTAAAAAAAACAAGACCCTCCTTCAAGACAAATTTGTACATTTTTCGATAACAAACACGTCACGGCCAAAGGCCAGTTCCTCTTAAATTATAGGCTTGTTATCGCTCGCTAGGAAAAAATCGACACCTAATTGACATGAAAAGTCTTAAAATTGACAAAGAAATGGGGCAAAAGGTTTATAATCGCCAAACTAATGGACCGAAATTATGACATAAAATCTCAAAACTAATATGCTATACACGAGGGAGAAGGGGAACCAGAACAAACGACCTATCTCCCCTTAAGACTTTTTAAAGGCATTTTTGTAATATAAATATACAATAAGTTGAAGTATGTTGTTCTATTTGGTGACTACTGTATATGAAGATTTTGTATGTGTGTGTGTGTGTGTGTGTGTGTGTGTGTGTGAGAGAGAGAGAGGGAGTTACACAGAGTTACACGGATACTCAGACCACACAGATCTTGCGGTCCCAGCTATATAGGTGGTCCGGCCTTAATACTACTAGACAGGGACAGTTTATAGTGGAAGAATAGGACAGTAAAGTAGGAGAGAAAGATATATATATATATATATATATATATATATATATATATATATATATATATATATATAGAGAGAGAGAGAGAGAGAGAGAGAGAGCAAGACAGAAAGAGAGATAGTTAGCACACGGGTGACGGAAATTATCTCTATTAAAGAAAGTGACACGCGACACAGCTCGATACGTACAGTCGGCCAAAGAAGTCATGTCTCAGCACCAAGAATATTTCGATCAATAATGGGTATCAGAAATATCTAAAACCTATTTATTCATTTCGAGTGAGATATACCAACATGTTCCTATACACGTACCCACCCTATTCAACATCTGACAAGACATTAATACAGCACAGAGAGAGCCAAAAGTAATGGCAGCTGAGTAATGACTTATTAGCGCTACTGTACAGTCGCGCTAATAAGTGATGTCTCAACACCAAGAGTATTTTGATCAATAATTGGTATCAGCAATATCTAAACACTATTAATTCATTTCGAGTGAGATATACCAACATTTTCCTACACTTACCCACCCTATTCAACATCCGACAGACATTAATACAGCCCACAGAGAGCCAAACGTAATGACAGCTGAGAAATAAGATATACAAACATGATCCTACACTTACCCACCCTATTCAACATCCGACAGACATTAATACAGCACAGAGCGAGCCAAACGTAATGACAGTTGATAAATGAGATATACAAACATATTCCTACACTTACCCACCCTATTCAACATCTGACAGACATTAATACAGCACAGAGCGAGCCAAACGTAATGACAGCGGAGGCATGAGATATACAAACATGATCCTACACTTACACAGCCTATTCAACATCTGACAGACATTAATACAGCACACAGAGAGCCAAACATAGATATGAGATATATAAACATATGATCCTACACTTACCCACCCTATTCAACATCCGACAGACACTAATACAGCACAGAGCGAGCCAAACGTAATGACAGTTGAGAAATGAGATATACCAACATGTTCCTACACTTACCCACCCTATTCAACATCCGACAGACATTAATACAGCACAGAGCGAGCCAAACGTAATGACAGTTGAGAAATGAGATATACCAACATGTTCCTACACTTACCCACCCTATTCAAGATCCAACAGACATTAATACAGCACAGAGCGAGCCAAACGTAATGACAGTTGAGAAATGAGATATACAAACATGTTCCTACACTTACCCACCCTATTCAACATCCGACAGACATTAATACAGCACAGAACGAGCCAAACGTAATGACAGCTGAGAAATGAGATATACAAACATGATCCTACACTTACCCACCCTATTCAACATCCGACAGACGTTAATACAGCACAGAGCGAGCCAAACGTAATGACAGCTGAGAAATGAGATATACCAACATGTTCCTACACTTACCCACCCTATTCAAGATCCAACAGACATTAATACAGCACACAGAGAGCCAAACGTAGATATGAGATATATAAACATATGATCCTACACTTACCCACCCTATTCAACATCCGACAGACATTAATACAGTACACAGAGAGCCAAACGTAATGCCAGCTGAGACATGACTTATTAGCACCACCGTACCACACCCTATTGCATCATTAGGCTGGGAAACTAACAGCTGGTATCCAACGAAAGCCGAGTCCTTTATTTCTAGTCTTTATTATGGTATGTGCAGAAATAAAATTATGGTTTATAGTTCAAATTATGTCTTTGGAAGTGATACATGGCCAAAACAATAGTATTTCAAGTTAATATTCTTGCATTTCTTCTCATATTCATTGAGAGGTTTTCACACACACAATATTGTTCCGGTTTGACACACTCTGTTGGTATCCAGTGATCGACAAGGATGAGACACTTACATTATCATTTATGTTTACCAACTATTTAATTTTCCCATTTCTAAAAGCTTCATGAGGGGAGGTTTTTTGTTTGCTTCCTAGACCCCCATCAAGCTTTAAAAAAAAAAAAAAAAAAAAAAAAAAAAAAAAAAAAATCCCTATCCCTTTGAGATATATTTGTACATTTTTCGATAGAAAAAAATTCCGGCCGAAGGCCGGTTTTTTCTTAAAATTACAGGCTCACTATCGCTCGCCAGGAAAAAAATCGAAACCTAAATGGCACAAGTGGTATTGATATTGATACAGAAATGGGACCAAAGGTTTTAATATCGACAAACTAATGGGGCGAACGTCTTTAAATCTGAAAATGAATGGGGCTAAACATGAGGAAGAAGGGGGACCATAAAAAGGACCCATCTCCCCTTCAGCTGGGAAACAAACAGCTGGTCTCCATTGATCGACAAGGAGGAATATGTACATTATCGTTATCATTGCTTTACCAACTATTTTAAGGGGGGGTAGTGCTGGGTTTTTTGGGCCTATATATTTATTTATTAATTTATGTTTTAGATCCTCGCTAGACCTCCATCCAGCTCATAGAAAACACCCCCTAAATTTGTACGTTTTTCCTTCTAAAATTAGAGGCTCGTTATCGCTCTCCAGGGAAAAATCGACAGCTAAAGGGTATGAAAGGTCTTAATGTTGACAAACAAATATGGCGAAAGGTCTCAAAATCGCCAAACTAACGGAATAACGAACGTCTTAAAACCTCAAAACTAATATGCTAAACATGAGGGAGAAGGGAGTCCAGAAAAAGTGAGTACTACCCCCTTAATTTCCCATTTCCAAAAGCGGGAAGGTTAGTGTCGTTTATTAAGTTAAGGGGAGATGGATCACTTCTCTAGACCCCATTCTCACTCATGTTTAGCCCCATTTGTGTTGAGATTATAAGACGTTCGCCCTATTAGTTTTGCGATTCTAAGAAGTTCCACCCCATTTCTTTGTCAACCTTAGGACCTTTCGTGCCATTTCTATGTCGATTTTTTCCTGGCGAACGATAGTGAGCCTGACATTTAAGAGGAACCGGCCTTCGGCCAAGATATTGTTCTACCGAAAAATTTACCGTACAAATTTATCTAGAAAGGTGGTTTTCGGGTTATTTTATTAAAGTCGATGGAGGTCTAGTGATAATGATATATAATAATAGTACAAATATATAATAATACTAATAATAATAATAATAATAATAATAATAATAATGACAATAATAATAATAATAATAATAATAATAATATAATAATAATAATAATAAATACACAAATTGAGCAATACATAAGCTCCCCCCCCCCCCCCCCACCCCCTTAACACGCCAACCTTGCAGGTGTTGGGTCTAGAATAACCCTTTCCATACCGGTGACGTCTTTTGTATTGGATCTCAGCTACATTTAGACGATTTTATGCAGCTTAGGACGTTCATATGGTAGCTAAATGGATCAATTGAGATAGTCTGCGGCCTTATAATGTGTAGATGTCCTTCCCAAGCTGAAAAAGATCGCCTAATAGTTGCCAGAATCGATTAAAAAGCTACATTTAGACGATTTTATTAAGCTTAGGAAGTTCATATGGTAGCTAAAAGGATCAATTGAGATAGCCTGCAGCCTTATAATGTGTAGATGTCCTTCCCAAGCTGAAAAAAGGTCGTTAAATAGCTGCCAGAAAAGATTGAAAAGGACGTCGCCGGTAGAGAAGGGAAAATATTACAATACTGCCTGAATATATGCACAGGTGTTTCTCCCCCCCCCCCCCATCAATATTACAATACTGCCTGAATATATGCACAGGTGTTTCTCCCCCCCCCCCCATCAATATTACAATACTGCCTGAATATATGCACAGGTGTTTCTCCCCCCCCCATCAATATTACAATACTGCCTGAATATATGCACAGGTGTTTCTCCCCCCCCCCCCCCATCAGATACTGCGGAGTCAAGAGTGCCAGGCTGAACACTCCCCAGGCTGAACACTCCCCAGGCTAATGCAAATATGCAATAATGTGCAATAATGTGGCAAAGAAAGCCAAACTAGCACACAATATTTTATTTTCTACGTATTTGTAAATATTGTGTTCAATTCTGCTTTATAGGGCCTAATGATGGTCGCAGAGATGTCCGAAACGTTGTCAATAAAGTAACCTTCTGCAAGATATTTGTCATAACCCTGGTCCTGTTATCAGGTTCGAATCCCGGTGGATCACATGCTTTCATTAATTTCATTGGGAGGTTTTTGGTGTTGGAGTGAAATTAATCAAATAGATTCCTGTATAGACTGCGCCTTCCATGCAACCAGTTGATATCACACACACACACACATATATATATATATATATATATATATATATATACCGGTATATATATACACTGACCCACAGATCGTACGATCCCAGCGAGGCGGTCAGGTCTCAATTTTAGTAGAGATAGTAAACACGATAGCAAGGAAGAGTGGAAGGAGTGAATAGCAAAGAAGAAGAAGAAGAAGAAGAAGAAGAAGAGAGAGAGAGAGAGAGAGAGAGAGAGAGAGAGAGAGAGAGAGAGAGAGAGAGAGAGAGAGAGAGAGAGAGAGAGAGAGAGAGAGAGAGAGAGAGAGAGAGAGAGAGAGAGAGAGAGAGAGAGAGAGAGAGAGAGAGAGAGAGAGAGACAAGGTGGGGGGGGGGGGAAATAATTTAGTTACCCCAGCTAAGTGAACCAAAGAAAACGAGAAAGACTTAAAATACAAGGATAGAAGCGACGTGTACCAAAGAAAACGGTACGACCAAAACATTGGGAGGTGGCACAGTCTGTCCCAAATTGAACCGCCCCAAAACAACTTCATATTTTCCGTTAGTTGTCAATATTAAAGCATCTCATCAAAATCTACAACTGTATTATAGAAAAGCGTTTCATACATGTTAGTTAGCAAAGTCATATCGTTACATAAAGAAGGAAAATAATGCGTAGTATTGTCAGCGTGGCATACATTCACTTTTGTACCATCGCCGTATCACCTGGCGGCTGAGTTGCTTCCTACCGGTATTCGCGATATTAAAACGCTAAAAAAAACATTATCATGCATTTGTATTACACATAATACCAAATATATCACTCTATGGCTAGCACACGCACTATTTCTTTACACATATATGATACAAATATATTATAAATCATACTAACGGTCCGAAATAACCAAGGAATCTATATTTCCTAGCATTGTTATAACACTAGTCAATCGATTCACGACAGGTGGCTTGTCAGAACACAGCCAGTCAGCGTTAAGATCCCAACCAGTGAAGTTTAAAGTGACTAAGTTAATTGTGAAGTGAGGGGCTTTCTGTTAACTGATGTATTTTGATTATTTTATGTTTACTGTTCGTGTTTATTATGTTGTGAAGGGAATCATGTTTACTGTTCGTGTTTATTATGTTGTGAAGGGAATCATGTTTAGTACAAAAATATAGTTCAACTTTATAGATACATATATTTTGTTTTTTTGGCTGACGTGTCTGTATAATATATATAATATATATATATATATATATATATATATATATATATATATATATATATATATATATATATATATATATATATATATATATATATATATATATATATATATATATATATATATATATATATATATATATATATATACATATATTATGAGGAAGTGTTAAATTCAAGAAAGATTTCCATCTAATGAATAATCATACGTTATTTTATGAATGCAATTAAAAAAGGGATATAATAATTAAGATCATATTCTTAAAAAGTTGTGAAGGGTATTGCTTTCCCCATATCGAACGAAGAATAGAAAATAAGAGTTGTTTTTGGGACGAAAAATATAGATTTTAATCACCTTTTCAATCGTTATTCGTCATCTTTGTGTTGGTATCGTTTGTACAATTAAATTCAACTTAGAAAGAACCTTTGTTTTAGAGGGTTAAGGGAGCCCACCTCGTTTTGTTTTTTTATCTTTCTCTCCCTCTCTCTTTGGCTTGCATCCATTCGGCCCCATTCATTCGGCCCCATTCAGCCTACTATTTTAAGACTTTTACGCCCATCCAGGTGTCAATATTTTCCTGGCGAGCGATAGCGAGCCAGTATATATGCACTTTTGTTTTGACAGCAAGCTAAATTTGTACATTTTTCGATAGAAAAAAAAATCCGGCAAAGCCGGATTTTTCCATACAATGCTGGCTTGCTATCGCTCGCCAGGAAGAAATCGACACCTGGATGGGGATAAACGTCTTAAAACAGTTGGCTGAATGGGGCCAAATGGATACAAGCCAGAGAAAGAGAAAGGAGAGAAAGAGAAACAAGCAGGTGACCCCCCTGAATCACTATCTGGTCCGACGTCTTGTTGGTTTGTACGATATTTTGTATAATTAGTATTGAGGATATTGAGGATATTGAGGATATTGAGGATATTGAGGATATTGAGGATATTCAGGATATTGAGGATATTCAGGATATTCAGGATATTGAGGATATTCAGGATATTCAGGATATTCAGGATATTCAGGATATTCAGGATATTCAGGATATTGAGGATATTGCTTGCTTTTGCCTGTTGCTATTTCGAGCAATATTTATTTTAGCTTCTCCCTTAGGCTATCAAAAGTACCTTACCAAAAATCATGACCCTTAACCTCTGTAACTCAAAAAGGGCTAAAACAAATGGGCTGCAAATTTACACACCTATTCCCTGGGCGGCTCTTCCCAAATGGTATAAATATTAGTTCGATTGCACTAGTCTTTTTGCAAGTTATTGAGGTTAGTAGTTAACATTTCTGGCCTAATTATCATGAAGAGAAAAACTTTTATTTGATTAGGTTGAGTTAGTTGATAAAGATCAGATGAGGTTACCAAACTGTGGCTTATCTGGTTGTGGCCATTTAGGAGTGTGGCTGTTTAGGAGTGTGGCCGTTTAGGAGTGTGGCCGTTTAGGAGTGTGGCCGTTTAGGAGTGTGGCCGTTTAGGAGTTTGGCCGTTTTGGAGTGTGGCCGTTTTGGAGTGTGGCCGTTTAGGAGTGTGGCCGTTTAGGAGTGTGGCTGTTCTGGAGTGTGGCTGTTTAGGAGTGTGGCCGTTCTGGAGTGTGGCCGTTTAGGAGTGTGGTCGTTTTGGAGTGTGACCGTTTAGGAGTGTGGTCATTTTGGAGTGTGGCCGTTTAGGAGTGTGGTCGTTTAGGAGTGTGGCCATTTTGGAGTGTGGCCGTTTAGGAGTGTGGTCGTTTTGGATTGTGGCCGTTTTCTACTTGTTCATATCTGTACAGACCCCGAACCAAAGCATTCATAGGAAAGAAACACCAAAAAGAAAAAAGAAAAAAAAAAGGAAAAGAGACAACAGTAAATAAATAAATCAATTAATATAAAACAGAAAGAAAGCAAGACAAATAAATAAATAGATAAATAAATATATAAGTAGACTAGACCTACAATAAAAAAAAACACAATATAAATACCAAATAACAATAATAAACAATAATAACAAATAAATAAAGAAAGAAAGAAAGAAAGAAAGAAATCAGAAAAGTAAATCAATCACCCAATAAAAGACTATAATAAATGAAACTAAGTCAACCCACTATGGATCAGCGAAGGCTATGGTACATCGGGGCAGGGCTTCTCTTCGGTCTCTCCACCCTCTATTATATACAGGTACAGACAGGTAACTTATTTGGTAATTTTATCTTGATCTCTCTCTCTCTCTCGCGCTCTCTCTCGCAGCCTCTCTCTCTCTCTCTCGCAGCCTCTCTCTCTCTCTCTCTCTCTCTCTCGCTCTGTCTCTCTCTCAGTCTCTCTCTCTTTCTCTCTCTCTTTATTAATTTGCTTATGATTTTTTTTTTTTTCGTTTTAAATTATATTTATTTTGTACCCTCCCTGTTTCACTCACTAGTTAGGGGATTAATTAATATACAGATGTTTCAACCTCATTTGATTGGCGATTATAAGACGCTTCACCCCATTCACGTGTCGATTATGTGTTCTGGACGAGCGAAAGCAAGCCTGTAGATTTTAAGAAATCGGCCTTCGGCCAACACATCTGTCTATCGAAAAATGTACAAATTCAGCTTGAAGGGGTCTTGTTGTGCATTTTATAGCTTAAAGGAAGTCTGGGAAGGCGTTTTTGTTATCCTAGGGGACAAACTTAAATCCCAATATTCCTTTCCAGAACAGAACCAGCACCCCTCCCACCCCCTCCCCCCTCAAAGTGGCCATAATAGGTCACTCGTACATAAAGGCCATGCAGACCTACCTGGAACAAACTGGCCACCCTCAATATCTACAACTGGGCTACTTCTGCAGGAGCGGGGCTTCGGTGTTCGGCTTTAAGGACACCACGATGTTCAAAGAGGCAAGGTTTTTGTTCAGTTTTGTTTATGTAAGAAAATATGTTAATACGCAAGTAAATAAGTGAGTGTGTGTGTGTGTGTGTGTGTGTGTGTGTGTGTGTGTGTGTGTGTGTGAATATATATATATGTGAGTGTGAGTGTGTATGTGTGTCTCTGTGTGTCTGTGTGTCTGTGTGTAAATAATTTAATAAGTAAAGTAAGTAAATAAGTAAGTCGGTGAACCAGTATGTGTGTGTGTGTGTGTATGTTGGTATTAGTCAACTTGTGTTAACCTAACCTAGTCTATTATACAGTACAACGTGATGTGTGTGTTATGTTATGTGTGTGTTATGTTATGTGTGTGTTATGTTATGTGTGTTATGTTATGTGTGTGTTATGTTATGTGTGTGTTATGTTATGTGTGTGTTATGTTATGTGTGTGTTATGTTATGTGTGTGAATTTGTATGTTGTTTTTGTGTGTGTTCATTGTTTTCTGTTGTGTTTTGTGTTGTCCCCTTTCTTGCTCTGTCTTGAGTCGGCCACCCCCCCCCCCCCCCCCCCCCCCCAAAAAAAAGGAAAAGTGGGGATTGGGCCTTAGTAAATAGATAGACAATGGATAGACAGACATCGTTATATGGAGATAGCTTCTTCAGGTCACTATATAACTAGTGTTGTCAATAGATAGACAATGGATAGACAGACATCGTTATATGGAGATAGCTTCTTCAGGTCACTAACTAGTGTTGTCAATAAAGTGCTCCTTCTCAAATGGTGTTTTTATTCAACACTATCACTAAGTAGCTACGTAAATGCATAGGTGCATAGATGGATACTTAAGGGGAGATCTCGACTTGAGGGATTTTTTTCTTGACCCCTCTCTCCCTCATGTTTAGCCCCATTGCTTTTGATATTATAAAACGTTTGCCCCATTAGTTTAGCGATTTTAAGAACTTTCACCCCATATTAAGACCTTTCGTGCAATTCAGGTGTCGATTTTATCCTGGCGAGCGATAGCGAGCCTGTAATTTAAGAGGAACCGGCCTTTGGCCGGGAAATTTTTCTACCGAAAAATGTACAAATTTATCTTGAAAGGGACTCAAGGGGGTGTAATTTTAAGCTTGATGGAGGTCTAGGTAACAAACTAAATACCTCCCCTTAAGGGGGGTGACCTGCTTTTTGTTATTTCAGTCCTTTTCTCTCTTTCTCTGGCTTGTATCCATTCGGCCCCATTCAGCCAACTATTTTAAGATGTTTATCCCCATCTAGGTATCGATTTCTTCCTGGCGAGCGATAGCGAGCCAGCATTATATGAAGAAATCCGGCGCGCCGGAGAAATTTTTCTATCGAAAAATGTAAAAATTTAGCCTGCTGTCAAATAAAAATAGAAAATATGCTGGCTCGCTAACGCTCACCAGTAAAAAATTTACACCTGGATGGGGATAAACGTCTTAAAACAGTAGGCTGAATGGGGCCAAATGGATACAAGCCAGAGAAAGATAGAAAAGGACAGCACCAAAACAGGTGACCCCCCCCTTAAATAGACCCCTAAATATATACAAACATAAATCGATATATCAATAAATACACCCTTTCCAACAGGGCCTACACTTCAAACCACAATTTACCATAAGTACAAAGGAGTACAAAGGAAATCAAGCAACAACAGGTCTAGTGACCCTTCTAGGCTGCTTGTCCTCTAAAACACTGAGGATCAAGTGTCCAAACAGTGGTTTAGAGTGGGTAAGGGAACATTGGAAAGGGAACTACTGCCCTGGAACTAATGTCCGTGGCAGGATTGGGAAGTTAGTAAGGGACAGATGGGTTAGTAACTGAGGGGAGGATAAAATAAAGTTATTCATTTACAAACGCAGTCAGTCGCGGGTTTGATGCGAGATATTTGTCTAGGCGGAGTTTAAATGAATCAACGGTGCTGCAGTCTATAACATCTCGGGGAAGCCCATTCCATAAGTTGACAACTCGGTTGAAGAAGACATTCTTAGATTCGTGTGAGTTAAAAGATTTACCAATAATGTTGCACCCGTTTCCCCGCGTGTAATTAGATTGGTCGATAGTGAAGTACTTACTACAGTTCATATTGTCGATGCCTTTGATGATTTTGAACACTTGAATTAAGTCGCCTCTTAATCTGCGCTGGGTTAAAAGAAATAGGTTTAATTCTCTAAGACGCTCCTCGTATGGTTTGTTCTTTAGGCTAGGTAGCCTATAATTTTGGTAACTCTACGTTGAACTCGTTCTAGCTTGTCTATATCTTTTTGGTGATAAGGGCACCAGGATTGAACGCAGTAAAGAAATGTAAACTTAAATTTTAAGAACTTTCGCCCCATTTCTGTCAATTTTAAGACCTTTCGTGCCATTTAGGTGTCGTTTTTCCCTGGCGAGCGAAAGTGAGCCTGTAATTTAAGAGTAACCGGCCTTCGGCCGGAATTTTTTTTTTCTACCGAAAAATGTACAAATTTATCCTGAAAGGTGGTCAAAGGGGGTGTAATTTTAAGCTTGTTTGAGGTCTAGGAAACAAACTAAAAACCTCCCCTTAATAAATACATAAATGTACAAATTAATACATAAATAAATATATACAAATTAATACATAAATAAATATATACTCTCATTCCACCAGGCTCTTCAGTTCAAACCCAAAGTGGCCATCGTTCACATCGGGGGTAACGACGCGTACAACAAGACCGCCCAAGCCAAAATCGCCGACGCCATGATCGAACTCTGCGAAATTCTGGAGCGCCAAGGGATTCGAACCTACTGCACAGAGTTGGAGTTCAGAGACTACCCCCCCAACAACCACTGGAAGTCTGATAATACAGTCTACGGGAATATTAGACGTTTTGTGAATGATAAATTACACAAAGCTCTGCCAGGAAAGGTTAGTTGAATTTGTACATTTTTGGATTGAAAAATATGAAACAAAAATCAAAGTTATGGGCTCGCTATCGCTTGCCCAGAACAAATGAACACCTGAATGAGATGAAGTGTGTCATCATTGCCAAACTAATGGGGTGAAATGTCTTTAAATCGCCAAACTAAGGGGGTGAAACATCTTTAAATCGCCAAACTAATGGGGTGAAACGTCTTTAAATCGCCAAACTAATAGGGTGAGACGCCTTAGAAAAAATCCCCACCAAGCTAAAGGAGCGAAACAGGAGGATACTTTGGAGCTTGAGGAGATTCGAACCCTACTGCACAGAGTTGGAATTGAGAGACTACCCCCCCAACAACAGCTGGAAGGCTGATAATGCAGTCTACGGGAATAATAGACGATTTGTCAATGATACACTACACAAAGCTCTGCCGGGAGAGGTTAGGTTATTGAGGATTTGAATTGCCTTGGCTATTTTCCAGTAATATATTGTAATTTAGTTTGTCCCCTAGACTACAAAATACCTTATTAAACCCCTTTCATATTTAGTTTGTCCCCTAGACTACAAAATACCTTTATTAAACCCCCTTCATATTAAAAAATACCCACCCAGACCCCCTTTCAAGCTAAATTTATACATTTTTCGATAGAAAATATCTCAGCCGAAAGCCAATGACTTCCATGTCACAGGCTCGCTATCGCTCGGCCAGAAATAAAATCGACACCTGAATGGGCTGAAGCGTCATATTATCGCCAAAATAATGGGGGGAAACATCTAAAATCTCCAAACTAATGGGGGGAAACAGGGGAGGTAGATAGAACTGTCCACATTATGATAATAATATAGTTAAGGGGAGGCAGACCATTTTTCTGGACCCCCTTCTCCCTAATGTTTAGTCCCACTAGTTTTGAGATTATAAGACGTTCGGCTCATTAGTTTGGCGATTTTAACACCTTTCGCCCCATTTCATTGTCAATTTTAAGACTTTCGTGGCATTTAGGTGTCGATTATTTCCTGGCGAGCGATAGCGAGCCTGCAATTTTAAGAGGAACCGGCCTTCGGCCGGGAAATTTTTCTACCGAAAAATGTACATATTTATTTTGAAGGGGAGTCTAGGGTTTTTTTTCTTCTAAGCTCGATGGAGGTCTAATGAGGAAACTAAAAAGATATATGAATAAATGAATTAATAGACCAAACAAACGGCCAGTCTCCCCTTCATTGTATTTCCACATGTAAGACAGAACATTACAAATTATGATATTACTATAGATTTTGTTCTTTCTTTCTGTTTTGTCTTATCTTTCTTTCTTTTCACCAAGGGACTGGAGTTCTCGAAAAGGGGCTCCAGTCCTGACGCTATTCTTAACTTACAGTGTGCGGGCTTAATAATCCCGCAGGGTTGATAGCCTCTGAAGTCCTCTTTTCATCCACTTCTTTTCACAGGTCATACGTCTGCCAGAAAGTCGCCTGAACAAAGCCACCTTGGTAAATGACGGTATCCATCTTAACAGCAAAGGTCTGCAAACACTCTGGGATATCTACCTCATGCATATCCACAAGAAATAGTGAGATCCATCGCTGCCATATAAGTAAGTACAAACATCGGTATTAGGGGGAGATATCCACTTGAGGGATTTTTTTTCTTGACCCCTTTCTCCCTCATGGTTAGCCCCATTGCTTTTGAGATTTTAAGACGTTTGCCCCATTAGTTTGGTGATTTTAAGAATTTCCGCCCCATTTTGTCAATTTTAAGACCTTTCGTTCAATTTAGGTGTTGATTTTATCCTGGCGAGCGATAGCGAGCCTGTAATTGAAGAGTAACCAGGCCGGGACATTTTTCTACCGAAAAATGTACAAATTTATCTTGAAAGGGGGTCAAGGGGGTGACATTTTAAGATTGCTGAAGGAGTAGGAAACAAACTAGAAACCTCCCCTTAAACTGAAATACAATAATAAACAAGATATCTAATGGATAAAACGTATGTTGAATTTATTTGCATGTATTGATATTAAATGTACTACGACCGCCTGTTAGCGGGTAATTCTGCTAAATATCAATGTACAAACCCCAAATCCAACTTCCTTACAGCCTGAAACTCGCAAGTGGTCGATATAAGGAAGTTGCGGGTTTTTGACATCAATATTTAGCAGAATTATCAACTAAAACACACAAAACCACCATTCAATATACAGTACTCTCTCTCCATCAGCATCCATACCTTATTATTGCGTTTTGTTTAAGGGGAGGTCTCCACTTGAGGGATTTTTTGCTTGACCTCGTTCTCCCTCGTGTTTAGCCCCATTGCTTTTGAGATTTTAAGACGTTCGCCCCATTATTTTGACGATCTTAAGAACTTTCAACCCATTTCTGTCAATTTTAAGACCTTTCGTGCCATTTAGGTGTCGATTTTATCCTGGCGAGCGATAGCGAGTCTGTAATTTAAGAGGAACCGGCTTTCAGCCGGGACATTTTTCTACCGAAAAATGTACAAATTTATCTTGAAAGGGGCTCAAGGGGGTGTAATCTTAAGCTTGAAGGATATCTAGGGACCAAACTAAAAACCTCCCCTTAAGGCAGCCAACCTCCCTTTTTTCTCTTTCTCTCCCTCTCTCTTTGGCTTGTATCCACTCGGCCTCATTCAGCCAACCGGTACTGTTTTAAGACATTTACCCCCATCCAGGTTTCAACATTTGCCTGGTGAGCGGTAGCGAGCCAGCATCTATATATTTTTGTTTTGACAGCAAGCTAAATTTGTACATTTTTCGATAGAAAAATGTCTCCGGCGAAGCAGGATTTCTCCATACAATGCTGGTTCGCTATCGCTCGGTAGGATGAAATCGACACCTGGATGGGAATAAACCTCTTAAAGCAGTTGGCTGAATGGGGCCGAATGGATACAAGCCAGAGCCAGAGAGAGAAGGAGAGCAAGAGAAAAAAAAACAGGTGACCCCCTCTTAAATCGTCTAATGTGAGCCTGAATAAAGGGTTAAATATACGTGGTCCCACTGAAGGGGTTATAATGGGTAGACGTCCTTCCTAAGCTGAACAAAATCGTCTATTTAAGGGGAGGTTTTTAGTTGATTCCCTAGACTTCCATCAAGCTTAAAATTACTCCCCCTTGAGTCCCTTTCAAGATAAATTTGTACATTTTTCGGTAGAAAAATGTCCCGGCCGAAGGCCGCTTCCTCTTAAATTACAGGCTCGCTATCGCTCGCCAGGATAAAATCGACACCTGAATTGCACGAAAGGTCTTAATATGGGGTGAAAGTTCTTAAAATCGCTAAACTAATGGGGCAAACGTTTTATATCAAAAGCAATGGGGCTAAACATGAGGGAGAAAGAGGTCAAGAAAAAAATCCCTCAAGTGGAGATCTCCCCTTAAGCGTTACCAGAACACAATACAAAATGGATGCCACCGTATACTGAATGGATGCCACCGTATACTGAATGGATGCCACCGTATACTGAATGGATGCCACCGTATACTGAATGGATGCCACCGTATACTGAATGGATGCCACCGTATACTGAATGGATGCCACCGTATACTGAATGGATGCCACCGTATACTGAATGGATGCCACCGTATACTGAATGGATGCCACCGTATACTGAATGGGGCATAATTCTCTCTCTTTCAAACTATCTTTAAGGGGAGATTTCCACTTGAGGGACTTTTTTCTTGCCCCCTTTCTCCCTCATGTTTAGCCCCATTGCTTTTGAGATTTTAAGACGTTCGCCCCATTATTTTGACGATTTTGAGAACTTTCAACCAATTTCTGTCAATGTTAAGACCTTTCGTGCCATTTAGGTGTCGATTTTATCCTGGCGAGCGATAGCGAGCCTGTAATTTAAGAGAAACCGGCTTTCAGCCGGGACATTTTTCTACCGAAAAATGTACAAATTTATCTTGAAAGGGGCTCAAGGGGGTGTAATCTTAAGCTTGAAGGATATCTAGGGACCAAACTAAAAACCTCTCCTTAAACTCATTAACCCTTTGAGTACCAGCGACGTGTGTTTTATATATAATATTCTAACTATAGTCAATTCGCTGCAAGTAGGC
The DNA here is from genome assembly GCA_032716605.1 of Paralithodes platypus. Classification (NCBI taxonomy): domain Eukaryota; kingdom Metazoa; phylum Arthropoda; class Malacostraca; order Decapoda; family Lithodidae; genus Paralithodes; species Paralithodes platypus. The sequence continues at coordinate 31,008,643 of CM064484.1, read as the reverse complement.
GAGAAATCATGACCTCTAACCTCTGTAGCTCAAAAATGGCTAGAGCAAATTGGCTGTAAATTTCCACATCTATTCCCTGACTGACTCTTCCCAAATGGTAGACATATTAGCTTGATTACTCTAGTCGTTTTTGAGTTACAGAGGTTAGAGGTCATGATTTTTCGCCTACTTACAGCGAATAGACTATAACTATAGACGATATTATTTGGCTTAGGAAGGATCTGTGGCAGGTTAAAAAAAAAAAGGGTTGGTTGAGATAGTTTGAAGTCGAGGTCCTTCCTAAGCTGAATAATATAATCGTCTGCTAGTTACCGGATGATGATGATGATGACAAGAACGTCCCTGGTACCGAGAGGGTTAACTGTATACGGTTTGCGACTAGCCAAACCATCTCAAGAGGCCCATTTGCCGTCGTCCAATTTTATGGGGGGGATGGGCGTATTTATGGGGGGGGGGAAGGGCGTATTTATGGGGGGGATGGGCGTATTTATGGGGGGGATGGGCGTATTTATTTGCTCATTTATATATATGTTTATCAATTCTTTTAGTTTCCTCCCTAGACCTCCATCAAGCTTATGAGAAAAAAAATCCAACACCCTCCTTCAAGATAACCCAACACCCTCCTTCAAGATAAATTTGTAAACAAAATCGATACAAAAATGTCCCGACCAAAGGCCGGTTTCTCTTAAATTACAGGCTCGCTATCGCTCGCCAGGAAAACCCCCCACCTAACTGACACGAAAAGTCTTAATATTGATGACAAAGAAATCGGTCGAAAGGTCTTGAAATCGCCAAACTAATGGGCCGAACGTCATAAAATCTGAAAACTAATGGGGCTAAAGATGAGAAAGAAGGGGGGGGGGGGCCCAGAAAAACGACCCATCTCCCCTTAATATGCTAAATTATGATTATTTAGAAACGTTGTCATCCTCTTAAATATCTTCAGGCAACGAGTGGAAGATTTGGTTCGGCTTAGGAAGGACGTCTAACCATTATAAGACTACACACTATCTCCAGTAACCCTTTGGGGAGATCTCCACTGGAGGGATTTTTTTCTTGACCCCTTTCTCCCTCATGTTTAACCCCATTGCTTTTGTTATTATAAAACGTTTCCCCATTAGTTTAGCGATTTTAAGAAGTTTCACCCCCATATTAAGACCTTTCGTGCAATTCAGGTGTCGATTTTATCCTGGCGAGCGATAGCGAGCCTGTAATTTAAGAGGAACCGGCTTTCAGCCGGGAGATTTTTCTACCGAAAAATGTACAAATTTATCTTGAAAGGGGGTCTAGGGGGTGTAATTTTAAGATTGATGGAATTCTAGGGAACGAACTAAAAACCTCCCCTTAAGCTACCATACATCCTTCCCAAGCTTCATAAACCTCCCCTTAAGCTACCATACATCCTTCCCAAGCTTCATAAACCTCCCCTTAAGCTACCATACATCCTTCCCAAGCTTCATAAACCTCCCCTTAAGCTACCATACATCCTTCCCAAGCTTCATAAACCTCCCCTTAAGCTACCATACATCCTTCCCAAGCTTCATAAACCTCCCCTTAAGCTACCATACATCCTTCCCAAGCTTCATAAACTCGTCTAATAGTAGATAAAATCAAATTACAGAGACAATAAGGGCCTAACAACTTCCATTGATTTCCAGACTATTGTGCCTTCTCCAATAACCAAGCACCTTAGGAACATCACAACACCGAGAGGAGGACAGGACCAGGCCTAAACCTATTCCCTTCGCTGGCATCTATTGTTTATACCCTCTTCCGGCAGGCGATATGACTTAATACTTAGTGTGTAGAAATAGGACTTCAGAGACTATGTACCCTTCTGGATTATTAAGCCAGCACACTGGAATTCAAGAATAGCGTCAGGACTGGATTAGTGGTATCCCCTTATGTACCGGTGACATCTTATATTTTTCATTCTAGCTATATTTAGACAATATTGTGCAGTTTAACCCATTGGCTGCAGGAAACGTAGTACTACGTTTTGGCAAGATACAGCAATTTACAGGCTTTAAAAGCCTGTAAAAGCCGTAGAAATCAAGTGTCAGTGGGCGGGACCGCGAGGGGCCCACCTCCGACCGTCAGCACGTCCAGCCATGCACTGAGGCAAACTGAGGTCCCAGATCCGGGTCTCAGCAGTGCTGCCAAAGGCAAAAAAGCGCTACATTGCTAATAAATAGCGGGTTTTTCCCAATGTCTATGGTAGGTCTGCGTGTGATCCCCGCGAGAGCTACGAAGCTCAGTCTAGTGTCATTTTGAAGCTATTTTCGTTTAGTTTTCGGCAGATTACATTTCATTTCATGCAGACACTTGATTAATCATTCAGGAGTTCCTGAATATGCCCTAAATTGCCCAAATATGCCCGTAGAGAAAGGGTTAAGCAGGATCTGTGTTAGTAAAAGGGGTAAGTGATATAGTTTGAAGCCTTTTAATTGCTAGAGATCCTTCATAAACTAAATCAAAACAATCAATAGTAGCCAGAATAAAGTTAAAAGGACGTCACCGGTTCAGAAGGGGTCAATATTTGCATTTTGTACATAAACAGCTAAACTATTATTGTCATCTTATAATTGTATTGATGTATGATATATTGATGTATGATGTATTGATGTATTGATGTATTGATGTATTGATGTATGATGTATTGATGTATGATGTATTGATGTATTGATGTATGATGTTCTATCAGTATTGTATCCACCTACTTATAAAAATGTATGTGTGTGTGTGTGTGTGTGTGTGTGTGTGTGTGTGTGTGTGTGTGTGTGTGTTTTATATTATCACTTTTATACTTAGGTACTTATACAATTTGTGTGTGTGTGTGTGTGTGTGTGTACAAAGGAAATCAAGCAACAACAGATCTAGTAACCCTTCTAGGTTGCTTGTCCTCCAAAACACTGAGGATCAAGTGTCCAAACAGTGGTTTAGAGTGGGTAAGGGAACATTGGAAAGGGAAATACTGCCCTGGAACTAATGTCCGTGGCAGGATTAGGAAGTTAGTAGGGGACAGATGGGTTAGTAACTGAGGGGGGGATAAAATAAAGTTATTCATTTACAAACGCAGTCAGTCGCGGGTTTGATGCGAGATATTTGTCTAGGCGGAGTTTAAATGAATCAACGGTGATGCAGTCTATAACGTTTCGGGGAAGCCCATTCCACAAGTTGACAACTCGATTGAAGAAGAAATTCTTAGATTCGTGTGAGTTAAAAGATTTACCAATAATTTTGCAACCGTTTCCCCGAGTGTAATTAGATTGGTCGATAGTGAAGTACTTACTACAGTTCATATTGTCGATGCCTTTGATGATTTTGAACACTTGAATTAAGTCACCTCTTAATCTGCGCTGGGTTAAAGGAAATAGATTTAATTCTCTAAGACGCTCTTCGTATGGTTTGTTCTTTAGGCTAGGTATCATTTTGGTAACTCTACGTTGAACTCGTTCTAGCTTGTTTATATCTTTTTGGTAATAAGGGCACCAGGATTGAACGCAGTATTCCAGAAGAGGGCGGACTAATGAATTATAAAGGGTTAGGATAACTTCTTTGGATTTATGCTCAAATGACCTGCCTATAAAGCCAATTATTTTGTTTGCCTTCTTAACAACTTCTGAACATTGTTGACTCGGTTTTAGGTTACTCGATATTGTTACTCCCAGATCGGTTTCTCTGTTTACATTCTTAAGCTGAGTGCCATTCATCGAATAGTTTGCTTTCTCATTTAGGTATCCGATATGTAGTACTTTACATTTATCCGCATTGAAACTCATTTGCCAAATTTGGGCCCAACATGACAATTTATCTAGATTGTGTTGCATATCGTCAACTTGTTCTTTTGAGAGTACGCTATTTGCAATTTTTGTATCGTCAGCAAATTTTGAGATTGTACAGGTGAGACCCTCATCTATGTCGTTGATGTAAATTAGAAAGAGAATTGGTCCTAGTACCGATCCCTGGGGTACCCCGCTACTTACATTGGTCCATTTTGATGCCTTACCGTTTATGACTACTCTTTGCTTTCTGTCGCTGAGCCAATTTTCTATCCATTTCAACACACCGTCTTGTATTCCATGTGCTTTTAGTTTTAGCAGTAAACGTTTGTGGGGAACTTTGTCAAAGGCCTTTTGAAAATCAAGGTATATAATATCTACAGCTTTACTCTCATCGTAGAGGTTGAGGATATCGTGGAAGAAGTCTAAGAGGTTTGTTAAACAGGAACGTTTTTTACGAAAGCCGTGTTGAGTATCTTTAAGTATGTTATTTTCCTCTAAGTGATTTACGAGTCTGTCTCGTATGACCGTTTCTAGCATTTTACATACAACTGAGGTTAAGCTAATTGGACGATAGTTACTGGGTAGGGATTTGCTGCCTTTTTTGAATATCGGTGTTACGTTGGCTAGCTTCCACTGATCGGGCATAGTTCCAGACTGCAAGGATTTATTGAATAGTAATGTCAGTGGTTTAGAGAGCTCATCATTAGCTTCCTTTAGAACTCTAGGCGAGATTGTATCAGGTCCAGGCGTTTTATTTACCTTGAGTTTATCTAAACAATTCAATACTTCTCTCTCTGTAACGGTGATATTGCTTAGAACATCTGAATTATCAATCTGAATCGGCGATGGTGTAGGGATATCACTGAGGTCTTCTGTTGTAAAAACTGATGCAAAGAAGGTATTGAGGGCATTACTCATTTGTTCTTCGTCTTTGGTGTATTCTCCATTTTCATCGACTAACGGTCCAACAGTTGAAGTAACGACTTTTTTCTTTCTGATATAACTATAGAATTCTTTCGGGTTTGTTTTACTTTGATTCGCAATATGTAACTCTAAGGTCTTTTTACTTTGCTTAATTAACTTTTTGGCTTTGCGTCGTAGCTCTACAAATTTCAGCCGTTCTTCGTCATTTTGTGAGGATTTTAATCTATCATTAGCAAATTTTTTAGCAAGCAGGCAGTTTGAAATATCTTTATTCCACCATTTGGGCTTATTATTATGGCCTGGACGCCGAGTTTTTGATGGTATGCAGTCTTGCACTGCTTTTAGGTAAGTGGCTTCGAATAACTTCCAAGATGTATTTATGTCTGTGTATTTATGTCTGTGTATTTATGTCTGTGTTATGTTTATGTCTGTAGATGTGTCTGTGTGTGTGTGTAAGTGTGTGTTTGTGTGTGTGTGTGTGTGTTTTATATTATCACTTTTATACCTAGGTACTTATACAATTTGTGTGTGTAGGTGTGTGTGTGTGTGTTTATGTGTGTGTGTGTGTGTGTGTGTGTGTGTGTGTTTTATATTATCACTTTTATACCTAGGTACTTATACAATTTGTGTGTGTGTGTGTGTGTGTGTGTGTGTGTAGGTCTGTGTGTGTGTGTGTGTGTGTGTTTGTGTGTGTATGTGTGTGTGTGTGTGTTTTATATTATCACTTTTATACCTAGGTACTTATACAATTTGTGAGTGTGTGTGTGTGTGTATGTGTGTGTGTGTGTGTGTGTGTGTGTGTGTGTGTGTAAGTGTGTAGGTTATATCCGAGCACACACATGTGCGTATGTATGTGTAACATAACAACAGCTCATCTAAATTATTGTCTATTACCGGCGGATCATATATACTTTAATTGATTTCATGGGAGGTGTTTGGTGTTGTGGTGAAATTAATAAAATAGAGATTATACCATTAGTGCATGAGGGTGCGGTAGCAGAGAGAGAGAGAGTACAAAGGAGTACAAAGGAAATCAAGCAACAACAGTCTAGTGACCCTTCTAGGCTGCTTGTCCTCCAAAACACTGAGGATCAAGTGTCCAAACAGTGGTTTAGAGTAGGTAAGGGAACATTGGAAAGGGAACTACTGCCCTGGAACTAATGTCCGTGGCAGGATTAGGAAGTTAGTAGGGGACAGATGGGTTAGTAACTGAGAGGGGGATAAAATAAAGTTATTCATTTACAAACGCAGTCAGTCGCGGGTTTGATGCGAGATATTTGTCTATGCTGAGTTTAAATGAATCAACGGTGCTGCAGTCTATAACGTCTCGGGGAAGCCCATTCCACAAGTTGACAACTCGATTGAAGAAGAAATTCTTAGATTCGTGTGAGTTAAAAGATTTACCAATAATTTTGCAACCGTTTCCCCGCGTGTAATTAGATTGGTCGATAGTGAAGTACTTACTACAGTTCATATTGTCGATGCCTTTGATGATTTTGAACACTTGAATTAAGTCACCTCTTAATATCTGCGCTTGGTTAAAGGAAATAGATTTAATTCTCTAAGACGCTGTTTGTATGGTTTGTTCTTTAGGCTAGGTATCATTTTGGTAACTCTACGTTGAACTCGTTCTAGCTTGTTTATATCTTTTTGGTAATAAGGGCACCAGGATTGAACGCAGTATTCCAGAAGAGGGCGGACTAAGGAATTGTAAAGGGTTAGGATAACTTCTTTGGATTTATGCTCAAATGACCTGCCTATAAAGCCAATTATTTTATTTGCCTTCTTAACAACTTCTGAACATTGTTGACTCGGTTTTAGGTTACTCGATATTGTTACTCCCAGATCGGTTTCTCTGTTTACGTTCTTAAGCTGAGTGCCATTCATCGAATAGTTTGCTTTCTCATTTAGGTATCCGATATGTAGTACTTTAACTTTATCCGCATTGAAACTCATTTGCCAAATTTGGGCCCCACATGACAATTTATCTAGATTGTGTTGCATATCGTCAACTTGTTCTTTTGAGAGTACGCTATTTGCAATTTTTGTATCGTCAGCAAATTTTGAGATTGTACAGGTGAGACCCTCATCTATGTCGTTGATGTAAATTTGAAAGAGAATTGGTCCTAGTACCGATCCCTGGGGTACCCCGCTACTTACATTGGTCCATTTAGATGCCTTACCGTTTATGACTACTCTTTGCTTTCTGTCACTGGGCCAATTTTCTATCCATTTCAAAACGTTTGTGGGGAACTTTGTCAAAGGCCTTTTGAAAATCAAGGTATATAATATCTACAGCTTTACTCTCATCGTAGAGAGAGAGAGAGAGAGAGAGAGAGAGAGAGAGAGAGTGAGAGTAAGAGAGGCTGCATCGCTCGCTCTGGCAACACATGATTCCAGACACAAGCCTGGTCCGCTGCCTGGAATAAGCCCTGGATATCAGTTGTTCACCAGCCGTCAGAGGTGGAGGATGTACGCCCCCACCGCTCCCGTGTTGAACCAATAGAGTAGCCAAGACTCTGAACACTAAACTATCTTAAAAGTGATCCTGAAGTTAAAATTCCGTATTAATAGCAAATATATATATACATCCTTCGTACCAAAATTTTAATGTGGACGTTTTCTTCTTATTATGCAGAAAGGAAACTTAAAGAAAACGCTATTAGAATCTAAAAGCCGAAAATCACACGAACGCTTATAAATCAGCAACATAATTTGGGCAAGATTTAGGGATTATTTTGCATTAATTTCGACTATTAAACAGAAACCAAACAAGATAAACAAATGGAATGCTGATAAAAAAGTGTAATTCCCAAGTATCTAAGCATGGGATTCCGAAATAATTGCCGGAGAAAGCCTTCATGTGATTAGACTCCTTTTTTTTCTTTCCCTGCCTTGTATCCATTCGGCCCTATTCAGCCTACTGTTTTAAGACGTTTATCCCCATCCAGGTGTCGATTTTTTCCTGGCGAGTGATAGCGAGCCAGCATTGTATGGAGAAATCCGGCTTCACCGGAGACATTTTTCTATCCAAAAATGTACAAATTTAGCTTGCTGTCAAAACATATATATATATATATACTGGCTCGCTATCGCTCGCCAGGAAAATATTGACACCTGGAAGGGGTTAAACGTCTTAAAACAGTTGGCTGAATGGGGCCAAAGGGATACAACCCAGTGAAAGAGGGAGAGAGAGAGAAAACAAAGGAGGTAAGCCCCCTTAAACTGCACCTGTGTTTTGCTAAGTGTGTAATGCAGCGTGAAAACACCGACTACATAATTATGTTTCCCTGTAAGAACAAAATAAAACGGGAGTCTGCAGAAAGCCGATTGGCCCACACAAGGCAAATCCCTTTCACACCCAACCCATCTCGTCATTTATGTAATGCAACTGGAAAAGACTGGCTACACAATTGACCACTTGCGACTTTCAGGCTATAAGAAAGTTGGAGCCGTAAGCATCCATATTTAGCAGCAATATAAATGTTATGTAAGTTTGTGATGGATAGTAAAATTGCTGCATTAATTTTTTTTTTTTTTTTTTCCGAGACGACGTAATTCCCGAGACCATTAAGGGGAGGCACTTCATCTTTCGGGACCTCCTTCTCCCTCATGTTTATCCCTATTAGTTTTGAGATTTTAAGACGTTGGTCCATTAGTTTGGCGATTTTCAGACCTTTTGCCCCATTCATTTACCAATATTAAGACCTTTCGTGCCATTTAGGTGTCAATTTTTTCCTGGCGAGCGATAGCAAGCCTGTATTTTAAGAGAAATCGGCCTTCGCCCAGGACATTTTTCTACCAAAAATTTACAAATATGTATCGAAGGGGGTGTTTTTTTAAGTTTGATAGAAATTTGGAGAGCAAACTAAACTCCTTCCTTAAACCATTGAGCCGAACCAGTAATTCATGCTGCACAATACCGTCTGGGTCCCCTTAAGCGTTGTCACTAATCGCTAGGTCGAGTTGCACGGGTTTGACCAATAACATTTTGACAGTGCTGGATCGATCCGCCGACCCTTTGATCAGCAGCCGACGCTCTACAGACTATGCTATATATATTAAAGACTATACTACCATAATCCAGCTTCTAATTATGTTAACCATCGATAGAAAAAAAACTAACTTCCTGATAACCTGGGACAGTACCGGTGACGTCGTTTTCAATATATTCTGGCAACTAATAGACTATTGTATTCAGCTTAAGATAACGTCTACGCATTATACAAGGCTACAGACTATCTCAATTAATCTGTTTAGCTACCACAGGCTATATATACTTCCGAAGCTTTATAAAATCGTATTAATGTCGTTGAAAAAAAAAAAACACCGGCACTGAAAGAGTTAATGCAGCAAAAAAAAAATATATATATATATATACAGTATATATATACTGTATATATATATATATATATATATATATATATATATATATATATATATATATATACCGGTATATATATAGCACAATAAATAAAATAAAATAAAATAAACCGACTATAAACTTTGTCAATGTTTCCCTTGCTCTCTCTCTCTCTCTTCCGCTGCGGTGCCTTGGCTGTCAGGGGAGTTTGACTGCTTCATCTTGATCTTTCTCTCCTTTTCTCTCTTTCCCTGTCTTGTATTCATTCGGCCCCATTCAGCCATCTGTTTTGAGACGTTTATCCCCATCCAGGTGTCGATTTCTTCCTGCCGAGCGATAGCGAGCCAGCATTGCATGGAGAAATCCGGCTTCGCCGGAGAAATGTTTCCATCGAAAAATTTATAAATTTAGCTTGCTGGCAAACCAAAAAGTTATATATTATGCTGGCTCGCTCCCGCTCCCCAGGAAAATATTGACACCTGGATGGGGGTAAACGTCTTAAAACAGTAGGCTGAATGGGGCCGAATGGATAAAAGACAAAGAGAGAGGGAGAGAAAGAGAAAAAAAGCGAGGTGGTTTCCCTTAAATTATTAGTCTATGTAATGCAGCAGAAAGAAATAATAGTGTTTATTTTTCCTGGTGGTGTATTGCCTATCAACCTAAGAAACTGGTCGAGTGAGTGTAATAGGGAATACCGTGCCATTTAAGTGTCGATTGTTTTCCTGGCGAGCGATAGCGAACCTGTATTTGCAGAGGAATCGGTCTTCGGCCGGTACATTTTTCTACCGAAAAATGTACACATTTATATCGAAGGGGGTCTTGTGGGTGTTTTTTTTTTTAAAGTTTGATGGAGGTTTAGAGAACAAACTAAACCCCTTCCTTAAACCATTGAGCCGGACCAGTAAATTATGCTGCACAATACCGTCTGAGCTCCCTTAATTGTATATGCGACATAACAAGAATGACTAAAATGAAAGGACTCTTGTTTTGGGGCCAAGGATGAATAGTTTCCATTAGAAGCCATCACCGTAATCAGTATATGTCAAGTTTATATATTAATTAAATACCACAGTGCAATTAAGGGGAGGTTTTTAGTTGATTCCCTAGATTTCCATCAAGCTTAAAATTACTCCCCCTAGACCCCCTTTCAAGATATATTTGTACATTTTTCGGTAGAAAAATGTCCCGGCCGAAGGCCGGTTCTCCTTAAATTACAGGCTCGCTATCGCTCGCCAGGAAAAAATCGACACCTAAATGTCACGAATGGTTTTAAAATTGACAGAAATGGGTCTTAAAATCGCCAAACTAATGGGGCGAACGTCTTAAAATCTCAAACACAATGGGGCTAAACATGAGGGAGAAAGGAGTCCAGAAAAAAATCCCTCAGGTGGAAATCTCCCCTTAAGAACTATTGTTGTTATTGTTGTTTTCGTGTATTTCTGTATTTATGTGTGTAAAATAAAACCCAAACTGCGTGATATTTATATAATAGTTTTGATTTTACTATTTATATAGTTAAGTATTGACATTTAATTAATTATTTATCACGTGTGTTGGCAGGAGAGGGGTTCTAAAATTATGCAAGGCTGGGGTTCTAAAATTATGCAAGGCTGGGGGTCTATCATATTATGCAAGGCTGGGGGTCTATCATATTATGCAAGGCTGGGGGTCTATCATATTATGCAAGGCTGGGGGTCTATCATATTATGCAAGGCTGGGGGTCTATCATATTATGCAAGGCTGGGGCTCTATCATATTATCTGAACCGAAATGTAATCGTTTCGAGGTGGATACAAACTTAAGATATTTATTGCATATTCCATCAATAATAATAATAATGAATAATATGTGTGGAGTTACTCGTAGAGACAGATTGAGGAATGAAGAGATACGTAGGAGAGTGGGGCAGCAGGAACATTTGTCAGCCAGAGTGGACAGAAGGGTGCTGAGCTGGTATGGTCATGTTGAACGAATGGGAGATGAAAGGCTTACAAAGAGAATATGTGAGTCAGGTACAAGGGGAGATAGAAGGGCAGGAAGACCCCCACTGAGATGGAGAGACTGTGTAAGAAAGGCTTTGGATGATAGAGGAATGACTATAGATCAGGCAGGGGAAGTGGTGGTGGACAGGAGTGAATGGAGAATGCTTGTGAATAGTTGAGTGAACACGTGGTCATTTGGAGTAAGGGGTTAGGGCGCAAGTTGGAATAGATAATAGTCCATCAGGCGCCTGGCCCGGGGAGACGATTAATATGAAGGGTGCGCCTGGAAGTGTGGTGGGAGGGCTTGTGGCTTTGGCTCCGCTGCATGTCTGCCTGCCAAGATCGGAACCTCTCCGGGTGGTCGGGGGCCGGGGGAGTGCTGGAGCGACCTTGGTGACCCTGGTCTCTGGGTCTTCTCCTGGGTGACCTGGATGTGTGTGAGTTTGTGCTTTTTATCTGTGTTTATTTGTTGTTTTATGTTGTTTTTGTGTTTTCCCTGTTCTTGCTCTGTCTTGAGTCGGCTACCCCCAAAATGGGGATTGGGCCTGAGCATATAGATAGATAGAATAGATCAATAATATGTTATAATCATCGCCATTCAAAGATCCATCGAGCTAAATTATTAATCACTCAATTATATGACACTTATGTATCTCAAATGTCCGATCAATATGCGATATTTTGGATCCCAAGAAAATATGTCGATGAATCAAATGGTTACAGTTATTCCTTTGACTTAATTAGGTTCTTCATAAGCTTATAGTTTGATTAATAATAAAGTCTTCATATAATTAACGAAATCACACACACATACACACACGTAATGGCAGGCATAAACATACTCACACAAGCACGCACAAGCAAGCCAAGCCTACACACACCCACACACACCCACACGATAAGACAAAAATTGCCAATTAACATTTTCCCTCCCAGATACCAGACTTACTCATTTACGAAATGTGCAAAGCAGCGACACACACACACACACATACACACACACACACACTAACACCCCCACCCCATACACAAACTTAACACACTTCAATGTTCCCTACAGTATTCGTTCGCTCTCTCTCTCACACTCTCTCTCTCTCTCTCACTCTCTCTTTCTCTCTCTCTCTCCCGTGATAAATAAGTTCCCCCCTAATATATCCCCCTTTGCCCGAGATGATAAACCACCAAACGCCCCCGGCTTTACGAAACGTGCCACGCCGCGCAGACACCCGCCCGACCACTGACAACAACAAGACTCAGGCGGTATAAGGAAGTCCGCAAGATGTAGAAATATACAGACCGAGAGAGAGAAAGAGAGAGAAATTCACCCCACTTCCGTATCTTGTCTCTGTCCAAACCCGGCACTGTAGAAATGGACACGTAAGGGGAGATGGGCCGTTTGTCTGGTCACCCTTCTTCCTCATGTTTAGCCCCATTAGTTTTCAGATTTGAAGACGTTCGGCCCATCAGTTTGACGATTTTAAGATCTTTCGCCCCATTTATTTGTCAATATTAAGACTTTTCGTGACATTTAGGTGTCGATTTTTTCCTGGCGAGCGAAAGCGAGCCTGTAATTTAAGAGCCTTTAGCTGGGAAATTTTTCTGTCGAAAAATGTACAAATATATCTTGAAGGAGGGTCTGGGTTTTATATATTATATATGATGGAAGTATAGGGACGCACAAATGGGATAACATATACCGGTACATATATATGATGGAAGTATAGGGACGCACAAATGGGATAACATATACCGGTACATATATATGATGGAAGTATAGGGACGCACAAATGGGATAACATATACCGGTACATATATATGATGGAAGTATAGGGACGCACAAATGGGATAACATATACCGGTACATATATATGATGGAAGTATAGGGACGCACAAATGGGATAACATATACCGGTACATATATATGATGGAAGTATAGGGACGCACAAATGGGATAACATATACATATATTTGCGGCCGCCCAGCTCCCTGTGGAACACTGACATGCGCCACAAAGCTTAAGGGGGTCACCGGCTTTTTTTTTTTTATCTCTCTCTCCTTTTCTCTCTTTCCCTGGCTTGTATCCATTCGGCCCCATTCAACCAACTGTTTTAAGACGTTTATCCCCATCCAGGTGTCGATTTCTTCCTGGCGAGCGATAGCAGGCCAGCATTGTATGGAGAAATCCGGCTTCGCCGGAGACATTTTTCTATCGAAAAATGTACAAATTTAGCTTGCTGTCAAAACAAAAATATTATATGCTGGCTCGCTACCGCTCGCCAGGAAAATATTGACACCTGGATCGGGGTAAACGTTTTAAAACAGTAGGCTGAATGGGGCCGAATGGATACAAGCCAAAGAGAGAGGGAGAAAAAGAGAAAAAAAGCGCAGTGAGCTCCCTTAAGCACTGTTTCACACGAGCGCTTTTTCCCTCATCATTTATCCTCAACACTGGTCTGGCAGCTTATGAGGCCAACATTTATAATAGTTCTGTTATCTAAATGTATCTATCATTAGTCTAGTTTCCGATACCAGGGTCAAATATTCCAGAAATGTTGCCAGAATAATGTTGGCACTGTTTCTTAAGCCGGTATCACACGAAAGCTTTAATAGTCAACATTCGATGATCAACATTTTTCTGGCAACATTTCTGGAATATTTTGCACTGGTATCGGGAACTAGACTGATGATAGATAAATTTAGGTGATAGAAATGTTAGAAACGTTGACCTCATAAGCTGCCAGACCAGTGTTGAGGATAAATGTTGAGGGAAAAAGTGCTCGTGTGATACCTGCCTTATCCCAAGCACGATCTTTTCTCATTTACATTCCCTTCATGCTTGGACGGATGGGGTTTTTAGTTCTACCTGTCCTTATATATTGTGGAATATGGGTCTGTCTCTTTCTCCCGCTCTCTCTCTCTCTCTCTCTCTCTCTCTCTCTCTCTCTCTGCTCTCAGTTATTAGTGTTTGATAAATAGAATGCGCTTTCTCTCTCTCTCTCTCTCTCTCTCTCTCTCTCTCTCTCTCTCTCTCTCTCTCTCTCTCTCTCTCTCTCTCTCTCTCTCTCTCTCTCTCTCTCTCTCTCTCTCTCTCTCTCTCTTACACCCTACACAAGTAACATGCACCACCAGAGGGCTTATAAGATTATGTCTTATCTCAAACACGATCTTTTCCCATTCATAATTCTCAAGTAAGACATATTTCCATATTTCCTTTATGGCTGGTTACCTCCGCTAACGAAGGTGGAGGAGGTTGTTTTTGCCTCCGTTTGCCCTTCTGTGTGTCTGTTTGTCTGTCAGAAAGATCTTAAAACTTATAAACTGATTTTCACGAAATTTGGTGGCCAGCTAGAATAGGCTAAGAAGTGATTCAATTTAGGATGTGATTGGTAGAGGGTAATACCTCCGCCAGCGTAGGAGGCTCAAAAGAATATGACGTGATTTTCACTAAATTTGGTGGTCAGATAGGATGTGCGCCGACTCCGTTTAGGAGGCAATCGGTAGAGCGCATACCTCCACCAGTCTAGGCGGCTCATAAAGATACTAACCTATTTTCAAGAAATTTGGTGACCAGATAGGATATGCACAGAAGATGTGATTCCATTCAGGACACATTCAGTAGAGTACATACCTCCGGCAGCGTAGGTGGAGGTATGCGTTCTTCCGAGTGCCCCTCTAGTTTGTCTTCAACCTTTAGTATACCGGTAATTCTTATCTCTATTGTATCAAAATGTGTGTTTTGTTTTGTTTTTCTATGGGCTCTCTTTCATTCCCACCCCTTCTCTCTTTCAAAAACACACACACACACACACACACACACACACACACACACATCCACACACACACATCCACACACACACACACCCATACACACACACACACACACACACAAATAAGCATAGTCTTTCATTAACAAACAACATTCACACACCAACACATACCCACACACACACACACGCCCACACACACACACACATACACCCACACATACACACACACCAACACATACACCCACACCCTCACCCACACACACACACACACCCACACACATACACCCACACACACACACAGCCCGTAGCCTAGTAGGTAGAGCTCTCGTCTCACACACGAGGGGTCGGGGGTTCAATCCCCGGCCGGGCGGAGACAAATTGGGCTTGTCTCCTTTCATGTGTTAGCCTCAGTTCACCTAGCTGTAAATAGGTACCTGGAATAAGTGGACGACGTTGTGACGTCCCATCTGGGGTTGGCAAAAATGGTACAAGGCGAGATGGGTATCATATGGTTCACCTAAGCTGATGGCTACCTAAGCCTTCGGGCGAGACGGTACCGTCTATAGTGAGAATGGTACCATACAGATCCACCCTAAGCCTTCGTTTCCAATGTCGCCAATTGGCTAAAATACAGACTACACACACATCCACAGCCATTCCAACAGTACATAACACACTTAACATGCATTTCACGCAATACATTCCCAGTTAAGGAGGCGCGATAATAATGAGCTTAGCTCGCATTGCGTGGATTCCCCTTGACGAACAAGTAACTGAGTAACACACACACACACACACACACACACACACACACACACACACACACACCATAACATGCATCACAGAGCTTCAATATCTGATCACAAACACGAACTTTTCTCATTCGTATCCCCCCAAGCAAATAACCTTTCATATTTCCTTCAATCCTGATTTGTCACAAGTCTGTATTGTATGTATGTTCTTTTAGGTGTCGGAATATGGGGTTCTTGCTTTCATTATAATTATGGTCTCTCTCTCTCTCTCTCTCTCTCTCTCTCTCTCTCTCTCTCTCACTCTCTCTCTCTCTCTCTCAGACACACACACACCCACTCACGCACTCACACTCACTCACTCCCGCACAGACTCACATACACTCTCACTTACTCTCTCTCTCTCTGTCTCGCTCTCTCTCTCTCTCTCTCTCTCTCTCTCTCTCTCTCTCTCTATCTATATTTCTCTCTCAGACACACACACACACACTCACGTACACTCTCACACACACTCATTCACGCACACATTCACTCACGGAAAGACCCACGCACACTCACTCACACTCTTACTCACTCTCACACTCTCTCTCTCTCACACACACACACACACACAACCCCAATTCCTTATCACAGGCACGATCTTTCTCATTCAGAATACCCAAGCAAAACTTACGTTCATTTCTTCATGCCAGGATTATTGTACGTTCCAGCTCCCTGACATTTAACCCCTTCTGTACCGGCGACGTCCTATTAACGTTATTCTGGCGACTATTAGACGATTTGATGTCATTAAAGACGTCTTGCGCCGCACTATTAGAAACAATTTATTATGGAAAATAGGGACCAATAGACTCGCCATATTGTTTTCATTATTGTCGGCATGGAGGAATGTTGTTATTGACAACTTGAAAATACCCGATTACACCGACAAATAACACCCAAATAATCAGTCCCGAATGTAAACAAAGCATTCGGTCCAATGAATCCTTCGACTTCACCGCCTTCTCCTTCTTATTTTGAACGATGCGGCGGGCGCGATTCACCCAATAAATGGTGCGACCGTTACTCGCAAAAACGAAATACCGGCAACCTGTTC
The DNA here is from genome assembly GCA_032716605.1 of Paralithodes platypus. Lineage (NCBI taxonomy): Eukaryota > Metazoa > Arthropoda > Malacostraca > Decapoda > Lithodidae > Paralithodes > Paralithodes platypus. The sequence goes on along the minus strand of CM064484.1, from coordinate 30,991,977 downwards.
TTGACCCCTTACAGATCAACATATAATTATGAGGATGACAATAAATCAAGGGTGAGGGGGCAGCCCCCCCCCCCTCAACCCATCGTGTACCGGTATCTAATGTATCCCACAGTTTACCTTACCTACTGTAAAAGCACTATTCACCCAATAAATGGCGCCATTTGACGCCGTGTCTTGAGATTAATGAATAATGGGTAAGTTAATGCAAATCCTCCACTCAAACCATGAAAAACAACACTAAAACACTACTGTATATATGCCTTGAAAACAACACTAAAACACTACTGTATATATGCCTTGAAAACAACACTAAAACACTACTGTATATATGCCTTGAAAACAACACTAAAACACTACTGTATATATGCCTTGAAAACAACACTAAAACACTACAGTATATATGCCTTGAAAACAACACTAAAACACTACTGTATATTGCTTGAAAACAACACTAAAACACTACTGTATATATGCCTTGAAAACAACACTAAAACACTACTGTATATATGCCTTGAAAACAACACTAAAACACTACTGTATATATGCCTTGAAAACAACACTAAAACACTACTGTATATTGCTTGAAAACAACACTAAAACACTACTGTATATATGCCTTGAAAACAACACTAAAACACTACTGTATATATGCCTTGAAAACAACACTAAAACACTACAAGGCATATGCCTTGAAAACAACACTAAAACACTACTGTATATATGCCTTGAAAACAACACTAAAACACTACTGTATATATGCCTTGAAAACAACACTAAAACACTACTGTATATATGCCTTGAAAACAACACTAAAACACTACTGTATATATGCCTTGAAAACAACACTAAAACACTACTGTATATATGCCTTGAAAACAACACTAAAACACTACTGTATATATGCCTTGAAAACAACACTAAAACACTACTGTATATATGCCTTGAAAACAACACTAAAATACTACTGTATATATGCCTTGAAAACAACACTAAAACACTACTGTATATATGCCTTGAAAACAACACTAAAACACTACTGTATATATGCCTTGAAAACAACACTAAAACACTACTGTATATATGCCTTGAAAACAACACTAAAACACTACTGTATATTGCTTGAAAACAACACTAAAACACTACTGTATATTGCTTGAAAACAACACTAAAACACTACTGTATATATGCCTTGAAAACAACACTAAAACACTACTGTATATATGCCTTGAAAAAACAAAACTATAAAGACAACTTGGTAAATAAGGCTGCTCTAGCTGTCTTGAATGCTACCGACGATTGCATTCATTTTCAAAAGGGTCTCCAGCAATTAACAGGCTTCAAACTATCTCCTTAACCCTTTCTACTACCACAGATCCTTCTTATGCTGCACACAGTCCTCTAAGTATAGCAAGAATATATTGGAAAGGACGTCGCCGGTACAGAAGGGGTTAACAGTTCTTTCACTCAACTTGATATTATATCTTCCAAATAAAACACTGCGCAATCTCTCTGAACCAGGACCTTTATATTATTAATATCATATATTATATTATTAATATCATATATTATATAATTTATAATATTATATAAATCATTAATTTCATTGGAGGTGTTTGGTGTTGTGGTGAAATTAATACAAAATAGATTATAGTTAATAAATGGGTCACAATAATCTAGTATCTTTAAGGGGAGATGGGCCGGTTTTCTGGACCCTTTTCTCCCTCATGTTTAGCCCCATTAGTTTTCAGATGTTAAGATGCTTGCCCCATTAGTTAGTCAATTTTAAGACCTTTCACCCCATTTCTTCGTCAATATTTAGACCTTTCGTGCTATTTAGGTGTCGATTTTTTCCCTTGCGAACGATAGTGAGCCTGTAATGTTGGAAGAACCGGCCTTCGGCCGGTACATTTTTCTACCGAAAAATGTACAAATTAATCTAGAAGGGGGATCTAATGGATGTTTTTTTTTAAATTTGATGGAGGTCTAGGGAGGAAACTAAAAACATAATGAATACATGCAAAAATCGCCAAAAAGTGAACCACCGAACACCAAGAACATTCAATAATTTTCTAACAGACAAAATCTTTTCTGACTCCCACATAGTTTTCTAATGGTGTTAATATTCCTGCTTCCTCAGTACTAGGTTGACATGAAATTAAGGCCACCGAATTACGTCATAGTTTTTTTTTTTTTTTTTTTTTGCTATGTGAGTGAGGGAGACAAAAGGCTTGTATCGAGTGCCTCCCCCAGAGTTGAAAGAGTGACAGAGCCAAAATCATGGGACGTTCGAGCCAAACAGCTTGGACACACGGATTTTGAAGCAATTTAAGTCATAGGAAGAGGGAAAGACTGATTCTGGGAGAGAGTTCCAGAGCTCAGCAGTTGAATAGAAGAAAGACTGAGAATAACGTTTCACTCTTGGGTTGTGTCTTACTGTTTTCTTCCTCCATTCCTTGTCTTAAAAAAATAAAAGTTATCTTATAAATAAATTTTATTCTGGCATTCAGGTTTCAGAAAATGGGTCTTATTATTTTGAAAATGGACTCTCTTTCCTTTTCTGTTTTATGTATCATGTTCGAGCCTTTTTCCATACTCTTATTTCTTTTTGTGTCAATATGCTCACTCTCTCTCACTCTCTCTCTCTCTCTCTCTCTCTCTCCTTCAACTTTCCTTTTCTATTGGATATGCCATCTCTACTAGAACTAAGTCCTGACCACCTCGTTTGGATCGTAAGGTCTGTGTGGCCAGCGTAGCTATGTAAATCTATGTAAATCTCTCTCTAACTCCCTGCAAAAGTATCATGCACCAGCGAGCTTCAATTCTTTATCCCAGGCTCAATCTTTTTGCATTCAGAATTTCCAAGCAAGACATATTTTCATATTTCCATTAGGGCTTACCCTGGTTTAGTGCAATAAAAATAAAAAAATAATCGTCCTTACATTAATGATCAGAGTATGGGTATATTTATTTATGTCTATGGACGCTCTCTCTCTCGCTCTCTCTCTCTCTATATATATATATATATATATATATATATATATATATATATATATATATATATATATATATATATATACTGTATATGGGGGGCCGTGGTGGTCAAGTGGTGAGCACGCTCGCGTGTGAATCTGAAAGACCCGGGATCGAATCCCTGCCACGGCGGACATTAATTTAGTGGGTGCGGTAGTACGTCCTAGCATGTTTCACATGCTTGCACCCAGTCAGGGGACATCCTGACGACGTATACAGACAAAACACACATAACAAAGCCACTCCAACACCTTCCTCTCTCTCCAACACCCCTTCTCCCCTCTCAACACTCTTCTCTGAGCTATTGCCGATAAAAATGGCATGTTCAGTCCTGTACAGAATCAGAGTCGTAAAGATTCCAGGACGAGCTCATCAGCGGCGGATCCCCAGATCGACCGTGGTGATTGTCACCTAAACATCTACAAAACAAAAACAATGGGCTCTGTCTTCCCCCCCTTTCCTGCTCACCCCCCTTTCTCCCCCCACCCCCCACCCCCACCTACCTCTCACCTACCTCTCTCTCTCTCTCTCGCTCTCTCTCTCTCACACACACAGACACCATCTTCATGCAGAAACTGTCACGCACCAAAAAGCCTTGGGACCACCTGCACTCTTTCAACACACACACACACGCACACACTCTCTCTCTCTCACTCCCTCACACACACACACACACACACACTCTCTCTCGCTCTCCCTAACACACATACACACGCACACTCACTCTCTCTCTCACTCTCCCTAACACACACACACACACACAATAACTACATCTCTCTCTCTCTCTCTCACACACACAAACACACACACACACACACAATAACTACATCTCTCTCTCTCTCTCTCTCTCACACACACACACACACACTCTCTCTCTCTCTCTCTCACACACACACACACACATCTCTCTCTCTCTCTCTCACACACACACACACACACACACACACACACACACACACACTCACTACATCTCTCTCTCTCTCCCTAACACACACACCCACACACACACACACACACACACACTCACTACATCTCTCTCTCTCTCTCTCTCACACACACACACACACACTCGTCAAGCAGAAACAGTCACGTACCAGAGCTTTTGCCTCACCAGACACTCTCTTTCAATATTTCCTTGAGGCTCGGTTTATAGTCCTTTATTTCCTTGAGGCTCGGTTTATAGTCCTTTATTTCCTTGAGGCTCGGTTTATAGTCCTTTATTTCCTTGAGGCTCGGTTTATAGTCCTTTATTTCCTTGAGGCTTGGTTTATAGTCCTTTATTTCCTTGATGCTCGGTTTATAGTCCTTTATTTCCTTGAGGCTCGGTTTATAGTCCTTTATTTCCTTGAGGCTCGGTTTATAGTCCTTTATTTCCTTCCAATTATATGGGTTTCTCTTTGTACATTAGACGTTTTATCCTTCTCTTTCTATATATATATTTAGCTATCTATATATTTATTTATTTATTATATTTATATATTTTTATCACAATGTGTTAGCCTATCTCCTGTCCTTACATGTATCGTTATATGGAGTTCTTTCTTTATATCAATGGACTCGCTCTTAGTCTGTCTAACATTTCGTCTTCCACACACCCACCCACCCACACCCACACCCACCCACCCACCCACCCACACACACACCCACCCACCCACACACACACACACACACACATCCACACCCACACACACACCCACCCACACCCACACACACACCCACCCACCCACCCACACACACCCACCCACACACACACACCCACCCACACCCACCCACCCACACACACACACACACACCCACCCACCCACACAACACACACACACACACATCCACAGATATATATATATATATATTGTAAGGTTCAATGTTGCCATTATTCCCTGGACTGATAAACAGGGTATAACCGCTGGTATCTCTGTTCTGTGTATGGCCACCCTCATTAATAAGGGGAGTAAGGCGCCAGGCAATAGATAGATAGATACATAGATAGATAGATCTCTGTTAAGGGGACCATCAACCTATGTATATATCAAACACTAATGACAATACTGAGAGAGAGAGAGAGAGAGTATGTGAGAGTGAGAAATAGAGTGAGAGAGCGTGTGTGTGTCTTTTGTTTGTGAGTGTGAAAATGAGAGTGATAATGAACCTATGGGTGTGTGTTTGTGTGTGTGTGTGTGTGTTTGTGTGTTTGTGTGTGTACGTGAAGGCGTGTATGTACGTTAATGGGTGTGTGTATGTACGTACGTGGTTAAGAGAGACGAATGTAGGACTGAACCCGAAGCCAAGGGGAATTTCCCGAGCGAATTTATGAAGAGTTTGAGATGAACTAACGGGCCAAAGAAGAAGATTTGAGAAGTGGAAGTTGTAAGTTACGGCTGTGTGTGTGTGAGTGAGAGAGAGAGAGAGAGAGAGAGAGTTGAGGGAGCCCACCTCGCTTCTTTTCTCTTTCTCTCCCTCTCTCTTTGGCTTGTATCCATTCGGCCCCATTCAGCCTACTGTTTTAAGACGTTTACCCCCATCCATGTGTCATATTTTCCTGGCGAGCGGTAGCGAGACAGCATATATATATATATATATATATATATATATATATATATATATATATATATATATATATATATATACAGTATATATATATATATATTACAGCAAGTTAAATTTATACATTTTTCGATAGAAAAATGTCTCCGGCGAAGCAGGATTTCTCCATACAATGCTGGCTCGCTATCGCTCGACAGGAAGAAATCGACACCTGGATGGGTTTAAGCGTCTTAAAACAGTTGGCTGAATGGGGCCGAATGGATACAAGCCAGGGAAAGAGAGAACGGAGAGAAAGATAAACAAAAAAACGGAAACCCCCCTTAAGTAAAAACATCAAATATATGTGGTACAATCGCGCTAATAAGTGATGTCTCGGCACCAAATATGTTTTGATCAATAATTGGTATCAGCATTATCGAAGCTTCATTTCTTCATATCGAGTGAAATATACAAACATGTTCCTACACTTACCCACCCTATTCAACATCTGACAGACATTAATACAGCACAGAGCAAGCCAAACGTAATGACAGCTGACCCATGACTTCTTAGCGCGACCGTACAATCACTTATAAACATTCGTGGACCCCTTATAATATTAATTATACAAGTATGTATCATATAAGTTGAAATATGCACCGGAAATGAAGGGGGATCTTGGGAGTGTTTTGTAAAGTTTGATCGAGGTCTAAAATATGTATACTGTATAATAATATGTATATACTGCATAATAATATAAATATGTATACTGTATAATAATATGTATATACTGCATAATAATATAAATATGTATACTGTATAATAATATATATATACTGCATAATAATATAAATATGTATACTGTATAATAATATGTATATACTGCATAATAATATAAATATGTATACTGTATAATAATATGTATATACTGCATAATAATATAAATATGTATACTGCATAATAATATGTATATACTGCATAATAATATAAATATGTATACTGTATAATAATATGTATATACTGCATAATATATAAATATGTATACTGTATAATAATATATATATACTGCATAATAATATAAATATGTATACTGTATAATAATATGTATATACTGCATAATAATATAAATATGTATACTGTATAATAATATGTATATACTGCATAATAATATAAATATGTATACTGCATAATAATATGTATATACTGCATAATGATATAAATATGTATACTGTATAATAATATGTATATACTGCATAATAATATAAATATGTATACTGTATAATAATATATATATACTGCATAATAATATAAATATGTATACTGTATAATAATATGTATATACTGCATAATAATATAAATATGTATACTGTATAATAATATGTATATACTGCATAATAATATAAATATGTATACTGTATAATAATATGTATATACTGCATAATAATATAAATATGTATACTGTATAATAATATATATATACTGCATAATAATATAAATATGTATACTGCATAATAATATAAATATGTATACTGTATAATAATATGTATACTGCATAATAATATAAATATGTATACTGCATAATAATATGTATATACTGCATAATAATATAAATATGTATACTGTATAATAATATGTATATACTGCATAATAATATAAATATGTATACTGTATAATAATATGTATATACTGCATAATAATATAAATATGTATACTGTATAATAATATGTATATACTGCATAATAATATAAATATGTATACTGTATAATATATATATACTGCATAATAATATAAATATGTATACTGCATAATAATATAAATATGTATACTGTATAATAATATGTATATACTGCATAATAATATAAATATGTATACTGCATAATAATATGTATATACTGCATAATAATATAAATATGTATACTGTATAATAATATGTATATACTGCATAATAATATAAATATGTATACTGTATAATAATATGTATATACTGCATAATAATAAATATGTATACTGTATATAATATGTATATACTGCATAATAATTTAAATATGTATACTGTATAATAATATGTATATACTGCATAATAATATAATATGTATACTGTACATATACTGCATAATATTATACTGTATAATAATATGTATATACTGCATAATATATATACTGTATAATAATATATACTGCATAATAATATAAATATGTATACTGTATAATAATATATACTGCATAATAAATAATATGTATACTGTATAAATAATATGTTTACTGTATAAATAATATGTATACTGTATAAATAATATGTATACTGTATAAATAATATAAATATGTAATACTGTATAATATATGTATATACTGCATATATAATATATAATATATATATATACGCATATAATATATATGTAATATGTATACTGTATAATAATATAAATATGTATACTGCATAATAATATATATATATATACATACTGTATATAATATATATATACTGCATAATAATATAAATATGTATACTGTATAATAATATGTATATACTGCATAATAATATAAATATGTATACTGATAATATGTATATACTGCATAATAATATAAATATGTATACTGTAAATAATATGTATATACTGCATATAATATAAATATGTATACTGATAATAATATGTATATACTGCATAATAATATATGTATACTGTATAATAATGTATATACTGCATAATATATAAATATGTATACTGTATATAATATGTATATACTGCATAAATATATAATGTACTGTATAATATATGTATATACTGCATAATAATATAAATATGTATACTGCATAATAATATGTATACTGCATAAGTATATAATTATATGTATACTGTATAATTATATGTATACTGTATAATTATATGTATACTGTATAATTATATGTATACTGTATAATTATATGTATACTGTATAATTATATGTATATACTGCATAATATATAAATGTATACTGTATATATATGTATATACTGCATAATAAATATGTATACTGCATAATATGTATATACTGCATAATAATATAATATGTATACTGCATAATAATATGTATATACTGCATAATAATATAATATGTATACTGCATAATAATATATACTGCATAATAATATACATATGTACTGTATAATAATATGTATATACTGCATAATAATATAATATGTATACTGTATAATAATATGTATATACTGCATAATATATAAATATGTATACTGCATAATAATATGTATATACTGCAATAATATAATATGTATACTGCATAATAATATGTATATACTGCATAATAATATAAATATGTATACTGCATAATAATATGTATATACTGCATAATAATATACATATGTATACTGTATATAATATGTATATACTGCATAATAATATAAATATGTATACTGATAATATATGTATATACTGCATAATAATATAAATATTATACTGCATAATATGTATATACTGCATAATATTATAAATATGTATACTGCATAATATATGTATATACTGCATAATAATATAAATGTATACTGCATAATAATTGTATATACTGCATAATAATATACATATGTATACTGTATAAATAATATGTATAAATAATATGTATAAATAATATGTATACTGTATAAATAATATGTATATACTGCATAATAATATAAATATGTATACTGCATAATAATATGTATATACTGCATAATAATATAAATATGTATACTGTAAATATGTATATACTGCATAATAATATAAATGTATACTGTATAATAATATGTATATACTGCATAATAATATAAATATGTATACTGTATAATAGATGTATATACTGCATAATAATATAATATGTATACTGCATAATAATATGTATATACTGCATAATAATATAAATGTATACTGTATAATAATATGTATATACTGCATAATAATATAATATGTATACTGTATAATAATATGTATATACTGCATAATAATATAAATATGTATACTGTATAATAAAATGTATATACTGCATAATAATAAATATGTATACTGTATAATATATGTATATACTGCATAATATATAAATGTATACTGTATAATAATATGTATATACTGCATAATAATAAATATGTATACTGTATAATAATATGTATATACTGCATAATAATATAAATATGTATACTGTATAATAATATGTATATACTGCATAATAATATAAATATGTATACTGTATAATAATATGTATATACTGCATAATAATATAAATATGTATACTGTATAATATGTATATACTGCATAATAATAAAATGTATACTGTATAATAATATGTATATACTGCATAATATATATATGTATACTGTATAATAATATGTATATACTGCATAATAATATAAATATGTATACTGTATAATAATATGTATATACTGCATAATAATATAAATATGTATACTGTATAATAATATGTATATACTGCATAATAATATAAATATGTATACTGTATAATAATATGTATATACTGCATAATAATATAAATATGTATACTGTATAATAATATGTATATACTGCATAATATAAATATGTATACTGTATTAATATGTATATACTGCATAATAATATAAATATGTATACTGTATAATAATATGTATATACTGCATAATAATATAAATATGTATACTGTATAATAATATGTATATACTGCATAATATAAATATGTATACTGTATAATATGTATATACTGCATAATAATATAAATATGTATACTGTATAATAATGTATATACTGCATAATAATATAAATATGTATACTGTATAATAATATGTATATACTGCATAATAATATAAATATGTATACTGTATAATAATATGTATATACTGCATAATAATATAAATATGTATACTGTATAATAATATGTATATACTGCATAATAATATAAATATGTATACTGTATAATAATATGTATACTGCATAATATATAAATATGTATACTGTATAATAATATGTATATACTGCATAATAATATAAATATGTATACTGTATAATAATATGTATATACTGCATAATAATATACATATGTATACTGTATAATAATATGTATATACTGCATAATAATATAAATATGATCCAATAATAAACAACATAATAGCCCCTCTTCATCAACCCAAAATACCTAATAAGGTGATAATGACTTTGCCTGTCACTTCCTTTGGCGGATCAGATAATTTCCGTTAGTGCTGTTGGTGTGGCTGTGATAACCAGTATAGAGAGAGCGAGAGAGTGTGTGAGAGAGATAGAGAGTGTGTGTGAGAGGGGGAGAGAGAGAGAGTGATAGTGAGTGAGTGTGTGTGTGTGTGTTTGAGATAGAGAGAGAGAGAGAGGGAAGTGTGGAAGGAGAGGATAAAAGAGTCATTAATTGATGGAAGCACATAATAGCGGGGTGATAATAGACGGGGGAGAACGAGATTAACAACGCTGCTAGAGAGAGAGTGAGTGTGAGTGTGAGAGAGAGAGAGAGAGTGAGTGTGTGTGTGTGTGTGTATGAATATGATTTTTTTTTCTATGTGAATGATGGAGACAAAAGGCAGAACAGCCTGTAGCGAGTGCCTCCCTCATAGTTGATGGAGTGACAGAGCCAACATCAAGGGGCGTTCGAGCCAAAATGCCTGGACACACAGAGTTTGAAGCAATTTAAGTCATAGTAAGAGGGAAAGACTGATTCTGGGAGAGAGTTCCAGAGCTCAGCTGTTGAATAGAAGAAAGTTTGAGAATAACGTTTCACTTTTGGGTTGGAGAGTTGCACAGAGTAGGGGTGGGACTGTGTTGAAAGACGGGTACCCCGTGCCCTATATAATTACGTAGAGGAGGTGGTATACACTGGGAAAGCTCTGATGAACACTGATTATTATAGTAGCGATAGAATAGCGAGAGAGATGCAACATTGCGGTGGAGAGAGAGATATTGCAGAGAGTTGGTGAGTGGACGGGAGTTAATGATACGAAAGGCCTTCCTTTCTACTTTGTCTAGGAGAGCGGTGTGAGAGGAACCTCCCCACACATGTGAACAATACTCAATACAAGGATGCACTGTGCCCCTGTACAGAGCAAGAAGCTGTGCAGGGGTAAAGAAGCCCCTGAGGCGGTTGAGCACACCAAGCTTCTGGGAGGCTGCCTTATCAAGACTGGTAATATGGTCCTTCCAAATGAGAGCAGAAGAAAAAGAGACACCAAGAATATTGAGAGATGATGAAGGATTGATTTGTGTATTGTTGAAGAATAAGGGATAGTCCGCTGGGAGTTCCGGACGGGTAGATCGATGGAGAAATTGGGTTTTGGAAGCATTAAAGGTAACAAGGTTTTCTCTGACCCAATTGGAAATAGTAGTTAGATCAGAATGTAAGTGTTCTATGGCTTCATTACGTTTGTCTTTGAGGGATTGCTGGCTGGGGCGTTCTGGAAAACTAATTGAGTTGTGTAAGGTTGAGTCATCTGCGTATGAATGGATGGGACTTGAGGTACAGTTGAGATGATCATTTATGAAAATTAGAAAGAGAAATATAGAATTCTACCTTAAATCCGAGGTCACATGCAGCTTAAGTCCTTATGTCCGACCTGAGGTGCCTTATGTCCGATCATATAACATACGCAGATGGACTGGTGGAACGACGTGTGTGCTAACACCAGGTGATAGTTGAGGAGTTTGGCTAGGGAAGGACCACCTTTTTGGATTCTGGAGTACTCGAACCGTGAACTTTGCTTTGGACGATTTAACGCGATTAGTGCCATTAATTGTTGAAGCAAGATAATAAAGGGGTTGTGTATATTAAGAGGGGGGGGGGGGAAGTGAGGTAATGTGAGGTAATGGTAGGAGGGATATGACAGGTAATATCAGGCAGGGCAGGGCAGGAGGGGAAAGAGATGCCATAAACTACAATGGCGACACGGTTCATTGGTTCGGCGTCACTGCTATTAAGGGGAGGTTTTTAGTTTGTTCCCAACTCTCCATCAAGCTTAAAACTACACCCCCTAGACCCCCTTGCAAGATAAATTTGTAAAATATTCGGTAGAAAAATTCCTCTTAAATTTCCGGCTCACTATCACTAGCCGAGAAAAATAATGTACACCGAAATAGCATGAAGGGTCTTAACATTTACAGAAATTGGGCGAAAGTTCTTAAATTCGCCAAACGAATTAGACGAACGTCTTAAAATCTCAAAAACAATGGGGCTAAACATGAGGGAGAAAGGGATCCCGGAAAAAAACCCAGTCAGGTGGAAATCTCCCCTTAACCCTTTCAAGATACGATGACCCAAATCTGTTCTATTTCATGGCTAATATTGGACGATTTTATTGAGATTAAGAAGGGCATATGGAAGTCAGAGGGTTCATTGAGATCGCCTTTACCCTTTTAACTCCCACAGATCCTTCATAAGCTGTAAAAAATCGTCTAACGCTAGCCAGGATATACTGTTAGAGTGCGTCATATAATCAGGGTTGATTTGTGTATTGTTGAAGAGTAAGAGATAGTCGTGTGGAAGGTTGTGAAGGGTTGATAGATGGAGACACTGGGGTTGGGAAGCATTGAAAGGGTTGATAGATGAAGACACTGGGGTTGGGAAGCATTGAAAGGGTTGATATATGGAGACACTGGGGTTGGGAAGCATTGAAAGGGTTGATAGATGGAGACACTGGGGATGGGAAGCATTGAAAGGGTTGATAGATGGAGACACTGGGGTTGGGAAGCATTGAAAGGGTTGATAGATGGAGACACTGGGGTTGGGAAGCATTGGAAGGGTTGATAGATGGAGACACTGGGGTTGGGAAGCATTGAAGGGGTTGATAGATGGAGACACTGGGGTTGGGAAGCATTGAAAGGGTTGATAAATGGAGACACTGGGGTTGGGAAGCATTGAAAGGGTTGATAGATGGAGACACTGGGGTTGGGAAGCATTGGAAGGGTTGATAGATGGAGACACTGGGGTTGGGAAGCATTGAAAGGGTTGATAGATGGAGACACTGGGGTTGGGCAGCATTGAAAGGATTGATAGATGGAGACACTGGGGTTGGGAAGCATTGAAAGGGTTGATAGATGGAGACACTGGGGTTGGGAAGCATTGAAAGGGTTGATAGATGGAGACACTGGGTTGGGAAGCATTGAAAGGGTTGATAGATGGAGACACTGGGGTTGGGAAGCATTGAAAGGGTTGATAGATGGAGACACTGGGGTTGGGAAGCATTGAAAGGGTTGATAGATGGAGACACTGGGGTTGGGCAGCATTGAAAAGGTTGATAGATGGAGACACTGGGGTTGGGAAGCATTGAAAGGATTGATAGATGGAGACACTGGGGTTGGGAAGCATTGAAAGGGTTGATAGATGGAGACACTGGGGTTGGGAAGCATTGAAAGGATTGATAGATGGAGACACTGGGGTTGGGAAGCATTGAAAGGGTTGATAGATGGAGACACTGGGGTTGGGAAGCATTGAAAGGGTTGATAGATGGAGACACTGGGGTTGGGAAGCATTGAAAGGATTGATAGATGGAGACACTGGGGTTGGGAAGCATTGAAAGGGTTGATAGATGGAGACATTGGGGTTGGGAAGCATTGAAAGGGTTGATAGATGGAGACACTGGGGTTGGAAAGCATTGAAAGGGTTGATAGATGGAGACACTGGGGTTGGGAAGCATTGAGAGGGTTGATAGATGGAGACACTGGGGTTGGGCAGCATTGGAAGGGTTAATAGATGGAGACACTGGGGTTGGGAAGCATTGAAAGGGTTGATAGATGGAGACACTGGGGTTGGGCAGCATTGGAAGGGTTAATAGATGGAGACACTGGGGTTGGGAAGCATTGGAAGGGTTAATAGATGGAGACACTGGGGTTGGGAAGCATTGAAAGGGTTGATAGATGGAGACACTGGGGTTGGGAAGCATTGGAAGGGTTGATAGATGGAGACACTGGGGTTGGGAAGCATTGAAAGGGTTGATAGAGGGAGACACTGGGGTTGGGAAGCATTGAAAGGGTTGATAGATGGAGACACTGGGGTTGGGAAGCATTGAAAGGGTTGATAGATGGAGACACTGGGGTTGGGAAGCATTGGAAGGGTTGATAGATGGAGACACTGGGGTTGGGAAGCATTGAAAGGGTTGATAGATGGAGACACTGGGGTTGGGAAGCATTGAAAGGGTTGATAGATGGAGACACTGGGGTTGGGAAGCATTGAAAGGGTTGATAGATGGAGACACTGGGGTTGGGAAGCATTGAAAGGGTTGATAGATGGAGACACTGGGGTTGGGAAGCATTGAAAGGGTTGATAGATGGAGACACTGGGGTTGGGAAGCATTGAAAGGGTTGATAGATGGAGACACTGGGGTTGGGAAGCATTGAAAGGGTTGATAGATGGAGACACTGGGGTTGGGAAGCATTGGAAGGGTTGATAGATGGAGACACTGGGGTTGGGAAGCATTGAAAGGGTTGATAGATGGAGACAGTGGGGTTGGGAAGCATTGGAAGGGTTGATAGATGGAGACACTGGGGTTGGGAAGCATTGAAAGGGTTGATAGATGGAGACACTGGGGTTGGGAAGCATTGAAAGGGTTGATAGATGGAGACACTGGGGTT